>JARHVA010005840.1:97500-112500 GCA_037957365.1 Torreya grandis
GAATATATTTTCACAATCTATTGATTTGTAAGATAATTTATGGATATAACCATGTATTTATTTTTGAGTATATCAAACCAATCAATTTAAAATTTCTTTTTTAAATGTAGTTGTCCTATCCCTTGACACTTGACTATGAGTTTTATAAAATCCTTGTAAATTGATTTTATTTAATCCTTGCTCATGATGTTCACATTTTTATAAATGTTTTAAGTAAAATATTTGTGTTTAAGAGTAGTGTTTTTTACTCAGATAATTGAATGTCATCCTTTACCACACTATTCTATGATAGTTTATCAAAAGAGTTATGTGAAGAATGAAGGTGTATATATTATCAGCCATAACAATATAAGTGATATTGAGGAATAAGATGACAACGTTGGTGGTATTCACATACTACTTTTATTCTTGTTTATGTTCCAAAACCAAATAGAAACTCTTTCTTGTTTAAAAGGAATATGAAAGTTACATAGCAAACGATGGAATCAATGTGTTCATTAAATGGATTGTGCATCTAGTTTTAGGATAAAGATTTAGATTCATTCAAAATAATAGTTGGTGGGGTTTATCAATAATTGGCAAGGAAGGGTTGATATAATTTTCAAAAGCTATTTTTTTCAGAAAGAATTTTATTTACCAAAACAAAATCACAAAGCCACCAAAGATAATAAGATAAAATTGCAAGGTGTAATGGAAAAGGAGTAAGTACCAATATGAAACATAGTTTTTAGTAGTTAAAAATTGATTTAAGATATATTTTAAAGGTACGGTGTATTTATTCAAGGTAATGTACTTCTATTTAAGTCTTGAAAAAATATAAAATAGTTTTAGGAAGACTAACAACTATTTTTATCAAACCTTTCAAAGTTTAAAGAAATTCAAAAAGAGAATAAGGCACAATTAAAAACATCACATATAATTTGTTATTTAGCTAAAACACCATCATATCAAAGATCTACGCACTCATTGGGCATGAAAAAGTTTAAGAAAGGTGGGACGTAGTCTAGAAACTAGTTATAATAAGTTTAAACATAGTTAATAGGGAATATATTGAATGAGACAATCCCATAACAAGGCACAATTTAAGTAATATAAAATGCATTTTATTCCAAAAAACCAAAACATAGTTTATAAGATAAAAACACAACAATGCATAGTCAAGAGGTAAGGAATAGTTTGAAGGTTTAGTAAAAACCAATATTTAGCTCTAAGAAAAAACAAAATTTTGTTTTAGTAAAACTCAACCCAATGAATATAAAATCAACTAATGAAGGTTATAAATCAGATAATGGACCTTTATGCAATTTACACATTAGAATGCAGTCCTTTGGATATATACATAGCCTATATTAGGTAAAATATAACCCATAATAGATAAAATGGTCAAGCTTAACCAACACACACATAAACTATGTGTGTACTAGTGTCATTCCCTCAAGCCCACCATAAGAGAATTTTCAACTTACTGCTGAACTTGACCACTATCTAACCATAAACATAACCATTGTCACACATGGAGTCACAACCAAAATAACTAGTAACACATTGAAAGTGGTAACATCGACTGATGACAGGTGTAGGATGAATAACGTGGTTGATATGGACACATACATGGTAATTATGAGCTTATTACACTACTTTTCTTCATTTTTCATTTCATTTCATTATTACAAGCTTCTTTCATTCTAGGATTCAATCTCTATTGGAGCTAAGGTGGAAGGAGGAAGCTTGATCGCAAGTAGATAGAGGAAGCTCTATGATTGTTGCCATGTTTGTCCCGGGTTAGTAATGGAAGGTATGTGATTTGTTTAACATAATGTATCAACTCTCTATAATTATTTTAAAACTTAAAAGTATTTAAGTGTAAGTTTAAATTGTTTAATATTTATCTTCAATGTCTTTTGATGAGGAAAAAGGTATGCCCTAAAAGTTTGATCCTTGGTAAATTTGTATTTAGTTGATCATGTTCCCTAATATTTTGTGGAATAAATGTTGTTTTTATATCTTACCCTTATTTTGTGGAATACATATGGTTATAATGACAAACCATGATCCCTCTTTTATATTGATTATGGATAAGTCATTCACAGTTAAGAAAAACCTTATTGAGACCTTGTCAGTGAAGAAATTAATTATGTAGCCATATTCCAAAGACATACCCATTGAAGATAAGTCTAAATTTTTCATTTTTCATTTATCCCCTTTTTAGGCCTCATGAATAATTCACTCAAGCCATAAACATTTAAGATAGCCTTTTTTTAATGCTTAGGCTACGTGATCCCTAGTTATGGCTAAAAATTCTCCAACAAATAGGTACTACCTATAATTGATTTTTATGTGATCCCTGTGACATTGATACTAAAGTATAATTTGAAACCTACTCTATTAGCATAGATGAATCTCAATGGTGGTAAAAAGACCTGCACTCAGCCAACCCTTAGACATACTATATTGAGTTTGATAGTATCTTTATTAATATCTTAATGTGTTTAATTGTTACTTTCAATTTTTCATACACCATGATATTTGAATTTGTTAAAATCTAAATGCAAATTCCCCATTGTTTTTTGATCTACAATATCCAACCATGTAGTTTTATATTCATTTTTATACATACCATGTCCTTTTTACTTTGCTCAATTTTTATTCCTTGCATCACATTGATTTGCTTTTATAAAGAAGTATTAGATTATACTTGGTGTTTTGTAGTTGATTTTTTATGAACTTAATGGACCTAATAAATATCAAGATAGTTTACTATTATCTAATGGAACACAATTCATAAATAGAACTACCTAGCTTTCCAAGCTTGTAATCCCAATTAGGTTTGCATATAAATGAATTGCAACTCATTCATATACTACTCACATCTTTCATTTTCATTTATTTATGGTAAACAATGATCAAAATTTATAATTGGATTCTAAGGTACAAATTAAACAATACAAGGATGCCTCCACATTATAAAATAATATCCCCATGCATTGTTTTCAATTTATTATTTCAATATTTCAACATATTGTTGATGTTAGCAGTAATTCATGTTTATATATTCTTACTAGTCCCTAAGTTCATTGAATTTTTTTTACATGGTTTAAGCATGAATATTTATGATTCCTTGTATCCATATCACATATTTTTTTATTTGTTTGATTTCTAAAAACTTTCCTTAAAATCGTATACATGTCTGCAAAGTTATTGAAAATTACTTGGTTTGATGTCTTCTTTATATGATTTGGATATAGAGTTTTTTGGCTATATGTTATCCCATAGAGCTAAGAAAGGTCTTATTTGGGGAATTAATCTCTCTAGTATGATGAGTTATATTCTTTTTGTTCATATTTATAATGACTCTTTTCTCACAATTATGAATAAAAAATATTTATTTTATGAAGTTATAATGTGCATTGCCACCTTTTGTAAAGCCTTAGTTTCTAAAACCTATAGTGGAGTAAAGTGGAATGATATCAATAGAGTATGATGTTGATCCCTGATTGACTTGATGATTTTAATTTGAAATGGATTGAAAAAAGAGAAATGGGTAAATTTCTTTGCATTCCTTTTTTATTTTAAATACCCCATCTTCACTTTAGCATTATATAATGCAATGGGTAGATAATAATAATATTTAAAAATAGATTATGAATCCCTTGTCTTTCACTCATAAATTTAAATTTTGCACAGAGTTTTATGGAAACTCATGTAAATTATTCCTCATGTTTGGATTCATCCAAGATAACTTATGACCAACTATCCAATCTATTTTGAGACTTTTTTGGGCTAATTTCAAGGAAAGTCATAATTTTCATAAAGGATACATGTGACATATTCTTCCTTTGTCAACATAAAGGAGTTATGGGAATTATTAATGTCTAATGATAGGGTATAATATATGTGCTAAGTAGGTTGTTCAATCTATTGAAGGCTCAAAATAATAAAAAAATATTCTCAAACATAACATTTTTAAGGCTCCCCATATAGTAAAAATGTCTGGAAGGGGATAGGATGTCATATTGTTGTCATTACTACTACACATACTAAAATTGAAAACTTATTTTACACTTGTAACATTTGGAAAACCTTTGATTTAGTTAAACTATTTCTCAATTGGGTTAGGGATGGGTTTATAAGTTGGCTCTCTTTTAATTATAATAAGCTTTCGTGCTCTACCATCATCACTAGTAATAGCTTACCACTTGTAAAAACTACAAGAACTAAATCTCTTAGAATATTCAAGAAAGGCATTTATATCAAACAAAAATGATCAATTTAAGTGTACTTAGTCTAAATGTAAAATAAGGATACATTTTTTTATTTTAAAATAAGTGACAACACATTATATATTTATTCACTAATAATTATTTTCATTATATATTTATTCATTCACTTTTTTTATTAAAAAATCTTTTCCCATGTATTAATAAAATAATATGCCATAAAGCAATTTGTCCAAAAACATGAGTGGAATGATCACATTCCAATGCCATATGGACTATGGTAAAGTTTAAATTTAAGTTCATTTTTAAAAAGTTTTTATCAACAAAAATTTAGCGAAAACAAAGAAAGTAGAGCAATACAAATCCACACCAAAGTAGAAGAATAACTAAACAATGGAAACAACCAACAAAAGTGGAGGATGAAGCAGCAGTCATCTGACTTGTTGCCCCAATATTTAGACATAAAATTACCTTTTCTCACTAGTGTCATATGGTAGGTATGAGATAATGGCTTGGGATGAGTTTCATATGATTAAGCTCCACATTTGTCATAGGTGATGTGTTTTATCCACAACTGAACCATCCCTTGATCACCTCCTTTTCGTATGTAAATCTGTCTACTACAATATAAGTATTGTGCATAACTTCTTGGACATCATATGCATTCATTTGATTAAAACCCTAATTTTCCTTTCATAATCAAACCATTGGACTTATGAATTAGGTTAAAATCAATATTTTATACCCTTAAAGCTATGAAATCTTCAAGTATTTTATTATTTTTTACATTCAAATAAATAATTTTGTTATAAGATGAAATAAATTATGTCATGTACAACTAGCAGACCGAGAGAATGCTTTTCAAAGCTAAGGAATATTCAATAATTATTTTGATCTATTCTAACTTGACAATTGATAAATCTATAAATAAACAAAAAGTAGATATAACACTATAACATGAATAACGGTTACCCTTTTATTCATATATGACCATAATTGATTTCAATCTCAAATTATTCATCTTATTTTTTATTAGGTTAGGCATGGAAAGATAATAGCTCACATAAACTTTTATATAAGGAATAACCAAACATTTTGGTTGGGACTTAGGAGTGCAGATTATTCAAGATTAGAAACTTTATAAGCACTTTATTAATATGTCTACTATCTCCTCCTGTTTCTAAGAGTTGATTGTATTCTTGGATTTCATAGATACAGTTTGACAAGAGAGGGGGAAATTCTATTCATGAATTCTCATAAATACTTTTGAATGTTAAGATCAATCAACCAAATAATAGATGACTATCAACATATCCCACCATAACAAATTGCATGGAACCAATCATAAACCACATATGAAGATGGAAGGAAGAGAAAGCATTAGTAATTTTATGAATTCTATGTTACATGGCCAATTAATCAATTTTTCCTTCCTTTTGGCACAACATTATAGTGTCATGGTGACTAGTACATTGAACTTTTAATGTAGTTCATAGATAACGGTCAATGTTGTAATCCATATTAGAAACTAACTTGTATGTAAAATTTTGTATGTAGGAAACTAATACTTTAAATGTTGAATGGTCCAGATCTATGATGAATGATCTAAAAGGAAATAATTTGCTATAACAAATTTATGTTGAGGCCCAATAGATCGTATGAAATTTCAGCTATTACCCTCGTATGTGATTTTTTTAGTTAAATTCTTATTTGTTGATGATAATTAGTTGTCACATTGATTGTTTTAGGATTAAAAAATTAGCATGCAGTCCTCATTATAGGCATGCCTTAAGTTTATAAATTCTTATAGACTTGTTGGAGATCATAAAAGAGTTTTAATTGGTGCATCCACCATTGGGGGTGGGATTCCCTATGTGTTGGGATAACTGTTTCATGTTTGCAAGCATCCCATAGTGGAATCTCAATGGGCATTCGCTTATTTTCTAAATATATTTGTAAATAAGGGGACAACATAGGTACTTTAAATAATTATCTAAGTATTATCCATGCTAGACTTAATATTCTTTTTGCATTTGTAAAATACTCAATATTTACTAACTTTGCATCCACATTATGATTTGTTATGTTGTGTTTAATACTATAGTTAGAGGGGAAGGAGTGAAGAAAAGGTAACAAGGGTGTTCATGAAGTGCCCAATGACTTTATCTCATGATATGTATGATAACCTTTGTCCATACCTGAATGTTTGTTCTCTCATCATGTTTATAGATGTTTATTTTTACATCCTTATAATAGTTAATAATGGACCACTTTTGACACACCTAATTTTATATGTTATTTTTCTATATTTTAGGTTGAGGGGATGGAGTGGAGCTATGGTGATGTGGGTGATAATGACCCCCATAATGACTTCATCCCCATAAATGTGCATATTGGTCATACTTATTCGTATTTCCTTCATCATGATCATACATGTTTGTTATTCCATATATGTTTAGAGTGACATTTATATGTCAACCATTACATCAAATTGAGGTGGAGTAAGAGAATATTGATGATGAAATCAATTAGGATGTCAATGTAGATGTGTGTATTAGTCATACTTATTCTTCTTTACTTCATCATGCTCATAAATGTATGTTGTTCCATATATATTTGGAGTGATGTATATATGTCTACCATTATGGTAGGATGAGGTGGATTTAAATAAGCTTGATGAGGAAGTAAAAGAGGATGTCGATGATGATGATGTTAATGATTGGCTTCTAAATGCTTAACAATATTATGTGAAGGAGGAGGAATTGAAACCTGTAAGAACATTTTCTTATCTTCAAAGGTGTTCTGTTTTATTTGTTCATTTATGCTTACAACTTAAAATGGATTTCTTATTGAATCATAGTTTTTAGGAGAGTATAGGATTTTATATATGAGTATTGTGAATTAGAATTTTCACTATTTCTTGTTATGGCCATGTGACACATTAAGTGGTGATGGTGTTCATCCATTTTGGTCACTAGATAGACTTGGCACTCACCATATTAAGATTCATGATCAGAAACACATTCCAAGGAGCTCACAAGGGAGGGTTGGCAGTGGGAAAAGGATGACAAAGGGAATCCCATACATAAAAATACAAATGGAATACAATCCAATAGACTGACTCTTAAAAAACTAGATTATAAATAAGAGAGACAGGCTGGAAATATCATGTATGGCGAGGAAGAATGTCTCCCAATTATGTAATCTCAGTGAGATATCCTTGAAGGATGTCAATGACTAGATGATTGCATATGATTCAAGTGAAAATTGGTATGGAGAAGGGAATCCTACATTAGGTGAAGAAAATATTTTCAAGAAATGGAGTGAGAAAAATAATTGGTGGAGAAAGGGTAAGGTGTAGACAGTAGTGGAACTCAGGTTAGATGCAATATATTGAATGGTTTACAGTAAGTAAAAGTTAAGTTAATTTTAGATTTTTCAATATTAGATTTGATATTTATGTAACAAACACCTTCCATAATTTAAAGAGATGACCTCACACCCATTATAGTAATGAAAATCACAATCCTTTAAGGTAATACCTTTCACAAAAAGTTAAAAGGGTTTATCGGAGGATCCCATAAAAATAAATTACTCATGATGAGTTTCCTCACCTAAGTAAAAACAATTACTATGTCCAAAAAATTTGTTATTATACTTATATTTTTCACCAATGTCAATGCCTCTTACACACACTCTTCTTCAGTCCCTTTTGTTTCACTAAACCTTACCATTATGTAATTTGATATAGTATGTAGATGGATATGAGATGGTATTGTCCAAACCATTATGATCTATTTCTTGGAGGTGTGATATTCACTTTTTTATTTAGCAAACCAATAAATATATTTTTCATGTTGATGTCTTATTCTTGTTTTTTTTCAAGCTTTCTAACCTTGACACTTTGAAATATAGGTGTCTTCACAAGACGATTACACATGCATATACATGCACTCATTGCTCATCCACATCCACTTTTTGATCCTTGAAAAGAGGTTTCATCGCCATGCCATAAACATGGATATTTCTTGGCAGCTACTGAATACCTTGGACATGATTCTTTATATATATATATATATACATATTGTCATGATATGTATGACATTTATGATGTGTAATGATACATATTTTTTGGACATGAAATTTAAATACAAGTGTTTCCTTTTTGAATTGTGTTAGATAAGAAGTGTTCCATTTATCTATGATTTAATTAATGCTTTGGTGGTAAATATTACATTCAGTGATGTATTGCACATGCATGTTTAAATGAAGAAATGATGTTCGCATGTAGTCATACAATCATGTTTATGTGTATGATATGTAATGATGTTGACATGTAATCTATTGTGTTCACATTTTTATGATCAACTTATTATATTTTCAATGTAAAAAATGTTAGTGATCAAATGCACATGTTTGCATGCCACTATGTATGTTGACAAGTAACCATGGTGTGCTAGAGTTTAATATAGCATGTTGTGCATGACTTGTATCTTTCCCCTCCACTAATCTCATTTGTTGTCTTGATTTATTTATTCAACTAATACAACACTTGAGCTAATGTCTATGGACCAGGGTTCATGAAAAAGGAGGGGTGAGGAGGAATGCAACACTTTGAAATATCATAATGAACATGTTGGAGGCACAAATTCATGGTATTCTATGTTGGTTTTTTATGTTTGTAAATATTTTGGACATATTATAACTTGTGTGTTATGGTTTATTATCACACCTAAAAAATATTTATTTTATATTTTGAAGCCTGAACCAATAACATAAAGTATGAATGTTGTGCCACTTCAAGGGTAACGTCTAGAAAGCATAAATGTAAGAAATGAACAAATAGTTCCATGATTCATGCCCAATAGTGAAAAACCTAGGTTATATTTCTAACTAACATTAGGTTGGATTAACCCCAAATTCCTAACCCTACATTGTGCATGTTGTCTCCTCCATAACCCTACATTTCTTATGCTTACAAGATAATAACTAGGGGTGCAACAAATTTCAAGATTAACAATCTATATTTGGTCAAAGCATCTTTCCAAGATTAACATTTTTGTTCAAATTTTCCTTAATAACACATTCATTGTTATCAAACTCAAGCCTATAGGTTTGTTGCATTATCAAGTTGATAATGAGTTATCTTTTATCATTAAATAATTATGTTCATGAATGTTACAAACATTGACCATGGGATGGTGCATAAACTCTTTTTAACTAATACCCTATTTTAAAAATTGATATGAAATAATTTTGTTTTCCCTTCCATTGTTACAAGCTCTCTTAGAGGTGATTTAATTTATACTATTTTTTGATAGAATATTTTAAACCCTATTTTTACATTGTAGCTCAAATAGATTCCAATGAATTATGTCTCTATTTGCATATTTTCATAGATTCCAATGAGTTCAAGAGGAAAACTTATGCCACTTTACCCTCTTAATTTTAAAGTAAAATTTAGGATAAGAGTCTTATATTTTCATCTATGTATGCCATTAAAAGGAATGCATTTTTTATATCAAAACTACCAAATAAAACTCCTCAATAATAGCATTTTTTCCCTTGAAATAAAATGCTTATGCAGGATTTTTTTTTTTCAAATGGACATGATTTAATAGCTTGCATCAAATATAATGCATGTGTTGAGGTTATATTTAAGTTCACCTATGAATGTCTTCATGACAAATATAGATTCCATTCACTAAAATTTTGGAAACATAATTACTATTTAGATAATTATTTATTGATGTGCAATGAATTTAGATAATATACTACAAATGGATTTTGTGAGGCCATTTGTTTCTTTCTATTTGCATGAGATTTGGATCAAATTCAATCATCAGCTCCCTATCAGTCAACTTCATTTTGGGCTATGTTTAAATAATTTCATGTCAAGTTAGTCATAAATATTTTTTGTACTCCTCCTTATTGGATCATTTGGATAAGTTGTAATGAAAATTTCCTTACAAATTCTATTCAATTTTAAGAATTCATGACAAATATTTTGGAGTTTGATTTAAGGTTGTCTAAAATAACTAGTAATGATTTAAGAATATAGGGATCCCAAATCTTGAGACCTTCTCTCTTCTTTAATGATTATATGCTCAAAGAAATATAAGTACAATAATTTATATGAAGAAATAATATTACCTACAAAAAAATTATCACGGTAAAAGAGAACATATATTCCATGGAATTTAACACAATGCAACACCTACACTCTTTTAACAAATAATTATATATGACTGGGGACAATATACTAAAAATGAATTTTGTGAGGCCATTTATTTTATACTATTTGCCATTAGAATAATTATTAAATGAAAAATAGGATTTAAAAAATAGATCTTGTATTTTTTTTGTCTTGTTTATCCAAAGTATAGGCTTTTGTTAATGATGAATATTTTATTATAAATTTTGAAATGTCCTAAGTTTGAATTAGAAATAAAACATAATAAGCAGTTGAATCTAAAAATTTTTAGCAAAACATTTAGTGTTATTCTTACATATTGAGATGCCATTCACTTCTCATGGTATCAACCCAAATATTGAAATATATAGTACATAAATCATAATTAAACAATTCAAATCACTTTTAATACGTGAAAGTGTCAAATAGATTTTTGCTTTAATGTTAGTCAAACCGAATGCACACATTGTATAATATTCACCTATAATTACAATCCTAACTAGTCCCTCAAGAATATTTATTCAAATTCACCTTTCTAATGGTATGGAAACACCTACCATAATTACCTATATTTAATTATAAACTTCTATGGAAATGTATGCTATAATTAGAGAGAAGATGATAACCAACCTGAAATAACAACAACAATGGGGAGATATCTTTACATAGTTAGTTGTGGATAAAATTTTGCCTGAAATAGTTAAAAAATGAATTGGTATTTGGCATTTCCTTATTCATTACTTTGCATATGTTATAAATTCATTTTTTTGTCTTTTAGTTAAGTTGTTTGAATTTTGATTGAATGTTTGTATTAACTTAGCCATGTATTTTTGCATAGTTTTTGGAAAATGAAGATCTCAATACAGATGCCCACATGACTGAAGAGATGGAAGAAATTATTGGAAAAATGAGATTTGAGAGTGTCATGTCATATAAAGATCATCTTTGTTAAAATTTATCTCTATAAATGTTATAAATAGAAATTGTCATGAGGGAAAATCAATTTTTGTCTGATCTTATTGAAAGTGCAAGGAAAATTGTTAACAAATTGGAAACCACACTTGCTAAGAAGAAAAATTGGTTCATGAGTTGCACTATATTGTTTTCACATTAAGGGGTGAGAATATGGAACTTGAAAACAAATGTGTCAACCTATAAATTGTCCATGCCTACATAAAATCACTTTGTGACATCAGGGGAGAGACTACCAAGGCCATGTAAATAAATCACAAAGGAATCATTTCCATATATGACCATGATCTGTAGCTTTTGAAGGTAGTGTAAGAGGTCATGTTTTGGAAACTTCATGAGATGATTCAAAGATCTAGAGACAAACAATGACAATTAGTTATGTGCATTTAGTAAAATGACTGATATGCTATGTTTGTTTTTCTCTCTATGTTCAACATGGTGGCATGTATTTTATGTTCTTAGTTTATGTAAGTGTTTATCAAACTAAATGATTTCAACATAAGTGTTCATAAAATAGATAATTTCCTAAATATTTGGGCCCTATTGATGAATTAGAAAGAATAGTAAAATATTTCATAGATCTTGATAATTTAAAAAATACAAAATTAAGATGAATTCCTTCTTTATCCACACATGATTGTCAAAGATGAAATCCCAACTTTCCCTACTTTAATTATTTATGAGATTTATCATTCTAGTGGTTTTGTTTGGTATGAAATGGGCAATATCATACACCTTCAGTATGGTTTGGTAGTTACAATCAATGAAATGGATATGTATAAAATGTTCAAAGAGGAATGTGTTTGTTTATTTGGTAGTTGCCTATTTTATGAAAATGAAGGTAATGAATGGTGCCCATGTCAATTTCAAGTGGAGGGTTACAATGACATTTATGATCAGTCCTTAAGTGATAGAAGATGGGAGTTTCATTGCATACTTGAATTTGAAAATGGTTTTATTTCTCAAGAACTTGAACAAAATTGTTATCCACATAATGATTGCTCAAAATTTTAAACAAGTGAAATACTCACTAAACTTTAGGTTTAGGATACCTTATGTAGAGTAGGATTACAAAGTAGGTTAGTTCATGCGTTAGTAAGAAAAATCAATAGTAATCATAAATAACCTAACATGCTAAACCCACTCCCTTGAGGGGTGGTGTCTATGAAATCAAGAAACTAAAGAGGAAAGCAAGACAAACAATACCCTCATAAAGTGGCTCTCCTTTAAAAATGGTCTATAATTGTGTTTGTGCTCAAATTTGGTGCTCCAAGTTTTTTCAATGTAGTTGGGAAAGTGCTTTCGTCATCTCTTCTAGCACCAATGAATTTATCTCCTTGATTGATCAATTTGAGGGACTTAGTGAAGATCTTTTAGAAATATTTCTGCATAGGTTGTTTGCACTAAAACATCTTATACTTTTATATATGGTAGCTCATGCATTTATACTTTTCTAGAAATGTTGAGAATCAACTATGACTATTCATCTTGAGATCAAGATGTGTGGCCAAGGATTAATTCAATTTTGGAGGTCAAAAAAATTAATATTTTTTTAATAAGGAAGCATTATTAAGGCATGGGTGGCCTTAAACTAAATATTTATCTCCATTAATGCCTAGTGCTTAACACCATTTCAATGATGTCATGGCCCAAAAATTTTAAATTGTGAATTTATAATAATAGATATTCAATAACTTTCAATGGATTTTCACTTAAGGTCTTAATCTGATTTGATTTTCTTAATGACTTTACTTAGTATTTTTAAATTCTTGGAAATTGGTCACATGTTTAATCAAAATGGTTGAAAATGTTAATTTGCTTGGTCCACATTTGACTAGAGTTGAATTAGAGGAATATAACAATTAAGAATGAGGCATTTCCCCATTTAGGGATACATAGGCATAAATAAGCACTTTCACATGATGTGTGTAAATGAATTAGAGCATTTAAATGGTCCAAAATGATAATTTGATTGGTTGAAAACTTGACACAAAGTGAATTAGAAGAAGATAATGATTACATAAAATACATTGCCTATATTTTGGGATACATGAGCACAATTCAACACCTATATGTGATGTGTACGGATGAATTAGAGAATTTCAGTGATTTTCTTCTAGATTATGCGTTGATATATAATGTCATTCAGATTTGCAATTTTAACACAATAATGATAAGAATTGGATGTCTACTTTTTTCCACTATTTGATAAGGCCTGGTAGGAAATTTCTTCAAAGTAATGACTTTTCAAATAATAAAAAGTCACTTAGAATGACCATAATTAGAAGAAATAATTTTGTTCATGTTTTCCACTAAATTTTGCATGATTTATGGAGAAATGGGGTTACGAAAATGCCCCAAACAATGTTTGAGTAACCCATGATGCCCCCTCAAGGGGAGAATGGAAAACAATTTGATGGTTTGGCCCTTGATCAAAATAAAAATAATCACGTAATTCAACAAACAAGGCTGAAAATGGAGAAATTAAAAGAAACTAGTTTTAAAAATGGATAAACAAGGTGAGAATGAGCATCTTAGGAAAATAAATGGGGAAAAATAAGCCAAGGTGAGAATGAGCATCATTCATTTTCACCCTCTACTATTACAATCCAGAGTTCTGATAGTTGTGCATGAGAAATTTGAGGAAAATGGATAATATCCCATATCATTAACACTTTTGGGAGCACGTTCAAGAGTAACACTAACCATAGGGAGTGGAGAATCAGTAGTATATTTTTATATTTTTGAGTTTTGCATTTAATGCATTTAATACTAGGTATATAGGCAATCTTGTCATTTAAACAAAAGTGAAAATGATGAGGTTGCCACCAAAAATGGTGGGATCATGGCCAAAATGGTGAATTCATAGTTGAATTGGAAACTTTGCCAAATTTGAAAGAAATTGATATCCAAATAGTGGGGTCACCAAGTTAAAGGTCAAAAGTGTAGAAAATAGTGATGTCACCCTACCAAACAATGAGAATGGCTTGTAGACCAACAAGTTCATAAACCAACAAAGGAAAATGGTGGGGTCACCTTGTTAAATGGTGAGACTACTATGTTAAATGGTGAGGTCTCTAAAAAGACCCAATGAGATAGAGGAAGAGAAAATGGGGCTAAAAGAATATTATTCTAGGAACAAAATTAGAAGAAATTAGCTAAGCTTGATTAATTAGAGGAAAAATGAAGAAACGATTGACTTGGTTTTTTGTGTGGTTACTTGTAGGAGTAAGTTGGGTTCATTACAACTCATGAGTGATGATCCTGAGTATTGAGATGATAGGGTATATAGATATAGTAGCTCATAGGACTACTAGAGATGATAGAGTTCTATCATCTGGCTCGACTACCAGTGATTCATATGAATTGAGCTTATCTATTGGTATTTGTAGATCACTAGCATTTCAAGATATCCACTTTTCATTTGTTAACTAAGGAGGCAATAATGACCTTGAAGGATTTTCATAAGATATAATGAGTGCCTATCAAGGGCCAAAGAATAACCTTGATGTTGGTAGGATGATTAATAATGCTACAGGACTTGCTTGGCATGATCAACCTTGAGGTAGTGGAGGGGTATATAGATAAAGATGTATTATAGGACCTAGCATGGCCTTC
>JARHVA010005840.1:117500-430000 GCA_037957365.1 Torreya grandis
TTTCATAATCATGAAATCATCAACACAAATAAAGTGCATGAGCATTGGAGTATGGTTTAGGATAAAACCACACTAAAAGGAAAGAAATGAGTAACCACTAATGAACTAAATTGGTAATTCATAGTACTTACTACATCTAAAGTTGGGAATGAGAATGATATTGTAAAATAATGAGAGTTTAAAAAACTCACAAATGGAGAGAGCATACAAAAATGGTTACTTGTAAAATAACAAGAGCTTAATAAAAGCTAAGCGATCATTATTGTTTCAAAATTGGATGCATAATGCTCATAATATAATCTCACAAAATAGTGAGATCATATGGCTAAGGCCAATAAGGATGGGGAAACTAAAAAATAAGTGGTTTCATGTGAAATATTAGGGATCCTAGAATCCTAAAGGTAAAGAAGTCTAAAAATAAAATAAGGTGCGATTGAGTTAATTCAAGATACCCCATGTATCTAAGTGCTACCTACATAGTCCATGTGGACCTCAGGCTGATGTAATTCTTCCTGAAATGGGAGGAAAAATATCAAGGTGGTCTAGAAATGAAACTAAAAATAATATATGGCCCATCCTAGAAATATTTGGTGGCTTTATATATCCCATGGAAATTCTAAGCCAATTTTCATGATTTTTTTTATTTTTAAGATTTTCTAGATATTTTACTAATCTTTTTGGGAGTTTCAAGGCTTCTCAACTCAATTAAGGATTACAGGATACTAAATGGTCCAACTCAAAAAATAGTGAGAGTGTGGCTTAGGCTACTCACAAAATAGTGAGAGCAAGGCTCAGGTTACTCTTAAAATGGTGAGAGTGTGGCTTGGGTTGCTTGAAAAATGATGAGAGCATTTAGGATCAGAATGAACTGCAATAAAATAACAAAACTAATTATCATAATAAAAATGAAACCCACATAAAATATGACACAAATTTATAAATAGCATTGAGTTTGGAAGCCTATATTCATGGACTAGCAATGTTTTTGGTCTTTTATTTTATCATTTTCTAATGTTTTTTTGTCTTTTTGGGATAAGCAATAGAAACATAATATGAACAAATGTACATGAACCACCTATTCAAGGAGATATGCTTCCACATGTAAGATTTGAAATCATATCTAAATTGGCTGCAATGAGTGGTACAAGGGTGAATCAATGACCATATTAAGGTAGTAATAAATACCAAGAAATAATAAAATAAGAATATAATAGTACCCAGTATAAAATAAGTCCCAAAGAACCTATTGACGAAATTTAACCCCAAGTAAAATTTGGGTCAACCTCTATTATTTTTAAATTTTAATAAGGTTCCCATGTGTCTTATATGGTGTTATGTTGGTCTATTGTCTTACTCATCCTTCCCCTAGTCCTTGTTGAAGTCCATTCTCCTAGTACTAATGTAGTCAACCAAAATTCAACATTGATCAACCTTGGTCAAAGATGGTTAAAGTATAAAATTGTGTTGAGAATGTTCTAAAATGGCCTTTAACATATTTTAAGGTGTTTCCAATTCATTAATTTAGCTATCACCTTGTTTCATATGCAAAATATATCATTTGGCCACTTTTTTAGCTTAATTAATGACATGTATAGATTTTTACAAACAATAAATTTGTCACCAAGATGTGGTTAAATGTGAGAGAGGTTAGATAACATCAATATATATCATATTTTAGTTAGATAATTAGTTATGATCAAGAAATGGTAGTTTTCCTTATTTTTAGGTCCTTTCGGGCACTTGTACAGATTCCTTGAGTTCAATTATAGATAAAATGTGGGTTTAGTATGTATTCACATTTCCACACTAATTTACATGCTTGAATTTTTGATAATTCATCAAAAAGTTTAGTTTTAACTCATTTTTATTCTATTTCTTCTTGGCATGCTAAGGAAGGTCAACTTCAAGCACTCACTATGGGCCATACATTTTGAGTTGGAAGAAATGTTCTTGGGGGTGAATATTTACCTAAGTATAATTCACATCCATAATAATAAGTTTCATTTTTGTGCCTCTTCCTTTATGAACCATCAGTTTGATCCCAGACAACCTTTTATGCACTTTAATCCAAGAGGGGTTCACTATTTACACATGTTTTAGTTTTTATTTATTTGGTTTGATGTATTTGATTATTTTAGGTGTTGTTAAAGGTTATATATTTCCTCTCCACAAGTTTTTCATGGTTATATTGGATTTGGAAGCTATCAAATGCCTAGGAAAGCCTTTTCTAAGATTGTCTTGCTTTGGATCATTTTTGTTGCCTTTACTCAAAAAAATTCATCTATAGGTGCCTTAAATTTGATATTTTACATATTATGTGAATAAATTGAATATGTATTAGGTGTTTTTAAGTAATAAAGTGCATTTTATGATCAAGGAAGAGGTCATGAAGCCTAAATTTACACATTGTATACCTCCCCCTTCTTTGTTTTCCCTTTTCACCTTCAGGTAGGTGATTCTCACATTGAAAATATGTTTTCAAGATGATCCCCTAGGTATTCTTGATGGGGGTTATCTAATTGAAGGGTTAAAACTACACTTAAATTTATTGGAAGGCCTTACCCTTGCATATTAGTACTCAATTTCCCTCTCTCCACCTCATATATAGTCAATGCATATATTCAAGTGTCATTTTCAAAGCTACAAAGGCTTGTACGGGAGTAAAATGACAAGGTTGGATCCTTATGATGGTCTAGGAAATAGGTTGATATATTTAAGATCATTTTAGTGATCCTTGATAGCCTACTAAAGATGGAATAATCATCACATAGTAAAATTTTGAGTTTTAGGACTTTTATCCCTAAAGGAACTAATCAGAGAGCCAAAGGATTTTATGGATTTCTCTTAATATGCTTGAATGAGCCCCAAGGAATCTAGATATGTTACATTTGTAGTTATATCATAGGACAATGAATGTTTAGGGTTTATAATGGTAATGAGCAATGGAAGGTGATCATTGGGAGACCCAAAAGTGCTCTCAAAACCACTAGTTTTTTGCAGTCTTCACCTATAGGATTTTAAAGGAAAGTTCACTTTTCACTTCAATATGAAACTAATATCCATGCCATCAATGGGAAATCATACTAAATGATTCAAAGGATTCATATAATCCAAAATTCCATGATAAAATGAGAATTCCAATGTTTTAAACCCCAATAGATACTCCTCTGTATGTACACAGGACTGTGAGGAATCACCTACAAGCAAAGAGGTTAAGGTTTTTGAAATAGGCATTATCATAGATGAGGTGAAGGAAAGTTTCATAATTTTTAGGAAAAAAACACTTCCATGCCATTAATGTCACCATGATCAAGTCTATCTTGACGTAGAAGACACTTATAGACCTAAAATAAATGGAAAAATGGCATCTTACAATTGAGCAAATAGTGAAGTGAGATTATGGCACTTGTAGGAGTCTTAAAGCATTTTAGGGATAAATGAGATATAAATTTCAAATAAAATTATTTCAGGAATCCAAATGAGTTTTAAATCATAAATACGGACCAAATTCATGCCATTATCAACCTCAAATCACCTACAGGTAAGATCTTAGGACTATCACAGTCCAAGAGGACAACAAGTAATTGGAAAGCCTAAAAGGATCAAGATGCTAGGTTTAGAGTTGAACTCACATTGGAATGAGAAGTTAAGTCAAAAGGATTGTATAATTTTTTTACACCGTCATTATAAACCCCAAATAAATGTGTCTAAAATAAATATCCCATGTTCATTATCATAGTCAGACAAGGTCTTAAACAAGAGAAGAGTATGAGAAAGTTTGATATCCAAGCAGGGAAGGAGAAGTTTAAAATAGTATAATGTGGACTCCCCATGATAAAATGAAGTATATTAAATTACTAATACATCCTTAAGCCACCCAAGGTCCTTTTCTCACAAGTAAAATGGACTTAGTCTATACAAGCAAGCTTGGAAAAGCCTTATTTCAAGAGGTGAATATGAGATTCCATTAAGGATAGAGTTTTTGAGTGGATCCATAGGTTCCAAAAGCATGAAATTAAGGTAAGTAAAATTTATGAACACCTTTTATTCATCAAATAGGTTTTGAAATAGAGTTCATGAGGAGGTTTGAATAAGAGCATGTAAAAATAAGGTTTTTACCTCTTTTTTGAAGAAATTGGGATGGTTAGACCCCCTAAACATGGAATAAAACAAAAACCTTTGGTAAAATTGGTAATTAGGACCCTATGGATATTATAAAATACTCATGTTTCATAAAAAAATATGCATAATACTCATTTTTTGTCTAAGAGTAGGGGCAGTCCCTTTATGCACAAGAATGGTAGTTTTGGGTAAAAGTGATGAATTGATGATATCAAGGGAAAAAAGGACAAATAAAGGTTATATAAGTTTGGTAAAATATGTAAGAACCTAATAAACCTTTATATAATTTTTAAGATCAAATAGGGGACCCTCCACAATAAGGGTTACAATCAAGTATGAAGTAAAGCCTTAGGGCTAGAAGCCAATTTGGAGGTCATATGCATTTTCAACCCAATCTATGATTTCCAAGTGATAAATACATTTTTTTATAGATATTTTTTGTGTTTTAAATCCATAAAATTACAAATAAAATCATTGGAGGGTCAAGATAATCTCAAAGAGGAGGCAGACCTATTGGCACGGTCTAGGCCTAAAATCAAACAGGGGTTAATTTCCATTTCAAACCTTTGAAAATACATTATAATGGTTTTAGGAAATTTATATGGTACATATATATATATATATATATATATATATATATATATATATATATATATATATATATATATTTAAACCCTTAATTTGAAAATAAAGTCTTCAAGAAGCCATTTTTGGCTTAAGAAGCATTCAAACCCCATGGGGAAGTAAAAAATGAGCTTGAATGACAACTTCAAGTGTTAATAAATTCTACCAAGATTTGAATAGGGAATTAAACATTTAAATGAATTTTAAGGAGTTACTTGAGGATAAATAAGTGTAATTTTATCATAACTCCAATGTGCCATGGCTATTAACAAATGTTAAGAATGAAAACCACTTTAGAAACCTTTGCAAACCCTCCACAAGGATTCGATTGGAGAAATGAGGATCAAAGTACATAAATATGAATAAATTTGACCTTGAGGATAAAATAAATTTTTTTTTCCAAATACATGAGTGTTAAATCCATGTAATTTTATTGTACAACATCCATACAGGTGGAGCAAAAAGTAGGTTTTATTGAAATTTTCTTGTGTTTTATAGGTCCTAAAGATGACCATGAGATGCCAATAAATTTTGGAAGTATATGGATACTTTAGAAAACCTTCCATGTAATTTTTAGACCTTTAAAATATTCATAAATGCCTTTACTATCTCTCTCTATTAAGCCTATCTAAACTGGCATATAGGATGACATAGTGGACACACTAGAAACTCAAGTTTGGTGGTTTTGTATGATATTTATGATGAATTAAAGCATGTGAGGTGTCTCAAAACATCTCAAAATACCATGGTATGGATAAATTAGGGAATATTTAAATATTATAGTGCCAAGTGTCAATGAATGCATATTGGAGAGTGGTCATGATTGCAAGGTAATGATGAGATTATGTAAGAGAATTTCATGATAAAATAATCTCCCAATGTAGGTGGAATAATTTTTATGACTCCCTCTCCTCATCATATATGATAAATTTTTCCATAACATGCATTGGAGTGCTCTTTAAATCCCATCATTAGGGTAGTTCCACAAAAAAGATGATTAAGAAGATTGTTATGCCACATTTGGAAAAGAGGCTTATTCAGGAATAAAATGATGTGTAAATTAGTTTCATAACTCCTTTTGTATCTTATCCACATTAATTTTAATTTATTTTTACCTTTGGACACTTGTCATTGTGTCTCTTCAACTTCTCTCCTCCCTCTTTTTTCTAGGTTATATAAATGAAGCCATTTGGGCTATTGTAGAAATATACATAGTTGGTATGGTGAAGCATTGATAAGGTGAGATTTCACTTTTTATTTGAACATTGAATACAAGTCCAATTCTAAGTTTGTAAACTTTTTGTCTAAGTATGTGAGTGATGTATAGTGGAGCTAAGTGATAGTATCATCATTACTCCTTTATCCTTCATGTTTAAGAAAGAGTTCTAATTTTAATAGGTCATGTGAAGTGTATGAAGGTAATAAGATCTCTTTCAAGTATGAAATTGTCTCTATGGTGTGCAATCTACCCCTAGGTCAAGTATCTTGTTTATTGTCCCAAGTATTCTACCTTCACATTGACATACTATGTTACGATCCTTTAATGCATGGAATTAGTCTTGAAAACCATTTTTGCTTAGTAAAAGTATGATGGTCTGTGGAATATACCTTGGTGTATCACATCTTTATTATAGTTTTCATTTTATGCAAACTCTTAACTATTTTCATAAACAAGAATTAGGATAGGTGATAGACACTTAGAGAAGAATTCAAGGAGCTAGCCCTTTCAATCCTAGAGATTCGTCTCTCCTACAATTTCTCACAAACTTGAGAGATTATTCAATGTCACATAAAATTGAGGGAGCTTCATAGAGAGTCCTAGGGTGCACAATTTGATGACAACAATTTTTTCATGCCCTTTGGGATAATTTTTCCTAATTATTTACATTCAAGGTGAATGTTGGCCTTGACAAGCCCAAAGTTGAAGAAATGTTTCTAATCCAGCACTTGGTGGCTCCAAAAGGTGAGAATCTCTGGTTATAGATCAATTTTTCTAAATTATAGTTCATTATCTTCACTAGATCATCTTCTAGTAGAGTTTTCAATCAAGTTCCTCTACCTAAAACTCCTCTTGAAGAACAACATGTTGAACCATTCCTAACCTTTAGAGACCTTGAAAAAGAAATTTTTGAAGAAGAAGAAGAAGAAGAAATTGAAGAAATAGTAGATCAAGAAGAAGAAGAGATGGCTAGGAAACATCCTTTCCCAACCTTCAACACCCAAAATCTAATTAACTTTCCTGCATATGATCCTATTCCTCCCAATGCTACCAAAAGTCTCCCTAATTTCAATGGAGAAGGTCCTATTACCCCATCCAAACACATTAGGAATATTTCAAACTTTTGAAACTTCCATAATATCACCCAAGCTAATATAGCTATTAGATCACTTGCCATATCACTAAAGGGTAAGGCACTTAATTAGTATAGAACTTTGGAAGGTGGTTGCATCACTAATTGGGATGACTTTGGGAAATTATTGGTGAGTAGGTTTGAGAAAAAGAGTGATCACTCTTCATTAATCCACCAATTGAATGTGATAAAGAATTGTCCTAATGAATCCATGGGAGATTTCAATGAAATGTTCCAAAGAAAATGGCATAGGCTACCACCTATCATGAGGCCTCCTCTAAGCTTTGTATTCCCCAC
This sequence comes from Torreya grandis, assembly GCA_037957365.1. Classification (NCBI taxonomy): domain Eukaryota; kingdom Viridiplantae; phylum Streptophyta; class Pinopsida; order Cupressales; family Taxaceae; genus Torreya; species Torreya grandis. The sequence continues at coordinate 124,895 of JARHVA010005840.1, forward strand.
TTATCTCAAGGCTATTGGAATTGATGTGGAAGTTATGTTACAATCAATGGGAGGATTCACTCTACCTGATGCATATGAGATAGCCATTGAATCTGAAAATAGTTTGATACAAGCTGGGAAATTACCTCCAATAGTCTCCATGCCTTTGTTGTCTCATAATTTAGTTGAAATTCCAAGCATATCACAAGTCCCCAATACCAATTTCAAGCCTAGAAACATTCCTAAGAAGGGGGATACCACCATTGACAAAGATGAAGTGATTAAAACATTACAAGACCAACTCAAATAGGCCCAAATGTATGCAAGTGCCCCACCCAATCCTCAATACTACCCTCAAAAAGTCTATAAACCTACACTCCAATAAAATAACCAAGGAAGAGGCCAATGTCAACAAGGCTTCACTAGTCCACCCAATTTCTATAATCCTACTACTACTCCCTCCATAAGGGTTTTTGTTCTAGTTCACACCAATATAGTTCAAGGAGAGGAACATTTGGACCATTAAGGGAAATTTCAAGGTTAGTTTATCCATAGTGGTGGAGAAAATAATCAATCTTTGGTAGCTCAATAATGAGTTACTCCTTATGTTATAGTAGAATAAGAAACTCTTGTGCAAATAGATGTTCAACGAGAAGGTAACAGCCAAAGTATTGATTTTATGAATTTCCAAGTAGAAGATAATTATGTGTTGAATCAAAATACATCAGTTGAAGCTAACATAAGGGATAAAAAAGGTCTTTAGGAGATACTCCATAAACACAAGTGAATCCAAGTATTGCCTCTCCAAAGCCACAAATTACAAGTACCAATGTAATAGATCATACCAATCACACTACTCTTCAAAGTTAGAATGTGAGCAAGGCTTACAAACCTCCAATACAACAAGTTCAAGCTCCCTCATTGCCTTCAAGAATGAAAGAAAAGGTAAATAATCCCCCTATAAAAATTATTGACTCTTATAATAATGCCAAGACTAACATATCTCTTTGGTAAATCTTGCAAATGCCTGGTCAAAAGGAACTCCTACAAGAACAACTTGCCAATATCAATGTAGCCCCTTAAGCTCCAAGGTAACATGGTGTGACCCTTTCCAACACACCAAATCATGTCTTATATCCCTCCACCAAATGTGAAAAGCCTTGACATTTCTACCTCACACTCATTGTGGATATGGAGCTAGTACAACAGTTATGCCTAAGGTGGTTGCTAACAAGTTAGGACTAAAGTATGAGCCTCATATTAAGGGTGTGTTGTAGCTTGATGGAACTCCAAGCAAGATGGTGGGGCTGGTTAAAGTTTTGAAATTTTTCTTTCATTATTGTTCAATTTTACCCATCTTACAATATATTGTGATGGTTGATCTTCCAACTCACTTTGCTATTTACTTGTCAAGAGACTTCACGGCTCAAACTGGAGGGTACCTTGCAACTGACTAGTCTTGTCTAGATTTTAGAACAAGATATGGAGTGAAAGTAATTATAATAACATAGACCTTGTAAATGTTCCACATTGAAACATATGTGGAGACAAATTCAAATCATAATTGTGCAATTAGTGAGTAAGAAGAAGGTGTCATTAGTGGTAAAGCATCCTTCCCCTTGAAGGTATTTCTAATCTTTTCCTTGATGAGTATGGTACTGAAACATATGAACATGATCCCTATTCATCCATAGAATAAAATTATTTGGGAGTCTATTGTATGCATGAGAAAAATACTCCTATGCCCTTAATAATGAAGATTATAAAATTGAAGGGCTATGGGAAATGTTTTTTGATGGATCTAGGAGAAAGGTAGGGGTAGGATGTATTATCATGTTGGTTTCTCCCTAAAATAACCAATATTACTCTTCACATAGATTCCATTTTAGTTATACTTAAAATGTGGTAGAGTATGAAGGCTTGGTTCATGGCCTCCAATGGGCAAAGAGGAAAGGAATCAAGAATTTTAAGGTCTATGGAGATAGTGAATTGGTCATACAGCAAGTGAGAAATCAAGCTACAGGCAAGAATCCTTTGCTTAAGTCCTATAAGTATAGGGTATGGGATCTACTTGAAAGTTTTTATTCTTTCAATATACAACCTATACCAAGAGATTCAAATAAGCATGCCAATAGGTTGGCTATCATAGGGGCACACTTTGATATAGTTGATAATGTAAGTAGAAAGAAAGATCAATCTCATATCAAGGTCATTATGAGACCCTCTATTCTATATAATGGAGTGTCATGGCAAGTGTTTTAAAATGATAAACACATTGCCTATTTATTACAAAATGAGGTAAAATTATCTTCAAAAAATTAAAAAAAGGATTCAAAATCAATATAAGGAACAAGTCATCCAACTGAAGATAAATAAAATACCTAAAGGGTTGGTTACTTTGGAGAGTGTTTTTAATGAGGATGATCAAAAGAGGATGGAAAGGGTGAGGATGTCCACAAAGGAAGATAACTATGAAATAATCATGATCTTTAAGGATAAACTTCTAAAAATTGGTAAGGTATGTTCTCCATCTAAAAGGCAAGCCTGTATTAAATTATGTAAAGAGTTTCATGATGTATTTGCTTAGGAATACAAATATTTTAAAGGGTTTGATTCAAATATAGCTCATCACAGCATTAAGTTATAACTTGGATTTAAACCAATTAGGCAAAAATAAAGTCCAATCAATCACAAAATAGAGGAACTCATGAAGAAGGAACTTACCAAAATGATTGAGTCTAGGATTATATTTCCTATCAAGCACTCAACTTGGGTATCTAATCTTGTACCTGTCTAAAAGAAGAGTGAAGAAATCAGGATTTGAGTGTATTTTAAAGACCTTAATAAGGTCTCTCTCAAGGATCATTATCCCCTACTTCTATGGAGAAAATTTTACAAGTTGTTCCAGGTTCTCAACATTTTTCACTTCTTGATAGAGCAAAACTAAGTAGACATATAAATTTTGATGCCTTGTGGAGTGGACCTTACATCATCAACAAGTGAAAGCAAAGAAATTATTTTCAAATATACATGATGATTGGAGAAGAGTTACCTATCCCTATGAGTGGGATACATCTGAATTTTTGTTATTAGTCCTTGTAAGGTAGTTTTTTAAATAGTAGCATGGGTGTGTGTTTTCCTTTGGTTGTGTTCCCTAAGTGCTCTAGTTGAGCACATGTGTGTTTTCAATGAGTGTGTCTTGTGATGTGTTTTTTCATTTATTTTGGTGTGTTTTTCAAATGAAATTTAGTGTTGGATAAGTATTAGAGAGACTCCATGGCCCAATGGAAGGATTAGGCAACTGGTCTTAGGCATAGTTGGCATGCCACCCCTAGGAATCACCAAGAATGTTGACCAAATTTGACCCTAAGTAAAATTTGGGTCAACCCTTATTATTTTTTAAATTTTAAGAAGGTTCCCATGTGTCTTATAGGGTGTTATGTTGGTCTATTTTCTTACTCATCCTTCCCCTAGTCCTTGTTGAAGTCCATTCTCCTAGTAATGGCCTAGTTAACCAAAAGTCAACATTGGTCAACCTTGGTAAAATATGTTAAAATGATAAAATTGTGTTTAAAATTTTATAATATGGACTTTAACATATTTTTAGGTTCTTCCAAGTCATTAATTTAGCTTTCACCTTGTTTCATATGTAAAAAAGATCATTTAGCCACATTTTTAGCTCAATTAATGACATGTACAGATTTTTCCAAGCAAGAAATTTATCACCAAGATTTATTTCAATATAGAAAAGGTCATATAACATCAGGATCTACATATGATAGTTAGAGAATCAGTTATGATCAAGAAATGGTAATTTTCCTTGTTTTCAGGACCTTTTAGGCAGTTGTACAGACTCTTTGAGTTCACTTGTAGCTCAAAACATGTGTGTAATGAATATTAACCTTCCCACACTCATTTCCATGCTTTTATTTAATAATTTTTTTGTAAATTTTAGTTTTAAATCATTTTTCTTCCATTTTCTCTTGACATGTCAAGGAAGGTCAACTTTAAGCACTCACTATGGGCCGTAAAATTTAAGTTGGAATAAATTATCTTGGGGTTGAATAGTGCCCTAAGTCTAATTCACATCCATAATAAGAAGTTTAATTTTGGTTCCCCCTCCTTTATGAACCATCATTTTGATCCTAGTCAACCTTTTATGCACTTCAATCCAACAGGGGGTCATTATTTACACCTGTTTCAATTTTTCTTGCTTTGGTTTGATGTCTTTGATTATTTCAAGTGTTCTTAAAGGTTATATAATTCCTCTCCACAAGTTTTTCATGGTTCTATTGGATTTGTAAGTTAGCAAATGCCTAGGAAAGCCTTTTCTAGGCTTGTCTTGCTTTGGATCATTTTTACTACCTTTGCTCATAAATTTGTATCTACAAGTGCCTTAACATGGAGGTTTTCCATGTTATGTGAAGAAATTTAATGTATTTGAGGTGTTTTGAAATAATAAAGTGCATTTGATGATCAAGGAAGAGGTTATGAAGCCTAAATTTCCACATTATCTACCTCCCCCTTCTCTATTTGCACTTTTCACCTTTAGGCAAGTGATTCTCACATTGAAAATGTGTTTTCAATATTTTTCCATAGGTATTATTGATTGGTTTTATCCAATTTAAGGGTTAAAACTACACTTGAAGTTATTATAATTCCTTACCCTTGCATATTAGTGCTTAATTTCCCTCTCTCCACCTCATATATAGTCAATGTATATATTCAAGTGTCATTTGCAGAGCTACAAACGCTTGTACAGGAGTAAAATTATAAGGTTGGATCCTAATGATGGTCTAGGAAATAGGCTAATATCTTTAATATCATGTTAGTGATCCATGATAACCTACTAAATATGGAGGAATCATCACATAGCAAAATTCTGATTTTCAGGACTTTTGTTCCTAATAGAACTAATCAGAGAGCTAGAGAGTTTTATGGATTTCTCCTAATATGCTTGAATGATGACCCAATGCATATATATATATATATATATATATATATATATATATATATATATATATATATATATATATATATATATATATATATATATATATATATATATATATATATATGTTCACTTTGCATTCCTATCATAGGACAATGAAGTGTAGGGATTATAAGGGTAATGAACAATGGAAGCTGATCATTGGGAGACCTAAAAGTGCCCTCAAAACCACTGGTAACCCATAATAAATGATTAAAAGGATTCCTATAATCTAAAATTCCATGATAAAAGGAGAAGTCCAATGTTTTAAACCCCAACACATACTCCTCTTTTCAGAGGAGTATGTGTTGGGGTTTAAAACATTAGACTTCTCCTTTTATCATGGAAATTTAGATTATACGAATCCTTTTAATCATTTATTATGGGTTACCAGTGGTTTTGAGGGCACTTTTAGGTCTCCCAATGATCACCTTCCATTGCTCATTACCCTTATAATCCCTACACATTCATTGTCCTATGATAGGAATGCAAAGTGAACATTATATATATATATATATATATATATATATATATATATATAATTTTCACTTTGCATTCCTATCATAGGACAATGAATGTGTAGGGATTATAAGGGTAATGAGCAATGGAAGGTGATCATTGGGAGACCTAAAAGTGCCCAAAAAACCACTGGTAATCCATAATAAATGATTAAAAGGATTCCTATAATCAAAAATTCCATGATAAAAGGAGAATTCCAATGTTTTAAACCCCAACACATACTCCTCTTTCCATACATAGGACTGTGAGGAATCACCTATAGGCAGAGAGGTAAAGGTTTGTGAAATAGGCATTATCATGGATGAGGTGAAGGGAATTTTCATGGTTTTTAGGAAAATAAATAATTCCATGCCATTAATGTCACCATGATCAAGTCTATCTTGACATAGAAGACACCTACAAACCTAAAATGAATGGAAAAATGGCCTCCTACAGCTGAGCAGATAGTAAAGTGAGATTATGGCACTTGAAGGAGTATTAAAGAATTTTAGGGATAAATGAGATATAAATGTCAAATAAAATGATTTTTGGAATCAAAATGAGTTTTAAAATCATAAATAAGGACCAAATTCATGCCATTCTCAATGTCAAATTACCTACAGGTAGGGTCTTAGGACTATCTTAGTCTAAGAGGACAATGAGCAATTAGAAAGCCTAAAAGGGTCAAGGTGATAGGTTTAGATTTGAACTCACATTGGTATGGGAAGGTAATTCAAAATTATTACATAATTGTTTAGCACCCTCATTATAACCTACAAATAAAGGTGTCTAAAACAAATATCCCTTGTTCACTATCACAATCAAATAGGGTCTTAAGCAAGAGAAGAATATGAGAGAGTTTGATTCCCAAGGAGGGAAGGAGAAGTTTTAAATAGTATAAATTTGACTCCCCATGCTAAAATTAAGGAGGTGACCTTCCCAAGACATCTTCAAGCCATCCATGGTTCTTTTCATAAAAGCAAAATAGACTCGATCCATATAGGCAAGGTTGGAAAAGCCTTGTTTTAAGAGGTGAATATGAGATTCCATTAAGGAGAGAGGTTTTGAGTGGATAAATAGGTTTATAAATAATTAAATTACGGTAAGGAACATGTATTAACACCTTGGATGCATCAAATAGGTCTAGAAAGAGCATTCATGTGGAGGTTTGAACAAGAGCATGCAAAAATAAGGTTTTTTACCTCGTTTTTGAAGAAATTGGGATGGTTAGACCCAATAAACGTGGAATAAATCAAAAACTTTGGTAAATTTGGTAATTAGGACCCTTTTTATATTATTAAATACTCACATTTCATAAAACAATATGTCTAATACTCACTATTTTGTCTTAGAACAGGGGTAGTCCTTTCATGCACAAGAATGGTAGTTTTGGGGAAAAGTGATGAATTGATAATCTCAAGAAAAAAAGGCAAAATCAAGGTTAGATAATCTGGGGAACAAATGTATGAACCTAAGAAACTTTTCTATAAGTCTGGATAGAAAATAGGGCACCCTACACAATAAGGGCTACAGTCAAGTGTGAAGGAAAACCTTAGGGCTAGAAGCCAATTTTGAGATCATATGCATTTTAAACCTAATATATGATTTCCAAGTGATAAATACATGTTTTTAGAGGTATGTTGGGTTTTTTCAAGCCATCACATTGCAAATAATATCATTGGAGGGTCAAGGTGAGATCAAAGAGGAAAGTAGACCTATTGGCAAGGTTTAGGCCTAAAACCAAATAGGGGTCAATTTCCATTTCAAGACTTTAACAATCCAATATAATTGTTGGAGGAAGTTTATATGGTATATATAGATATGTTCCAACCCTTAATTTTCAAATAATTTCTTTAAAATGCCATTTTTGGCTCAAAAAGCAGTCAGACCCCACCAAGAAGTAAAAAATGAGCTCGAATGACAACTTCAAGTGTTTAGAACTTCCATGAAGCTTTGCATGGGACATGTTGTCACTTGAAATTGAAACCAATGAGGATATGGTACAAGATTCTCCTCATTTAATTGAAACAATGGAACCACCTCAGGGCTATGGGTATCCCTATTATGAGGTGGATCTCTAGATTAGGGGCTAGCTCCCCTTGATGTATCAATGAGCTCAAATCCTACTACTAAACATGGGGATGAAAAGGGATAGAGAATGACTTAAATTAAACCTAATTTATGGGGTTGATACCCAAAATATTTTTTTCTCTACTCATACCTTTTATATGCACTTGGAACCAAGAATTAGTTACATATACACATCACTCAATCCACTCTCTCACACACACACATCAATGCTTAAACATGGGGTCTAGGAGATAGCATAGGTTAGGAAGACTTATTAAATATGAATTATAATACACTCTATTGTATGAGCTATTCACTATACCCACAACCTCACTTGACACTTCTTTTTGACCTGCAAGAAAAAGATCTTAACACACTAGGTACTAGTAAAAGTACATGTGAAGGCAAAAATAGACATCACAGTTGTACAAGACTAAAAAATATCATGTACACTTATTGAATCCTTATAATGAGGTAAATTAATTATATTTATTAATTCAAGGCACAATTTTGGTAGGTCTTTTCCATACCCAGTAGAGAGATACAAATAATGGCCAAGAAGGCCCAATTTATAGAACTTGGAAGGAGAGAGAGGGAGAGGAAAATTTGAAGAGGAACAAGGACATATGTCACCAAGTGAATATTAGTTACACATGCATGAGATAGAAGGATGGGGTGATCCATATCATTTTTGGAGCTTAAAACATCATCTTCAATCATCCAAGACCTGTAAATGGTCAGAAAACTCCTTTTTTATGCATAAAAACTGCCCAAAATCTACACTTTATCATATTTGATGATGAATCTAAGTAGTAGGGGTTACTAAGAATCCTCCACATGAATTGGGGAGGCTCTTGACCCTTCCTATCATCTTGGCCATGCATGATCACACTTGGCAGTCTCAAAATAGCCCTTTTCCCTTCACCCTTCACACTTGGCATCTAAAAACTCTTCATCTCAGAAATATGATCCATAAAAGAGGATAAATGAAATATTTAAGTGGTTTACATGGAATATGTTACAAGAAAATTGCCTTAAAAGGCTCTCCAAATGAAGGTTTTCCATTTTCTCTAAGTCCTCACTAGTTGGCTTACTAGATTAGCTAAAAAGAATGAGTTGGTAGGCACACTTATAATCTTATAAAATTGATATAATGATAATAGGTAGTTATAAAAATTCCTATTCTTCCCTCCAAAAGTTATTTCATCTGTTGGAAGTTCACCATTCCTGCACAACATAAAAAATGGTCAAAATAATCCCTATTTTCCTCTTTTCCTTAAAATTACATACAAACCAAGGCCATTTATATGATCCTATTGGAGTTGGAAACAACTTATCTTAATCACTCAAATTTAAATTCCTCCATCTAGTGGATCTTTTAGGTTAATTTTCACCTCTAGGTCTCAAACAGGGTTTAAAGAGGGTTTTAGAGTGACCAGCCTTCTTAACCTTTGTTCGTAAAGGTATGAAGTTAAAATTATCTATAAATGTAACCTGTGTATTCTTAATTACCCCATAAAACTTCCTTTAATATATCCAAGTCCCATTCAAATGCTTATGAAATATATGAGCATTCTAAGATAACCATTCGTGTCATTTAGTGCATTTTGTGAGGGTTTGGGAGCCTCAAAACCATGAATTGGCATTATGATGAATTTATTTAAAAAAAATTGATCAAAAATATGTATATTAACACCACAAACATGTTACCATAATTATATTATATCCTCAAGATCAAAAAATGAAAACTTACCCTTGTTTGGCCTTAGGTCTAAACCTTGCCAATAGGCCTGCTTGCCATTTGAGACCCAACCTGACACTCCAATGGCTTCATTTGACTCATTATGTATCAAAAAAATATTATTTACCCATTAAAACATTTTACAATCAATTTTAAGGAATGTAAAATGAAAAAAATTCAAATGACCCTTAGTTGGGCTTTTAGGCCTAAGGATTCCCACTATGTATGCATGCAAACCTCCTAGGTTGGAACACATTGTATGCTTACAGACATTATAGTAAGGTTTAATAGGTTTATTTAGGTACCATAAATCTTATAAAATAATAATTTTGTCCTTTTTATCCTTTTGGTTCAACATTTCATCATTTTCCCTAAAATTGACACCTCCATGCACACCAAAACTGCCCCTACTCTGAGACAAAATAGTGAGTGTTTTCCCTATTATATAAGAAAATATTATTATTTTATAATTTTATATAGGTAATAATATATTTACCAAAATTTATCTCTAAAATTCTCCATTTGGTCCTTGAATTAACACTCCTCTGCCTTGACTGAGACAAACCCTGTCTACCCCTATTTGTTGACCTTTTGGAAAGATAGAGGCCTTTTTCAAGTAATTTTAGGTGTAAAATTATGTATTTTACATAAAATTACAATAATATAATATTTATATCCTTTAAAAAACTCCAACCAAGATCTAACTCTAAAAATCAAACTCACTGCCCATGACCTTTGGCTGACTGTGTCTTGCGTTGTAGGAATTGTTGTAGGTCAATTAGAGTTCTCTTTAGGATCATGTGATTGGAAAGGACCAAATAAATTATAATATTATTTCAACACAAAAATATTCTACACCCCAAACCTTCATTTTTTTTCCATTCAATTCGTTATTTGAAACAATTTCTTACCAAGCCTGTTGAATGTTGGTGTTCCCAATCCTGTATGAATGTGGAGTTTGCATTGGGGTGTTCAAACATCAAAATCACATTTTTATTGCTCATTAATAGCTCAATAATGTTATTTTAACTACTTTTTATGGTTCAAACTTGCTTTCATAGCCTATGTCTTCCATATGGGGTAAAAAACCAACTTTGTCATTCATTCCTGTAGACATCACTGTTTGAAATTAGTAATTTTTGTCATTTTTTAGGCCTTCAAAAACCATCTTTCACTCCTCATTTTTCTCTAAAAATTGGCATGAGTGTATTATGTAGATAGGGATACAATATGAACCAAACAAGGATGTTGTAATATCATTCTTTCATGGCATTATGTTATCTCAAAAATGCCCTAGAATCTATGTTTGGCCATTTTAGGGACTATGAGCCCAAAATGCACAGTCACTTTTTTGAAGAGGAATCCTTGCCTTGGCATAGAATATTAAGTTCCATAACATTAATATAATTGAATTTTGAGTGTTTTATGACCTAAAATATGAAACTCATCATGTCTTTACCATAAACACCTCTATACAAACCTCTTTGAATTCTTGTAGCAACTGACTATAAGTGCATTTTGGAAACAAGGTAGTGAGCAAGGAAACATTGGGAAATTAGCTTAGGAGTATGAAAATTTATTATTCTTAATAAATTTGGAAAAATAACCTTTTCAAACATGATTCCAAGAATATCAAGTACTTTTAGATCCTCATCCTCGTTGAGAAAACTCAGGTTTTGCATATATGGTTGTCAACTTAGAACACAAGCACCATTTGAGCTCTCTTTTAAGTGGAATTGAAATAAAATTGTTGGATGGTTTAAATTCCTTGGATAATACCTCATTAACACCTGAAAATACCTCATCAAACTCACACATCCCCTAGAACTCTAAAAATAAAAAATAGATACAAACATAGACCCCTCTTGAATGCAATTCCATAAAAAATTGCTTAGAGTGTAAACTATCAGTCATAAATGAGGAGACACAAAATTTTAAGTTATTTATATGGATTTTAATTTCACTTAGATTGATATCCACCTATTGAAGCATTTCCTTCTGCTCCACCTATAGCTTCCATAGTGAGTGTTTGAACTTGCCCTTCCTTGGCTTCCAATGAAGAAAGAAGAGAAATGAGTTGTAGATGAAAATTTTTGTGTAATAAATGAAAAAACATGTATATGACCTTTGGGTAGGTGAAGAATCACTCCATCATGTTTTTTGCTGCAAGAGAGCTTGAGAAGTTCGTATAAGTGTTGAAAAAGGCCCATTTTTTAGGGAAAACTACTTCTTGCCTAATGAACCTAACTTATAACTATCCACTGACATGATCTTGACATGACCCACATTGCAACTAACCTTGGTGTCAAATTTTATGGCTTAAAAATAAGAATAAGTCATTTAATAGGCTAAAAGGTGGCCAAAAGACCCCTTTTTACATGATACTTAATAAATGACTAGTTTATGACTTGTGATCTCATTAAAACATGCTAAATGCTATATTAGGACAAATTAGATACAAATGAACTTTTGACTAAGTTTGACCATGGTTGACTAGGCAAATTCAAGGTAAATGAACTTAGGCAAAGACTAGGACAAGGCCAAGTAAGATGCATAGGACAATATGGAACCCCATAGGATATGTATAAACCTTCTTGAAAAGTTTAAAATGATAGGGGTTGACCTCATTTGAATAAAAGTCAAATTTGGTCAACAAGACCTTGAGCCTTTCAAGGAAGTTAAAGGAGGTCCTTGAGGAGCCATAAGTGGCATTTGATAATAAATCCAATCTGCCATGGCTATGAATGAATGCTAAGAATGAAAACCACTTAAGAAACCCTTGAACACCCTCCATAAAGAATTGACTAGAGAGATGAGAATCAAATTAATCTAGATGAATTAATTTGACCTTGAGGATAAAAGAGAAGTTGTTGCCAACCCCATGAGGGTCAAATCCATGTAATTGGATTGTAAAGAATCCATATAGATGGAGTAGAAAGCAAATTTTCTTGACATTTTCTTATGTCTTATAGGTATTGAAGATGACCATGAGATGCCAAGCACTTTGGGAAGTATATGGAGACTTGAGGCAACCCTCCATGCCATTTTTAGACCTTGTAAATATTCACAAGTTCCTCTACTAGCTCTCTCTCTCTATTCAACATGTCTAAACTGACATCTAGGATGACATAGTGGACAAGGTGGAAAATCAAGTTGGTGGTTTTTTATGATGTTTATGATGAAGCCAAGCATGTGAGGTGTCTCAACTTGTGTTAAAAGACCCCTGGTATGGATCAGTTGGGGAAGATTGAAATATTCTAGTGCCAAGTGTCAACAAATGCATATTGGAGAGTGGTGATGATTACAAGGTAATGATGAGCTTATGTAAGAGAATTTCATGATAAAGGAAACTCCCAATGCATGTGTACAGACTATCAATGAATCATAATCAAGACACTAATTGGTGAGGGGAAAAAAACTAGGATAGTTTAAGTGAGATTATTATCGATCTAGGTACAATGGAATATAAATGGTCTAGGTTACAATGGTTTAGGATACAATGGTCCAAGTTATAATGGTTCAAGGTACAATGGTCCAGGTTACAAGTATGATGGAAAAATAAGAAATTTTGGCATAGGGTGCCCCTAATTAAAATAATTTATACATAATGTTTTAAAAGTTTATCAAGCATAGATAAATTTGAGATGTAAAATGTTCATCAGTTCGGGGATCTCTTTGCCTTATGGAGTCACCAATTTGTATGCTTTTGAACCATAGTTTGCTATAACCATGTATGGGCCTAGCCTATTGAGATATAACTTACCCTTTTTCTTGTGTTCAACATTGGTATTCTTCTGATTTTATTTTAGGACCAAGTTTCTAACTTAAAACATATGAAGGAGAATGCATTTATTATAGATACATCACAACCTATTATGATATGTTCTTAAATTGTCCAGGGTAGCAAAATGCTTGCCATTGAGGATTTTTAGCTCTTACAACCTAGAAATTCTATAGAATTCATCATCAATAATGTGCTATAAATATACCCACAATGAGGGTATCTCGATCTCAACTAGGATAATAGCCTCTATGCCATAAACTAGGTAATATGGGGTGGTTATTATAGGGGTATGATGACAAGTACGGTAGGCCCAAAGGGAGAGAAATATTTGATAGTGCCAATTACAACCAACATCATTAACAATATTCTTAAGGATTATGACAATGTTTTTTTTAGATGCATCAGCTTAACCATTTCCTTACGGATTTTATGGTGTGAATTTATTATGTTTGATTTTGAACTAGGTATAAAGGGTTTTAACATCTTTGTTCACAAATGAGCCACCATTATTAGATATTATTTAGGTTGGGATACAATAATGACAGATGATATGGTAATGGATAAACTTGGTGATTTATTTCTTAAATATGTAAGTGAGGAATTTCCTCAATCTAATTATTAAAATACTCCATAGTAATAATAATGTGTTAATGACCATCAAAGGATGTTGGGTTCATTTTCTTGATGAGATCGAGACCCCACATAGAAAATGTCTATGGTTTAGTAATTGGATGTAGTGGTAATGAAGGTGTGTGTATTATCTATCTTTCTTTTATAATCCTAAATACCCTATCCCTAATTGAATTATGGATAGTTTTGACTATACAAGTAAAGGCCTAGGGCCATAGGAGCAAGGTATTCTTGAACCTCTATCTGATGGAAAACCTACTAAGAACCAAGGCCTCATATTTATACCACCTGAGGGTGACCTTGTGTATTTTTAAATTAATTCCTCTTTCTTGACTAATGAATAAACTCCTAATAGTGACACAACATCCCATTATAGTGCTTATGATGAGCTAGTTGATACTGACTTATTTGATTCTAATTCTATTTTGACCATTATAGCTTATTACCCACTTACCCTTTGACAAAATGTAAGGTAGGATTACAAACAAGGTTAGTTCATGTGTTAGCAAGGAAAAATAGTAATAAGCATAAATAACCTAACATGTTAATCCACTCCCTCAAGGGATAGTGTCAATGAAATCACGAAATTAATGAAGAAAGAAAGACAAGCAATACACTCCCAAAGTGGCTCTTCTTAAAAAATGGTCCATAAATGTGTTTGTGCACAAATTTGCTGTTATAAGTCTTTGTTAATGTAGTTGGGAAAGTGCCTCTATCATCTCTTATAGCACCAATGGATTTGGCTACTTAATTGATCAATTTGAGGGAATTAGTGAAGTTCTTCTATGAATATTTTTACATCAGTTATTTGCACTAAAAATCTTGTTCTTTTGTCTATAATTTCTCGTGTATTTATAAATTTTGAGAATAAATCATGACTATCCATCTTGAGATCAAGATGTGTGGCCAAGGATTAATTCAAATTTGGAGGACAAAATAATTAATATTTTCTAATAAGCAAGCATCAATAAGGCATGGGTGGCCTTAAAATTGATATTTATCTCCATTAATGCATGGTGGTTAACACCCTTTTGATGATGTCATGGGTGATGTCATGGACTAAATATTTTAAATTATGAATTTCCAATAATAGATATTCAATAAAATTACATGTATTTTCCACTTAAGTTCTTAATCTGATTTGATTTGCTTAATGACTTTACTTAGTATTTTGTAATTCTTGGAAATTAGTCACATGTTTAATCAAAATGATTGAAAATGTAAATTTACTTGGCTGTAATTTGAATGTAAAAAAATCATAGGAAGATAATAGTTTTGAATAATGCATTGCCCTATTTAGGGATATATAGACATAAATCATCACTTGTCTATGACTTGTGTTAACTAGGTAGAGCATTTAAATGGTCCAGAATTATAATTTGCTTGGTCACAAACTTGATGTGAAGTTAATTATAAGAATATAATGATTAAATAATGAATTTCCCCATTTAGGGATACATGAGCACAAATCAAAACCTACATGTGGTGTGTGCAGATGAATTAGAGCATTTAAATGGTCCAGAATGGTAATTTTCTTGGTTGTAAACTCAATGCAAAGTGAATTAGAATAACAATTGTATAAAATGTATTACTCCATTTAGGGATATATGACTATAAATTAGCACTTATACATGATGTGTGCAAATGAATTAGAGCATTTTAGTGATTTTGGTCTAGATTGTGCATTATTCTAAAATGTCATTCAAATTTACAATTTTAACACAACAGTGATAAAATTAGATGTGTATATTTTTCCCCTATTTGAGATGGCATGGAAAGACATTTGGTTGATGTAATGGAATTTCAAAGAATAAAAGGTTTCTTAAAATGATCATAATTAGAAGAAATAAATTTATTCCTGCTTTCTGCTAAAATTTTACATGAGTCACAAAGAAACACGGTTACAAAAATACCCCAAATAGAATTTAGGAAGCCTATGATGCCCCCTCAAGGGAAGGATGAAAAAAATGAATATTTTATGGGTTGGCCCTTGATAAGATGAAAAATAATCACGTAATTCAGCAAACGAGGCCAAAAATTGAAGTAATTAGAATAAATCAGTTTGGGAAATGGATAAAAGGGGTGAGAATGAGCATCCTAAGAAGATAAATGGGGGAAAAATAGGCCTAGGGGGGGATTTTAGAAAAATTATACTATATGTTTACCCTTAGCGGGTGAGAGCCATTCATTTTCACCCTCCACTATTGTAATCTAGAGCTCTGATAGTTGTACATGAGAAAGCTATGGAAAATGGCCAATATCTCATACCATTGACACCTTGGGGAGAACATCCAAGAGTACTAGTGAACACTAGGGAACAAAGCATCAGTAGGTGTTTTTTTTTAAGATTTTGAATTTCACATTTAATTCATTTATTACTAGGTATAAGTATAAATTTAGGTGCTCTCATCATTTGAAGAATTTTTAAAATAGCGAGGTCACCACTAAAAATGGTGGGATCATGGACAAAAAGGAAAATGCATAACCAAATCAGTGACTTTAGAAAATTTGAAAGAAATCACCAGTCATATGGAAGGGTCACCAATTCAAAGGGAAAAATCATAAAAAAATAAGGAGGTTGCCCTGCCAAAATACAAAAATGTCTTGTAGATTGATGAGTTTGTAAACTAGTGAAGGAAAATGGTGGGGTCACCTTGGTAAATGGTGATACAAATATTATAAATGATGGGATTATTGATAAAAATAGAAAGGATGCTAGAAATACCAAATGAGGTAGAGGAAGATAAAATCAAGCCAAAAGAATATTATTCTAGTCCTAAAATTAGAAGAAATTAGTTAGACTTGATTAATTAAAAGAAAAATGAATAAATGATTGACTTGGTTCCTTGTGTGGTGTCGTTTAGGAGTGAGTTGGGGTCATTAAATCTCATGAGTGATTATCATAATTGTTTCATTAACATGGTATATGAATGGAAGAGCTTGTGGGGCTACTAGAGGTGATAAAGCTATATCACCTAGCTTGACTATTAGTGTTTCGCATAGATCAAGCTTATCTATTAGAACTTGTAGATCATTAGCATTTCAAGACATCAAATTTTCATTTATTAATTGGGAAGGACAAAATAAACTTGGAAGATGTTCATAAGATACTACGAGTGCCTATCTAGGGTGGAAAGATCACCTAGATGTCAGTAGGTCAACACTAGTAGAATTTGGCAAATAAATGACTACATGACTAAAAATTTTAGTCATAAAAAATAAAAATGTCTAAATTATACTAGTTTTTTTCATCTCATTTATAAATGAGTAAATAAATGACTAATTTAGTCATCAACTACAAAATTATTTATTCATAAAAATAAAAATGACTAAATAGCTACTCTTGAAAATATAAATTAGATGAAATTTAAAAAAAATACAGCGAGAGTGTATTGCATGTAATTCATTATTCATTGAATATTTACTCATTTTATTAGTTGGTAATTAACATGGCACTGAGGCATTTGGTTTATAGCAACTACTTGCATGGGTGATAAAAATTATTTGGAGAGGGCCTTGAGACTTCTAAAAAGGTGGGCAAGGAATTCAGAGTTTACTGCAAAGAATTTGAAGTCAACAAGGCCCTCTACAATGAAGTCAAATTTGGGGATGCCATCTGTAGTGAATTTAGAGGTAATTTGAAACCCTCATTACATTAAACACAAAATCTATAGCTTTCTGATTAGTAACTTATAGTAGTTACATAGATAATTGAGTATCAGAACCATACAAGAAGTTTAGGGTTTAGGGGACTATTTTTTCATTAGTTTCCTCTAAACATTTTGGAGAATATGGGAATTTAACTTGAAACTCAAGTGAAACACCACCTTCTTCTAGTCGTTGGAATAATTCCATATCCTTAAAGCACACAAAAAAAATTATAGAATTAACATTGAGGCTTTTATTTATGAATTCATCCCAAATGTCATTTCCTAAGGCCTCCATAAAAGTTTGTTAAGATAACTCTAGTTCATCACACTCAACATGAAGAACCCCAACATTTTTAACAATTCAATGGGTACTTCTCTGATCCTCTTTAGAAGAGACTTTGTTGTCTTAAGAGAGTTTAAGGCTACACTAGGGTCTAATGGTATTAATAACTCACCCATATTCATAAATGCATGAGAATCATGTGGATCTATGTGAGTTTCCTTTATTAAAATTTCCAAAGCCTTTTGTTGGTTCTCAAATTTTTAATATGCAAAACCTTAAAAGGATGCCAACCTTTATGATTGGGTTATGCAACCAATTTGGCTAATTGACATAATCAACCCAAGTGGTTAGGATTCTCTATACTTTAGGTTTTGCTTTGCCCAAATGGGTGTTACCTTATATTCACCATGATTAATTACTCCTCAAATTTTTTGGTGACTTCAGAGCAAATTAAGGGATTTATGTAATTTTATCAATTGAATCATCCAATTCACCATAATCCAAACTAGCATATGATTTGAATTAGATTTTTTTTAAAATTTTCTATTCTACTATTACTCCTACTCTGACTCCTACACAATAGAAAATTAAAATTATAATTTTTGAATATGATACAAATAAATTATTTTGGAAAAGAATTAATCAGTGCCTTTCTCAAAAATTGGGTAATGAAGTCTGTTCATAGAAAGATTTGTGATTCCTATCTAGTCACAACTCAAATTACTTGGCATGGGATTGTCTATGACTGGCATATACATGTAAAATTATTATTACCTGGGTCTTATTAATTATCCAAATTGAATCCTCCAAGTTAAAGTGATCTATTTAATGGAATTTAATCCCTACTTGAGGAAACCCAATTAGATAAACCACCCTAAAAAATTAAATGTGTTTTGAAGAACTAAAAATATACTTGATATCTTAATTCAAATAACAAGGAGAAACAAAAATAGAGACAAGCAGATAAAGTATAACATGAATATTCAATAAGTAGTTGAGAACTAGATATACGGCACCAGAGAAATGTGGTTTACTTTTATTGATATATCTTTGAAGAGCAGGCCTTACAATGTCTTTTTCCAAAATCAAATTCCTAGAGAGCTTTCCCAAGGTCCTGGTTTCCTTCTTATAGGGGAGAAGGAAGCTAAAAGCTTTAGACCTTTCACATTCTAAAAAATGAATTTTCATATACCCACCCCTTAATATGACCTATTACAACATATACTTTTTTACAAGTCTTAAAAAGACCACCAAATATATTTTGAATACATATTAGAAAGCATAAAAATAAGAAAAAGATAAAATAGGAAGACATCCAAGATTTTTTGGTGCCATTTTGATGCCAACTTGATGTTCATTTCTCCTCTACATACTTAGCCTACTTATTATTTGGTTGTTAAATACTAATTCTCCTATTGGTACACTATGAAATCATTAGGCCACTTATATTCTTGGATTTAGAGTAGGACTTTGACATCAATGATGAACTTTGTATATCTAGCATCCAAAGCAATTACTCTATCTAAAATGACATTAAAACTAAGAATATTTATGTTTTGATCTTTTTTCAAGAAATCAATGACTTGAAAAACTATTTGACCATATTCACTTTTCCATGCATCAAAACCTTTGATCTTTTTATCCTCTATCAAAATAGAATGAATAAATTGGTGTTTGAAGGTTGTAAAAGAATCAATCTTTCCTTACATTTTTTGGATCTCACCATTCACATACTAAAATTCATCCAAGATCATTTTCACAATCTTCTTTGTTGGCTTGAGTGAGGCCAAAGCACCTAGATCTCTTTGTAGAAATTTGCAAAAGGTTAGTAATGTATGGTGTGCAGGTTGCCATTTCTTATATATTGGATCCAAAATAGAAAGATTGACATTCAACTGATCAACGTCTTGAGACAAGGAAGAATAACATTCATGCACATATCCCAACTTGTCAACAACCAATTTTACTCTGTATTCCATAATCTTCTCAAACACCTCAAGGATTTTCAATTTGGCCTCATCCTTTGTCTTCTCATTTTGTTTTTTCAAATCTTCAATTTCTTACTCCAACTTCAACTTTAATGAATTCAAATTATCAACTGGGACTATATTATCACTGGTTATTTGTGGCACATGGGCTTAATATGTCATAATTTCTTGGCTTTGAGAATCAACACACTTCAACTAATACTTTAGTTTGAAAATTTTCAAATACATCCTATTTACTTCTTCATTCATCTCAATTTGAGTTTTTTCATAGTCGAGAAATCTTTGCTCCATTTTTTTTACAATAGCTTGTGTGAACATTGTAGAGTGTACAGTAAGGGTGGTAGATTCAAACATTGATATATCCTAAAATGTTTTCACCATAGTTGTTCTCCTTAACTCCTAGACTACATCAAGAAATCTTAGCTTGTTGGCATTATTTTGTGTGGCCATATTGCTAGAGTCTCTATCTTTGGGTTAAACCCACAACCACTGACACCATCCTCATAATCAAACTTAGAAACCATCATGGGGTCATCTTGATTTCTCACTTGGTTAAACAAAAACATTTTCTTCAATTCAAGGCTAGGGACAATAAGCATATTACTCTTCAAAACCATTTATCTAGCCTCATCATGGCTGATATTTATTTCATCAATTTTCAAATCCTTGAAAGTCTATGTCACAATTTGATCATGCTGAGATTCATCAACACCCATTTTATTTATTTCCATATTTTATTCAAATTCTTTCATATTCATTTTGAGCCAAAAATCTTTGAATTATGGGGTATTAATGAAATCATCATCCTTAATGAACCTCATACAAGCCACAACCCATTCATCTTCTTGAAGTTTAGGCTCAGCTTGTGCCTGTTCATCCATTCTCGCTTCTATTTTATGTGATTTTGTTTCTTGACCAACAAAGGGTTCATCAACTTCCTCTTCCTCTCCCATATGCCTCAAAATACTGGCCACATCCTTAGAGTCACAAACTCATTTAGTCATTTCATATGGAACCAATGGAGAAACATCATCAATCTTTTGCCTTTTTTTAGGTGGTGAATCAAGAACAACTAGATCTTGCACTGACATTGCACCTGGACCAATTTATTTAATCATACCTCTAATTATATTTTTGATAAGGAGGTTGGTAGCCTTTGTAGGTTGCTTCTTAGACTTTCCATATATATATATATATATATATATATATATATATATATATATATATATATATATATATATATATATATATATATATATATATATATATATATATATATATATATATATATATATATATATTTTAAATTATCAATTATCCAATCTATTATTTTCAAAGGGTCCTTCTCTTTAACAAAAAATCTTGAAAAATTAGGGTATTGTTTTCTTTTGTCATCCTTAATCCTCTTCAAAATTTCCCATTTTCTTTTCCTATCATATACCTCTTCAAAAATGACACAATTTATGATCACATCCTCATCAAAATTAATTTGATGGGATATCCCCATCCTAGTAAGGATGACTTGTCTAATAAAGTTCATGTGATCTTCTAGATCACAAACCCTTTTTGTTCCTAATTTCAAAGAATATTTAGCCTTCAAATAGGCTTGAAACTCCTGCAAGGTATCTACACCAATGTAGCATTCACCAAACATAGTGGAATCTAAAATAAATGTGCCCTTATTTTTTTCATCACATCTTTCTCCATCTAAAGCATCTACCACATGAATTTAATGCCCTTATTTTTTTTCATCACATCTTTCTCCATCTAGAGCATCTACCACATGAATTTAAGAAAATAAATTATGTTTGGCATAAATTTTGGCAACACATGGGGTGGCTGAGTACACCCATATACTTTGATTATAGTATGGTCAGGGAAGAAATACCAATCAAAAAAGTTATGTTTTTGACCCTATTTTGGCCTATGAGCAATAGGCCTCAACATTTCTCTAACCTCTTTGGTCAATATAGGAAAATGGCTACCAAGGGAATTCATTATTATGACTAAGAAATCATCATAGAACACAACATAGTACAATTTTGATAATGAGTGTCCCATTTGTAACACTAGCACTGTATAGGAAATCTTTGTCTCTTTTGATCAGTCATGCTCAAGTCCATCCTATTGGTCCAATTCCTTTTGTTCTAATACAAAATTAAATAACACAACAAATAATACTATTTGAACTTCACAGGTGTCTTTTTCTCCCTTATTTGAAAAAATCCATCATGCAATTTCTTCTCAATAAATGATGCAAAATCATACTCAACATTAACCTTTGGGTTCTATATTCTCATGGCCATCATCATCATGCCACCTATAATTATATTTTGGGCGTCAATTCCTAGCACTTGACACAAATCAAAATATTTCCTTTTGAAATACATAGCAAAGTCATCAACTGGAAAAGGCTCAACTGCAGTGGTTGGGATTGAAATCCTTCTATTGTTAGCCCCTTTCCTCATGTACATGGGAAACTCATCACTCATATGTATATTTATTATACTGTTATATTCTTGTTCATTCTTCTTCAATACAAATTTTTTTAGGGCTTGCTTGTTGAGCATGAAGCAATCAATGATTGCATTTCTATCCACAACCACTAATGGTGACCCATTTAGCAACCTGATAATTTTGGTGGTTAGATGATAGTGTTGTGTCAATATATTGATCAAATCCACATCAATGAATACATTTGTCACCACAAGATTAGCCAAATTCAAATTCCATGGGTTTACAACCAGTCCCTATCCATCTTGCTTTTCATAAAAATATCAAAAAAGGTTCCATCCTGAGATAGGGACTCTAGCATCCTGACACCCCTCTACTACATCCTTGAATAGTTTCTTAACCCTTTATCAACTGAATTTGGAAAAATTTCCAATAGTGACTATTTAAGGGATCACTTCTTGGGAACAAGGGGTTCAGTGCTCTTACATATAGACTCAAATTTCATAGGTGCCATAGTTTGATGCTTTTATGAACTAGGGTTTTGATAGTCACTTGCTCTACCAAACTAGTTGAAAACAAAGCATAAACTAAATACCAACTTTTATGAAGAGAGTGATGAGGTAGACTTACCCAGTTTGAATATGGCTAAAGTGTGCACATAGATCTTTAATTCACCATCCACAATCATGATTGAATTTCTTTGAATGATGAAATACAAATAAATTCCAAATTTTATTCTACTATGGAGCCAATCATTTTTCCATTACTCTAGTTCATGCCACAAAATCAATAAATCTTAACATTCAAGTATTTCAAACATAGAATGTTTATTTTTTCTAATCCAATGGTTGGGTGGGTACTTCAATCACAATCATCAATGACAACCACTATAACATGGAAATATAGTTATTTCAACATTTAATACTTTACCGCATCATTGCAAGACCTATTTAGATCTATTATGGGATCATGGGAGCTTATGGATGGTTATATCACATCTTTCACCACTTACCTCCACCTCACAAGCCTTGATACACATCATTGTGGGATGGTGGGATACATGTTACCCATTATACCACATACCACATTACCGCAAACCTTTGGCATCCCTTCACTATTTATCATATCACTACAAGTATTGGATTTGACTATGGTGGGAGTATGGGACATACTTTATATAACTTTTACCGGTTACAACCAGCCCACAAGACCTTCTCTAAAATATGAAAATATATAGAAATAACTTATATTTTATAGAGTGTTACATAAAATTTATGTAAAAACTTTGACCCTATAAATGTGCAATTACAATTGTAATTATTGTTGCTCTAACATATGGATTTGGTAGGATATGGTTACCATGATCATACAAAATGCTTCTAATAGGGTTCTCAAGTAGATAATTCATTAGTTGTGATTCATATGTACCTTATATAGTTAAGTTTTTGACCTAGACTATCAAGGAAAATATATGAAAACTCTAGAGTGTGGACTCTAGAGAGTTAATATCTCTAACTATGTATATTAGGGTTTATGTGGATAATGTCCATTGACTGACCCTTTAACAAAGAGCCATTGTGTGATACAATAATAAAATTGATATAATATTAAAATAACAAAATATGTGTCTCATATATTATGAATATGTTCAAAGTTAAGTGTGTAACTGATAATGCTTATGTCTGAAATGAGTTACAACATTTATCTATTTATAAATGACTTTAAATTCAAATTTGATAACTTTAATAGATGATAAATGATCATAAAAGGTCATAAAACATTATGATATTATACGTTATTTTATCAAAAATATAAAATAACATAATAATGTTTATGAAACTTTAAAAATCTAGTCTCCACATTTAAAAATTTACCACAATATTAATATCATTCAATTAAAAAAACTAAGTATACATATATAAATATAAATAAAACTTAGGGAACTATTTTAAAATACCCTAACCAATTATTGATAGCCTGCAAGACCTTATATGAACTATCACAGGGCTGCGGTATGTGTTATCTATCAGCTTAACCCTTACTGCCATACCACCATTTATCTTCTTATCTATCACGGGGCTATAGTGAACCTTTACTATTTGCTCTTATCACATCACTATAGGTAAACATTTTGTTTGTCATGAGGTCATGGTGAAATATTATATGCTACTCAAACTCTTACCACTATCCCACCAATTATTTTTGAGACCTTTGTAGGGCCACGATAACCAGTCTCTATATACCACAACACTATAAGTGAAGTTCTTGCATGTTGTGGGGAAGCGGTAACTATCTTTAAACTTCCTTTGGTTCCTGCACACCCATCAAATCTATTTGAATGTACTATGAGGTTGTCTTTGAATGTATTATGAGGCTGTAGTAAGAGACAAAAAAACACATAAATGATCAAAATATAAATGTCTTTCACATGGACATGATATGGGATGTTTATGAATGACTCTTGGAATAATTGTAAAAGGAATATAGACTCCTAGGATGAATTTTATGAATTTTGGAAAAAATGCCTCAAATAAATGTGGTCTCATGGTGATGGAATGCCATGATAAATTCTATGACAAGCAAATTTTCATGGAATATCATGGCATTCCATCACCATGAGACCATATTTCTTTGAGGCATTTATATTATATGTTACTCAAACTCTTGTTGCCAACCCACCAATTACTTTTGAGACCTCTGTGGGGCTGTAGTAACAAGTCTCTGTATACCACAACACCACAAGTAAAGTTCCTACATGATGTGGGGAAGTATTAACTATCTTTTCACTCCTTGTAGTTCTTGCACACCCACCAAATCTATTTAAATGTACTAAAAGGTTGTGGTAAGAGACAAAAAACACAGCAATAATCAAAATACAAATGTCTTTCACATGGACATGATATGAGATGCTTATGAATGACTCCTAGAATAATTATAAAAGGAATATGGACTCCTAGGATGAATTTTATGAATTTTGAAAAAAATGCCTCAAATAAATGTGGTCTCATCATGATAGAATGCCATGATGAATGTCATGACAAGTGATTTGTTATGTATTGTCATGGAAATCCATCACCATGAAATCACATTTCTTTGAGGCATTTTTTCAACCAGTTCACTACCTTGTCTATGTTATTGCTTACTATTATGCTTAGATAGATTTTTTCCAAGCATCCACAACATGTTCAAAAGCACTTGTTTTAGGATTTTAGACATAACAATAAGGTAGTGAAATTTTTGATAAAATTCTCTGATATACATGTATGAAAAATGTGGTAGTGTAGACAAGATTGTGAACTGTTTGAAAAAATGCCTCAAAGAAATGTGGTCTCATGGAATGCTATGACAAGTAAATGTAATTGGTAGCTGCTCCTAATTATTAGTTATGTAATGTGAAGTAATTACATAACTGTATAGGTTGACTTTGTAAAAACTATATTTTAATTAAAATTTTGTCATCTATCAACATCTAGTTCTTAGTTATGTAATGTGAAGTAATGCTTTGAGTATGAAAGATGTGCAATGCAATGTAATCAACAATTTGAATATAAACTACAAAAATATATTTTTTACAATTTATTATTTAAACTCTCTATTTTATTTTCTCTCTATAACTCTATTTCTATGGAAATGACTTTTAATTTTTTTTAAAAATTGTCTCTTAGTCTACAATTTTTTTACATTTTTTTTAAAATCTGATTTTTTCTTGATATTTTCAAAAAATCTTCAACTTTTGGTTTTTTAATTTTTCCCCAATTTTTTTTTGTTTCTATGTGTAGAAAATTATAGATGGATCAATGTCAAAGGTTGACTATGGATGAATACCATTAATTTAATGAGAGAGTAGTTGATGAGAGGGACATGGACAAATATCCATGTCCATGTAATGACTGTCTTGGTGGAAAGGTGAGAAAAAGAAATATGATTTATCAACAAATGACAAGATATGGTCATAGTGGTATAAGCCCTTGGGATTACAATTATTATGAAGATATGATAGAATTGTAGAGTGTGAGAGATGAAGAGGCAACAAACATATATGAAGTGGCACCAAACATAGATGAAGAGGTAGCAATGTTAGATGAAGGGTTTGAAGTTGATAGAGTGTTGAATGAGGGTCTAAACAATGATTGGGCCAAGTTGATGGAGGATGCTTTAAATCCTGTGTATGCTTCCAAGTTAGGTTGTTTGATGACAATACTTCAAATTCTTAACTTAAAAGTGGTGTTTGGTTGGACAAATGAGAGTGTAGATTAGTTATTGGCATTATTAAG
The DNA here is from genome assembly GCA_037957365.1 of Torreya grandis. Lineage (NCBI taxonomy): Eukaryota > Viridiplantae > Streptophyta > Pinopsida > Cupressales > Taxaceae > Torreya > Torreya grandis. The sequence goes on from JARHVA010005840.1 coordinate 151,236, forward strand.
TTTGTTATTACCACCTGAATCCACATTGCCAACAAAATGAAGTCAATATAAAAATTAAATCACTAAGCTAGGCTTAGGGTATGAAAACATCCACACATGCGTGAATGGTTGTGTACTATTTCACAATAATCTTGCAAGGGAGAGTGAATATTTGAAATGTCATGAAGTGAGGTATAGATAAGGGTTGAAATTAGCTACGGTTCCCAAAAAGGCTCTTCACCACTTTTTTATAATCTTATGATTACTCTGAATGTATAGGTGCAAAGACATTGCTAAACTTATGCAATGGTATGCCCAAAATAATATCACTAATGGAAAATAATGACATGTGCCTGATTCTAAGATGTGGATGGAATTTGATAACAAATGTCCTAATTTTTCTCAAGATCCTCGTAATATAAGGTTGGGTTTGGCTCTAGATGGGGTGAACCCACTCTCAGATCAAAGTATTAAGTGGTCAACTTGGCTAGTGTTTTTAATAAATTATAACTTGCCTCCATGATTAATAATTAAACCATTTTTATTAATGATATCATTGATTATACTAGGAAAGAAAAGTGTGACTTCAGATATAATCAATGCTTATCTAGAGCCATTATATGATGAGCTAATGGAATTTTAGAAATTAATTAAAGCAATTAAATCTTTAAGGGATGGTTATTCAATCAAATTCACTTTAAGAGATTCCTTATTATTTATGATTCATGATCTTCCTACATATGGCACATGTCTGGTCTCAGTGTTCATGGATACCATGGATAACCTGCTTGTAACTTTAAGGATTTTGTGAGGCACTCAAGAAGTTTGTATAAGTTTATTTATTATGGACATCATGCTTACCTTAAAATGTATCATCCATGTCATCAACAAAAAACATGTTTCAATTGTCAAGAAGAGAATAGTGAAGCACCATTGCTAATAATGGGTGATTAAATTGTTGAGAATCGACAAAAAAGAATGTCAATTATTGAAAATGATGGGATTATTGGTAGTAAATATGATCCATGTAATTAAAGTGGTGTAAAATGATTGTGCATATTCTATAATTTTCCATACTTTAAGTATATATCCATTAGGCATATTATTGACTTTATGCATACTAAGAAAAATATAGCCTATGCTATTATAGAAACTCTTTTTCGTGTTTTTGATACTATTTAATCATGTGAAGACTTTTGACAACTAAATATTCATCAAAATATTTGGGTTGAAAAATGTGATGATGAAAAATATAGAAAGCCTCATGCTCCTTGTGTGTGAATGAAATAAAAATGTGCACAATTCTTACAGTTGATGTCTCAAACTCATTTTCCCCTTGGATATGTAAGTAGTAGCATTAGAAGCCAAACTAACATTAATGGATTAGGAGGCCTCAAGACCCATGACTATCATGTCATAATCAAGAATATTTTACCTATTATGGTAAATATATCAATTTTGGCAAAGGAACAAAGATTGGAAATTATAAGGTTGGTCCTAATAGTAAAGAGAATGAGTTTACATGTATTATATCCTTTGAACTTTGATAGTTTATGGAGGAGGTTGTTGAAGTCCTTTGTCTATTGGAATAGGAATTTCCACCAACAATATTTAACATTTATTTACATCTTTTGATACATCTATAAAATGAACTAGAGCATTGTGGCCCAGTAAGAATGAGATGGATGTATCCTATAGAATTATATATTAAGGTTTTGAAAAAAAAAATCATACTAGGGAAAAACCAGAAGGTAGCATGTCTATGGGATATTTAATGCAAGAGGCCATGGGATTTTGCACAAAATATATGAAGTATTTTTAAAATGTCAATCAATGTGTATGAGATGATGAAAAACATGAGAGAGTTTCAGGCGAAGTATTAGAAGGCAATGGATGCCACTTCAAGCTATCACATTAAGAAAGAAGTATGATACATGCTTATATTCTTCAAAACACATGTTCATTCGATAAGTGACATAGGTAAAAAGAATTTACACAATAATTTATTTACTCAATTGCATTTACACATTTATATTATTAATCTTACTATTTTTATGTTAATATTATATGTAGAAAATATGAATAAGAGAATCAATCTTGGATGCAACATTGACCTCCAAAGCCTAGATGTCATGATTTGATTAGTGGTCATTCTTTTCCAAAATTTGAAGAATGGGTTGCTAATGCAGTTGGTGATGAAAAAGAAGAAAGTTAAGATATAACAATGGAATAAAGTGAAATTTCAAAATCTCCACATTTATGGGCTATGAATTTTAGTGGAATGTGGGCATATGGTAGTCATTTAAGAGTGGAATAAAAAGACAAAGGAAAGACAAATTATGATTGTGTTGTTAGTGTTGAATTTTTTCATGAAACTGAGAATAAATTTTATGATATATTCATTCAAGAAATTATTCAAGTGTATTTTGGTGAAAATAGTCCTATATTATTAAAATTTAAGTGGATCCCACCATCCACAGTATAATTTGATGAGTATGGATTTATACACATTAATACAGGATAATTTTTTATCAGAGACAGATGATCCGTATGTTTCCCCTCTTCAAATGAACCAATATTTTATAATTGATGATGTAAGAAGCCTAGGATGGTCTTATTTCATTCAAGAAAGGTCTCATTTCAAATTAAAATCCATGGAAGTTATCGATATAATGCCTGATGGGCAATATGTTAATTTACATGAAACATTTGAAGAAGCGGATGAAAACGATGATGGAGTGTTTGAAGAAGATATTTTGATTAAAAATGAAGATATTGGGATAAATAATGTATTGCATGTCACAGATGAGGATGAGGAAGAAAATAAAAAAGATGTAGATAGGAGTGATTAGGATTCATAAGTGTCAATATCTAGTTGAAACATGGGATAGTCATATTGATAGTCTGATACCTGTAATTGTAAACATCTTGGTTTTTGACTGAAGATTATTTTTAATCTATAAACTAAATTCTATTTTAATTTTCTATTTTAACTTATGAACTCAATAAATTTTTACTAATTCAAGTTGATGATTTATACATTATTATTTATTTGGACTTCAAGAAATGAGGAAAAGGACTGCAAGGTGAAAATTAGTTGATGATAATGATCATGTTAGGTTGTGGAGCTAAAAGCTTCACTGATGCAAATAGGGGAGGAGGTTGGTAAGTGTCACAGACACCAGCGTTGGTCAAGCCAACCAACGTCAACAGGGTGCAGACAAAAGAGAAACTGACGTCGGTCAAAATTTGGTTGACGTCGATCACCTCCAGGTAGATAGGGACCGATGTCGGTCGCTTGTGTGGTTCAGAACTGCCAGTTTCATGGATAGTTAGTTAACAAATTGGGTGTTTGCATGTTGAGGGCTAATTATAGTCTCAAGCTATGGATCTAATTATTGTAATTAGGTGTCTAATTATTGTTTGCATGAGATCTATATAATAGACTCATGGGCTGTATTGTAATTTGTGCTAGAGAGTAAGAGAGAAAATATTAGCTCCTTCTGTGTGTGAAGAGAGCATGGTGTGTTCCTCCTAGTGCCACAGTGCCAAGTGTGGGTACTGGTTTGGAGAATCAGAAGGATTCTTCATGTATGTAGGATCTTGGTTAGTAGGTGTGTAAGGCCACATTTGGAAATCTACATGGTAAGTAAGATCATTGATCTATAGGTGTATGTGTGTGCAGGATCCAAGTTTGCAGGTGTGCAAAACTAGATTGATTTGTAGGTGTGCAAGATCAGGGAGGATAGCAACACAACAGGGAGCAAGATCAGGGGGGATCTACTTGGAGTATGGTGTGTACTCAGTTGGAGAGCAAAGAGGAAGGCAATGTAGTTCCTTCCATAAGTAAGATCATTTGAGTTGTAGATTGTTGCAAGTTCAGGGGAGATCTACTTGGAGTACGTTGAGTACTTGGAGTGCATGGAGCACTTGTGGAGTGCGTGGAGCACTTGTGCACTGGCAGTAGTGGATGCTGACTGGTTGGAGGTGAACACCAACTCTATGTTTGAGTTGTGTGTTGGGACCGTAAGAGAGAGAGCTTTGAGGAAAGAATTACTGTACACTTGAGGTGTGGGAAGCCTCTGAGAGGTGTGAAGAAGAAGTGGCATCTTCTTTATTGTATTCTTTTCTGGATGAGTATTAATACAATTGGGTATTGTCTCTCATATTCTGTGTTATTTTTGAATTCTAGTTACTTGTTGCTTCTAGTTTAATTCTGCATATTAAGTTGCTTGGTAATCAATGGTACTTCCTTGGGTTCCTAACAGTTGGTATCAGAGCTAAGGTTGTAGGGAGCAAGTTTTGTGTTTGATTACAGGGCACTCTCAGGGGTTTCTGATTGAGTGGGAGTATACCAATGGCAAAAGAAAGTACACTAAGAATGGAGGAATTGAAAAGCATGAATGGTCAATTACGGTTCTATAGAAAGAAAGAGCAGGGAAAGGAATATTGTTGGTTGGTAGCAGATCAGCATGAAGGAACTGAAGAAGCAGATGTTGCAGGTGTTGTTGCATAGGATGCTCTGGGATGTTTCTTGGATAAAGTAGATTCTTTTTTTATAGATTATATTGCCTCTTTCCATGCAGCCCCAAGTAGAGGGGTTGGTGAGCCTTGTCACATGGTTGGCAAAAGGGAAGTGAAGCTGAAATTGCAGGCGACCAACACATGGGTGTTGAAGAAGGTCATGCAGGTCCCAGTCTTGAAGATGCAGCTAATTACTTCAGGAAAGTTGGGTGATGAGAGATGCACTAGAACTCTCATAGCGGATGCACTTGAATTAGCATGTGGTAAGAAAGCAGGTACTCTTTATCTACTTGCTTGTATTACTGATTCTTCTTCTATTGTGAAGACGTGGCTTTGTAGGCTTGGTCACATGAGCAAGAAGGAGATGCATGTTCTTAAGTGAAAGACAGATGTATTTGATAAACTTAAGAACTAGAAAGCCTTGGTGTTTTTGGAGGAGATGGTGGATAGAGATCAGCAGATGGGACTGAGTAACTCTGAGCAGGGTGGTTTGGACAGGGTTTTGATCCATGAAGAGCTCACAGGTAAAAAGTCATCACTCACAGGCAAACACAGTTACTGGCGTCAGTCAAGGGGAACCGACATCGAATAGACAGGTGCCAATATCGATCATGTGCAGACTAGAGCCAGTGGTGTCAGGAAAGTTGGCTGTCAGCATCGGTAATATAATCAATGTCAGTGACTAGGTAAGACCGATGTCAGTCAAAAAATTGGCATTGATAGAAAGGACACTCACATGGGAACTGACATCGATCAGATGCAAATTGTGTGGTGACCGAGGTCAGTCACTAAGATAGATTTTGGGTAGACAGCAAGTTGTCAAGGAGTCTCAAACACCCATGAGGAGGACTGAAAGTGTAAGTAAGCCTCAAATTCATTGTTCCTCTTCTTTATACTCATTACTCACTGCAGAGTAGGAAGGATCTAGGAAATAGTGGGAGCATGGCATGAACAGGATGCAGAACCAAATGGGAGATTTGGTAAGGTTGCCAACCGGTATGAAAGCACTGAGATGAATGGATACCTTAGTTAAAGAATAGAGAGAATAGACACATGAGATGGAAGGCCAGGTCATGTGGTCTTGAGGAAGCTACAAAATAGTGGTACAGGTTTGACAGGTGGATGACAAAGCAGGGATTTAGTCAATGTCAGTGTAACCATTGTGTTTGTCTTACCAGGTGGATGATGATTGCAACATTATCTTGTTACTGTATGTGGGTGGTATGCTAGCTAGTAGGTTTGTACATATAGGGTTTTACTGAGCTAAGGGTAAGGTTAGTTCAGTGGTTTGCCATGAAGAATTTGGGAGCAGCAAAATTCTTTGGCATGAGAGAAATGGAAGATTACAAGTTGATTTTGTCTCCAATGGGAGCTGATGTGAATCAAGTGTTGGCAAGGTTCAATATGTAGGATGTAGATTCAGAGCACACCAAGGGCTAGACAATTAGGTGTCTGAAATCACATGAGGTCTGGTATAGACCTGAGTTTTTCCCAACAGTGGGAGCTGTCAGAGAGTTAGGAGCCAATTCAGGGAAGTGGGTTCTCAGGTATTTGAGAGGGACCAGTAGAAGGTATACATGCTATATAGGGTTAAGACTTCACTACATGGGTTTGTAGGTTCAGATGTGGTAGGTTACTTGGATGACAGGAGGTGCACCACAGGTTGTGTGGTGGGTGGTCTTTAGGATTGATCTTGAAGAGGGATATAAGCCAGAAAATAGATTAGATGGGGTACAGGTACAAGTACAGTGTAGCTATTTATCTCCAAGTGGGAGATTGTTAGGTTGTGGAGCTAAAAGCTTCACTAATGTAAATAGGGGAGGAGGTTGCTGAGTGTCACAGACACCGGCATCAGTCAGGCCAACCAACATCGGTAGGGTGCAGATAGAAGAGAAACTGATGTCGGTCAAAAGTTAGCTAACGTCGGTCACCTCCAGGCAGATAGGGACCAACGTCGGTCACCTGTGTAGTTCAGAACTGCCAATTTCATGGACAGATAGTTAATGAACTGGGTGTTTGCATGTTGAGGGCTAATTATAGTCTCGAGCTACAGATCTAATTATTGTAATTAGGTGTCTAATTATTGTTTGCATGAGATCTATATAATAGACTCATGGGATGTATTGTAATTTGTGCTAGAGAGTAAGAGATCAAATATTAGCTCCTTCTGTGTGTGAAAAGAGCATGGTGTGTTCCTCCTAGTGCCACAGTGCCAAGTGTGGGTACTGGTTTGGAGAATCAAAAGGATTATTCATGTATGTATGATCTTGGTTAGCAGGTGTGCAAGGCCACATTTGGAGATCTACATGGTAAGTAAGATCATTGATCTGTAGGTGTATGTGTGTGCAGGATCGAGGTTTGCAGGTGTGTAGAACTAGATTGATTTGTAGGTGTGCAAGATTAGGGAGGACATCAACACAAGGAGCAAGATCAGGTGGAATCTACTTGGAGTATGGTGTGTACTCAGTTGGAGAGCAAAGAGGAAGGCAAGGTAGTTCCTTCCATAAGTAAGATCATTTGAGTTGCAGGTTGTTACAAGTTCAGGGGAGATCTACTTGGAGTACATTGAGTACTTGGAGTGCGTGGAGCACTTGTTGAGTGCATGGAGCACTTGTGTATTGGCAGTAGTGGATGTTGACTAGTTGGAGGTGAACACCAACTCTGTGTTTGAGTTGTGTGTTGGGACCGTAAGAGAGAGAGCTTTGAGGAAAGAATTAATGTACACTTGAGGTGTGGGAAGCCTCTGAGAGGTGTAAAGAAGAAGTGGAATCTTCTTTATTGTATTCTTTTCTGGATGAGTATTAATACAATTGGGTATTGTCTCTCATATTCTATGTTATTTCTGAATTCTAGTTACTTGTTGCTTCTGGTTTAATTCCACATATTAAGTTGCTTGGTAATAAATGGTGCTTCCTTGGGTTCCTAACAGATCATAATGCTGAAATTTCATTGATAGATTATGAGTGCTTTCATAGAGAAAAAATGGCCAAGAATAATGAATATTTATCATGTCTTGCATTGACAAATAGGTAAGTTGTAAATCCACTAAGTAGTATATTATTTTTTTAATAGTGGTTAATGACATTTTATAGGCAAGATATTTATGTATATAAGACATAATATGATATTTTTTTATAGGAAAGAAAAAGAGTGCAAAAAAAATGTGGATAAAAAATAAAAGGAAATAAAATATATAGTGCCACCATCTCATAGAAGCCAATGCATTTGTGATTCAACAAATACAATTGGTGAAAATAATAGTTGTGATGATGTGCAACTTGATATAGCATATGGTGATGTATAGAATAATATAGCACATGGTGATGTGGAGCCTGATATAACACATGGTGATGTGCAATGTCATGATGATCTCTTAACACAAATTCTAAGAGAGATTATTGAAAGAAATCAAAAGAAAGGAACAACAAGTCTGCAAATGATTTATTCAACATTAAAGGATGTGTTTGAAGTGAAATTGGTGGAAACTGGTACTAATATACCTACTCATGCCACACTTGATGTGGCCAAGGAGCATGAATTTCTAGTTAATGAAAGTCATAAAGAGATACTACTTGCATCTGTTGTGCCTTGGAGTGCACCTGTTGCATCTAGAACTTTTGTTGGAACTAGTGGATCAGCTAGAAATACTAGTAGTGGTTTAATAGAAGATGTGTATGATTTTGTCAAAAGACAAATATTGAGTCAAGATTTATATAGATCTATAGATAGGAATGCAAAAGAAATAAAATTATAAGGTAAGAAGCCATTCTTGGTTGAGGTATCGAGAGATGGTGAGCCCATTGGGACAAATGCTATAAAGTGGGCCTCCAAGTTGGGTGTAAGATGTAGGGTGCATTTGGATATTTACAAATCAAGTTTTGCAGATAAAGATCCATGAACTATGGAAAATGTTATACAAAAAATGGAAAATACTTTTGAAACTACTGGTGGATAAATATCTAGAAAATATTATAAGCAAAAGATGAAAATTTTGATGAACAATTTTAGATACAATTATAGAAAAACAATCATATAGGTAAAAGAGAGGTTAGACTCCAATCTATCTCCCAAATAGTGGGAGGCATTGAAAGAAAGTATGCATTCTAAATAATATTTAGAAAAAGAGTAATAGAGGCAAGAGAGAAAGAGATAATGTGAGGGCTAGATATACAATTGGTTGAGGTGGGTTGCAGGCCAAAATGGACAAATTTACATTAAGTGTATGGATTTTTGGTTTAATTTACATTATGTTATTTATTTCAATTTTTTATTTAACTAACTATATGTTGAAATTGACATTGTATTTTTGGTGTAGAAGATATTGTCAATTATATGGAAGCACTAGATCGACCTAGTAAATCTAAGATTGGGATGCAGTGGAAATATAGTTCATCAATAGAGATTTCATAGCCATTTGTTAAATTCTAAGTATCAGCCTCTCTATATCATTTAAACTCAAATGAAGAGTGCCAATAGGGAATGAGTTGCATATTCAGTTTCACTCAGCAAGTTTTGTAGTTGGTTGCCTCCATTAATCCTATAATTTTTGCATGGAATGAGCATAAATCAATGGATTCAATTGAGGTAAGAGGCTCTATTGATGTCATTTATTCTTTTTTATAAATTCTATATACAAATTCCTATTAATATGTATATTATTGAAATCTAAGTGTAGGAGAATCCAACCTAATTTCTTTATTGTTGGAGTAATCTAGAAAATGCTCTTCTGGATAAATTTATGGCTTGCATTCTTTACTGGACTATTGAATTCTTTATATATATTTTTTGCATGATGGTTAAACCACATGCAAATAAAATTTATTAAAGCAACATGAAAATAAAAACACCTTCATGATGTCAATAGAGCTATCGATATTGATAGTGATCATGATGAACTAGACAAGAATGTGCAACACAATTGTCAAAGTTGTGATGAATTAGTTGAGGTAACATAATAGTTCTCAGTTATCTGTCCCAATGTTTTGTCATTATTCATGCTTAAAATTTTCTTTTAACTTAATAGAATTTAATTTACTATTAACTATTTCCACAATAATTTCTTCAATCTTGTTTTGGATGGATTTGAGACTCATTTCCTTGTCTTAAAACAATATTCTACTACGTTCCTTCCAGAGTTCCCAAATTAGAATTATGGGACTTATCAACCATAAACAATGATAAGTAGAATGTCTTTTGATATTGGGCTAATATTGAAACAAAGTCATTATATCATTGAGAAGGTCCATCTTAGCTTCGTGCATAACCACCTCCAACATTTAAAAGATAATTAATAGCCAAAATCTTCTCCCTTTGACTCACTTCAACTCTGTCACATCCTAAATTTCCATCAACACATTATGAATCCCCTTTCCTCAGGTGATCATTTTCTTCCCGATGAACCTAGAATCAGTTCAAATTTCCTCTACAACTCTGTATGTGACTGTTACCCCACTCCTTTTTTACAATATAATGTGTGTTTTATATCTCAATATAATGTGTATTTTTTTGGTTTTTTTATACATTTATTGATAAACTCCAAGAATGGAATAAATTATAGGTGTTAGATCCATTTGATGGTGCTACTATGGGCATTGGGTAGATTCACTCACTATCTATTGTACATGGAGTCAATTTGAAAGGAATTGGAGATGCAAATTTAAATATTTTAAAGGTCACAAGTAACATACCCCTTGCTTATGAAGATAAAATAGATGGATATATCCATATGAAAGAGAAAGAAGGGACCTTCACATGGTGGCCACTAAAATATTTGAAAAATATGACATAGTTGATGTTTATCATGTACTAGCTATTAGATATCTTGGCCCATTACTTTATGTAATAGTTTGAATGTGTTGTTCATGGATATTTTTAGTTTTTTATATCTATTTTGTAGATATATAAGAAAAAAAGGCATTGTAACTTAGGTTTCTCAGTCATAGCACTAAGAAACACACTTTGTATTAACACATTTTTCAAAGCAGAGACACATATTTCTATCTTGTATCTGTTGTAAGAACACCTTTTCTCAATAAAATTTTAGTATTTTTCCTTCTTAATGGTTGTTTCATTATGTGAAAATGAATGATTGATTATGTTTTTATATGTTTTATGTCATATGTTTTGAAGCCTCATCATTATATCACATGTTTGGTGGCACCTATATCTAATACCCAAACATTTATTAATTCATCTTGAGTTTAAAATTAGAGTAATCTATATTCCCTAATGTTGTAAATGTTAATTCATGAGAGATATTCATGGATTCATCATATTCATGCTTTACATATTAATCAAAATAATATTTATGCATTTTATGTGGTCTGTGAATAAAATTAAGGATCACTGCCATACAACATGGGCCATTTAAAAGTATTATGGCCACATGAATCTAGGACTGTTGTTAGTGCAATAATTGGAGGTGACATAATTAGTTTCCAATGTAATTAGAGCTACTTTTAATGTGCCTAATATTAATTACTATTATTACTTAATTTGAGGTGACTTAAGCAATCTATAGCCTAATTGGAATTACCTTTCTTGTACTTACTATTATGACTTAAATTTTTTCATACTCTTGTCAGATATAAATTAATGAATAAGTTTATGGATTCTTAATTAGTATGCTATGTAAAAAATCTAAAATGGGAGTCTAAAATTTGACATCTCTCTGCATTTTTTAGATTGATATATTTAAAATATTTGTACTAATACTACTTATGCATCTAATAGAAGCTAAAATGATACCCCCAGCTGTAGAATGTAACAAGTAAAATAGTGTAATGGGTATCTATAATCATAATTTATAATCCATATTGAAGGTTTTCTAAATTCTTCTCTCAATAAGTGAGAATTTACAATTACATCGATTATATTTTTTTCATATTATAAGTCTACAACGAGGGTGCAGAGCCCAAGTAAAAAGAGCCCATGGGGCAGAAAAATAGGCCAAAGGCCACTAAAAACTAAAAAATAATAGATAGACAAAAGCAAAATAGGAAACAAAAAATAGACTAGGGATTGACCATAACAAAAACACTAGTTTTTTATCAAATATTTCTAATCTTCTTTGATGAACTTGAGAAGGTCCTCCCTGCTAGAAATTTTTCCTTCTATATCTTTATCTTCTTCTGAAAGGTCTTGTAGAATCAATAGAAAATAAGTCACACAATGGAAAACTTTCAAGCAAACAATGGTTATCACCTTAATTTTATTCTGAAGGGAGCAAAAAGACTTCTTCACTTCCTCCAACTCCCTTTCAATCTAATCAGTGGAAACTCAATTTCATGGATTATTGTAAATATTTTCCATAATGCTCGAAAGGTATGAGTTGGATGGAATTTTTTGCATCAAAATGATGATTTCAAATAGTTAATAGTTCAAAATAAATCATAAAATGAAGCTTCATTCCAATGAATACATTTTAAACTTGATCTAGATGTGCATTGACATTAGGATTATTGGATGCCTTTGTAGGCATGATATTTCTAGGAATGGTCTTATGTAGGGTGGAATGGCACTAGGAGTATTCCAAATATCATGCAATATTACATTCCCCTCATGACATTCAAAATACCATTGAATGATAAAGTCAAAAGTATGCCTTTCTACTAATGTCAATAACTCAAAACTAGAATATGCATGTGGTATTCAAGATAGTTTCTATTGTATCATAAAATAACATTAGCCCATATCATACCACCATGTTACACAAACTTATAAATATATCCAAGTCCCTTAAAATTAATGGAATCAACCACCACATTTGAGTTGTATCTCAATATATTTTGTTATGTCATCAAAGTTTACAGAATAAATCACTTTTCCATATATGCTTATGAAATTATTTTACGATTTTTGTTACTCTCACAATATTTATGTTTTTTAATCTCCATTTAGTTGCAACCTAAAAGATGACTACTAACCCATACATAAATAATTAGTGATGATTTACAAAAACAACCACTTATTGCTATCCCTACTATTTATGCAACCAATTTGCTAAGATAATTAAATTCAAGAACACATTTATTGCCAAACAAGCAAAAATGCATTTTCAATAAGCTATACACTGCACATTCAAAATGAAAAACATATATCCTTATTGTTAAGCCACAATTATGAAGTTATTAAATTTATCCCTACTTTTAACATTCAGACTAGAGTTATTTGAATGTTGGATGTATATAAAGTGCATAGATTGATGTGCCTAGATTGATATTTGAAGTCTTAGATTACCAATTCCAAAATTTAGCTATAGTTTGAAATGTATTATTTGAAATATTGTTTACATATCTTAAATTTATATTAAAATATTATATTTATTCACAACTAAGGAGCATAAATGATTTTATATCACATGCTACATGTAGTTATTTTATTTCTATTTAAGATAATTCTAGTTTTACATTAAATGTTGTAGTTTCCTATACATGTAAAACACATAATGTGGCTATATACACTTGTGTTCATGATGAAAATATCCAATAAGTATAAAAATAAGTACTTATAAAAAAATTATAATCATTCTAGAAAATTACATTGACATGGCAGGTTGCCATTCGAAATCTGACATGTATATAGCGGGGAAAAATGTATATCATATTGATAGATATCATTTAGAAAATGTACTACCCTACTAAGAATTATCAATGTATTTAACCCAGGGGAAATAAAGATACATTATATCCTTTGCGTCTCTCTCTATCTTGCTTCATTACCATTTTAAGATCTTCATTCCAAGCTTCTTATTTATGATGCTTACAAGGAGGGTTTATAAAAATGGTTCTCTCCTATGAAATGATATGATGTTTTCCTCTATTCATTATTTCTATGAAGTTTCTCTCTATAAAGTTAAGTGTCATACCCATCGTGCACTTGTTTGAATGGATTAGCCATTAGGTATTATGCACTTGATATCGACCTACTCTAGACCTTGTTGTAAGCATCATCCATACAATTTTTGAAGAATGATAGTGTTTCAATTATTTGATCTAATGTGACACATTTACCAAAAATATCTTATGTTCTAATATTAAGGCTTATATTGCATCAAATTTACCATTTAGTGGGATATATTCATACAATAAAAAATATCTTGTTACAAATGTTGAGAAATAAAAACCCAAATGAGTATGAGAAGAGACATGTCTTACATTGTCAGCCTCCCTCAACTAGTTTTTAGTATCACCCACCAAATATACTACTTCAACCTTATCAAAAAGATTTGATATTCATATATCAATACCAAAATATGCTTCATCTAGAGGGTTTGATCGTCTGACATCCGTACCTACTTTACCTTCATTTAACATCTCTTACTGCATTGTCTATGCATTGTGCATTGAAAATGTAGTAGGTAATTGAGACTCCATGTAAAAATTTAAACATAAATAAATTAAGTGGAAATAAACCTTACATTTTACTCTATATCAATGTTATTGATGCACTCGTATCTACCATCCCTTGTATCCTGTACAACCACCTCTCTTCTTCTCACTCTCATTAGCTCCACCTTATCACATGTTTACAAGTGTAGCCTTTGAGTGAAAACAAGTAATTACACATCAGCATGGAAGGCATCATAGTATGGACATGATAATTCAATGTATCATCTATCAAACTTTTCACCCAGGTCATATAAGGATCACTATTATGGAAGGTGATATGATAGTCTAGATTCTACAAAGCCCTGACCCATGAAACATTTTCAAGTCTCTCCATTTTGAATTTCTTGTATAAGCCACCATCCTTTCATATTTTTAGCCACCAATAGTATATGTAAATAATTGTGGTTAGTTGGTGAACTAGCTAATTAACCTTGTGATGTGTATAAGTGTGTATTGTGCTTAATAAATGCCTTTTTAATAGGAATGGTAAATTTCTATGGCTGAATTTATCTCTTTCCCAACATGTGGAAGGGTTTGACAACATTGCAACCACATTATAACTTGGTGAAACCAATGGTGCTCCCAATATTAAAAAAAATGATTGTGTGGATCAATACTTGTCTAAAAAAAATTTGGACTCCCTATTTGACATGTCTTTATTGACACAACTATGCATTATGTCACCCATTTCAATAAACATTGCATGTATTACATCATCTTATTATACCTTTATTATCAAATTAATTATCTATGTATGTTCCATACGTCATTTTCACAAATAAAATTCACAATTAAATGTGTCCCTACATATCATGATTTCTTTGTAAGACTTAAAAATATAGCATGATAATAGTATGTATGAACTTAAACATATAAAATTAATAATGTACATACAAATAAAAAAGATGAACCTAATAGATTTTATCTTAGAACCAACATCATCCACCATGAAAGCATTGATTTGCCACTATCTTTCAAATGTACTCTATGAAGAATTATTTGCATTAATTGGATAATGTGCGTACTACACATCTGTGACATAATCACCTATGCAATGGGAAATCCTTGGTGTTTAGAATCAAACACCAACAACATGTACTATTCGAATAATATAGAAATAAAAAATGCAAGTGAGATTAAAAGTTACAAAATATCTATATTATCAACTACTATTACAATCATTGAAAACATACCTTAATTTCATTCATGTCAGAAGTTGAGTCCATCGCTAATAAGATACACTTCACAAATCTCAAAAACCATTATAGTTATTGTGTGTATTAGATGCTCAATATAAAGGGTATTTCCCCATCCCCATTACATCCTTGATAAACAAACCACTTCTCAATATTTTCCAGTGCCCACTCCCAAACACGTTCTACATCATCAAGATTATAGACATATTTTGCCTTCTTGATATGTCATTCTCTATTATATATATCATCTTTGTTGAGGAAATCATTCTACTCTATTTGACCATTGAAAATTATAAGTTTTGCATGAATCATCTCATGGTGTTTAAGATGGATAACATCAATAGACATTCCCAACAATAGTATCCTATGGACCCATTAATTTAGCTAGGGGCTAATGTAAGGAGGAGAAAATATTTATTCTCCTTAAAATGTTCATATTTTTGTCCATGATAGTGATTACCTTGATTATTTGTGTGTTCTACCTAATTGTATGTGACCAACACATCATCAAGTCTAATGACCATTCGACATGTATTTAAATGACATTGATAGCCATACCTTATATGTTTTTGGATCAAACAGATACCTTTTCCATTATTTAACACTATAGGCACATCCTTTGATGCAACATCAATTTTCCAAAAATGCTTGGGTCCATACAAACACCAATACCTATGGATATGTTAGACATATATAACTTATAGAAATTAAAAATTAGCTAAAAAAATGACATAAAAATGGAACACAACAACATAGGAATACACACCCATTTTTATTCTAGAATGTGATGTCATATACATGACATATTCAAAGGTAACATTGACCCTTTTCTACTTGCTAAGAACATATATTTTTTCATGCAATGTGACACATGATAAGTTTTAGGTAATGACTTATTTGTTGACTCTCCTTTCATAAAATCCTTAACCCTATCAACATCCATATATAGAATATATTTATGGATTATATAACACCTCAATCTTGTACACTTGGTAAACTCAAACCTTGGATATTCCTCTCAATTCTATCCTTTCCCAATTTTGGAAGTCTTGCATCTACTCTATATTGTTTTCTTTGGCCTATCTATTGGTCTAATGAGTCTTACACTGATAACATAGACATTTTATCTTACCCATAATGCTTTAAACATGTTTATATTCCACCTTTGTAAGTTTTGATCATGTATCTAATTTTTTGATCCTTTGATACTAGATTTTGGTACAAACACTTGCATCAATGTAAGTGTCCTACTCTAATTCAAATGTCTAGTTCCATAAAGTCATCTACTTTACAAATGAAAAGTATCATAATGGTTGGCCTAAGTTCTTTAAATCTAGTTAATTATCCAAAGGGATTGATATAAATACAAGATCAAATTTCACTCATTCACCACCTAGCATTCATACCAAAGAGAATTCAATTGAACAAAGCTTCCCTATTGTATCTTAATTCCTTATCAATCATAGGGGCTACACATATATAGGTATGAGCTACTAAAGTAACAACACGAGCCCAATTTTCCATGTTACAAGCTAGGCTATGATTTTTATTACTTTTCACATATTGCATGATTTATAAAAAATTCCAACATATAGCGGGGGAACTACATAAGTTTGAGACTCCCTTAAAACTATTGGCTATATAGGCAACACCCATTGATAGAAGAGTCTTTGGGGTAGCTTGATACCATGTGACCACTAACCCATTTTTCCCTATAGCCACTATGAGGATGAAGAACTGGGGTTTTGATATTTCATGAGGAATGATAGTTTGTGACCCATATATGAATGTACAATATTAAAGGCAAAGCCAAACCTAGAAATATCTAGGTGGGCATATCCTTTTCCAAAATTTATTTTGTATAAGACACCTCCATCTAGGTAAGATAGTAGCATCAATGCAACTACCCCATGTTGATACTAGTGTCCTAGATCTAGAGGCACTCAATCCAAAATT
The DNA here is from genome assembly GCA_037957365.1 of Torreya grandis. Lineage (NCBI taxonomy): Eukaryota > Viridiplantae > Streptophyta > Pinopsida > Cupressales > Taxaceae > Torreya > Torreya grandis. The sequence continues at coordinate 168,280 of JARHVA010005840.1, forward strand.
TAGAGACTATTCCATAATCATCTTCAAGTCTGCTTCTTACTTTTTCTAGATCTAGAATTATGTTAGCATCAGAACCAGCTAGGTACATCATTTCTTTGTCATTTCAATATCTATCATAGTTGTGCTTTTTATATTTATCCTATCTCAATTTAATAAATTCAACATATGTTATATTTGAGTTTAGCATCTAATTGTAGATCTGATTATCACCTTTATGCTTATTCATTTTTATATTATTAATTCTATATACACTAAGTAGGAGCCACATCTAATTTAGGGTTAATTTTTTTGTAAGATATATCTTTGAACACCAAATCCTAAGTGATTTAGGGTTTTATTTTTTATTTTCCTGATTAATGTACTTTGTTACAAATTATTAATTTTTTATTTGTGAAGCAATGGAAAATTTTAATGTAAAAACTCATTTTTAAACAGAGGACAAAGAATCATTGATCACTCATCTCAATAATAACAAGGGCTTAATGTATTCATCTTTGTATGTTACAAGAGATGGAATAAGTAAGCATGATAAGTCTAAGGCTTCTTCACCTACTGATGGTGGGTCCTTAGAAGGATAACTTAATCTATACCAATCAATCTACCTACATCTAGTGGAGGCATATATTATGTCTTCCAACCTTTATTTCCAAAAAATACTATTGACACATCTTGTATGGGGACACTAAATACTTCAACACAAATACCAATTTCAATGTTTGTTACTACTCAAACTATGCTCAGTTCTCCATTGATGACTAATCACCTTACTAATTTAAACCCTAATTGGGTCTATAGTTCAGACGCTCCTTTAAGTTACAAATAACTTAGAGGAAAAGGTTACAAAAATTAAATAAAAAGGTTTAAAGTAAAGAGAAGAATCATGAATCACATAAATATCAAAGTTTCAAATTCATAAGAAGAATAAGGTAAAGAGAAGAATCATTCATTTTTATGGTATGCATCCCTTGTGTTTAATTTATCATTTGAAAGAAGAAAATAAAGTGAAATACTTAAAGTAGGTCATTGGTCTGATTCATTTATGGAAAAATTTGTAGAGTTAAGTGAAGATACTAATAAAATGATATAGAGTAAGTCATTTGAAAAAGTTGGGTTCCTTTTTGCAGATAGTTTTAAAACACCAAGGAAGTCAGGATCATAACAATCAAAAGTTGTAAGACCTCAAAAATAATTAGTCATAGTAGTGCAATAACCAATAACATAAGTTTTGTAATAACCTCCCATATTATTCATCTATTAGCCAATTATACTAGCTTCATGAATTCAAAATATGACACTTAACACAAGATTTTTTGTCACTCTAACACCATATTATGGTCCTTTGACCCTAAAAAATACTTTTTCACCTATGATATGAAGTGGTAGGTGAAGGGAGTGACCTCATAAGATGTGAAAAAGTGTGATCTCATTGGATCTTTAATGGGTCAAGCATTAAAATTCATGTATAAATGATATATTTCCCAATTGTCTTTAAAATAGATTAAGGGCCTAATAATTGCATAGTTTAAAATGAATAAATATTCAAGTCAAATAATTTAGGATCTTAAGGAGATAAGGTATAAAAGTAAAGAATCAGTTTTGGATTGTGATCACTGATTCTTAGACATCATGAACAAGGTATATTTAATTTTGGAAGACAAAGACAAAGTTTCTTGGTTTTTAGAATGACTACAATCAAGTATAAGGTTTGTTATTTTCCAATCTCAATTTGTTACTAAGATTGACGCTAGAATAATAAAATTTTAGGTGGAGTAGATCTAAGATTATGGAGACACTCTCTCCAATTATAATAAAATTAAATTAAAGATAAAAACATTTTTGAAAAAAATAGATCAAATGCATGAGGAGAATAAACCTAAATTGGGTCTATGGTGCATATCATGTAGTAGAGAAGGGCATCATAGGAATGATTTTTTAAAAATTAAAATAGAGTTAGGTGAGATTTGTAGAGCAATAGGGCATGTAACATATAAATTCCACCTACTAAAATAGTACACCTAAAAACCATAGACTATATACTAAATTTTTTACAAGTCCCCAAATCAAGATGAAAAGAGTTATAGGGCTATACAGGAACACAAGAGGATATACTAACAATTTTTTCCCAGTTGTTGTAAAACACATACCTTCAAAAAAACCAAGAGTTCCATGCCTAAAGATCTAAATGAATAGTGCACCTCAATATCAACCACAAGCTCTAATATGATGGATTTTATCATCTCTGTAGTATCAATATCTACCATCATGGAGTAATATGATTCCCTAACCTTAGCAGACAATCTACGCTCCATTTTCTCCTTAGAGATAGTATGATGGGTATGATGCTCAACAAAAACAACAAGGGTTAGGTTCCACACAACATCAAGGATGATTTGGTGTGAAACAGTCATAACAAACATAGGGTTGGGGTTTTTAATCAAACAGAGGAGGATATCATGGGAGACACCAAGGATGTCGCTCAACTAATGACTAGCAATTTCATCAATGTATAGAGTGTTATTTGAGCGGTGAGTATAATTATTTTCAATATAATAACCCACTAAATCCATAGAGATAATTGTACTACACATATTTCATAGTCTTAGAGCAATTCCATACTAAAGATTATCTAGTTCTAGAAAAATAGAGGAAGGAAAAACTAGGTAAATTTGTAACCAAAAGAAAATACTTTTATGCAACCTATGACCAGGAAACAACATTTAGAACAAGGATTTCCTTAATTAAAAATACCAAAAGATCATGAAATCAAGAAGGTGAAACTAGATAATTATCTTGATCTTATTATAGAAAGGATCTTTATGTATCAAGATGCATAGGTTATTCAGGATATACAATAGTAGACTATGTCAAAAAGTGATGCCACAACTATTGACATAAATGTATGGATAATCTATGAAAATTATGAAGTAGTAAGGACTTTTGGATGCTTATATATATATATATATATATATATATATTTTAAACTGCTTAGTACTCTATGTAATTAAGACATCTCATATAACATTACCATTATCTTGCATAATCTACTAGAGTGTGTTCAACAATGGCAACAGCATACCAACAAGGTCATTTGATATGTTAAAACTAATAAGCTTTGGGATGTTGACTCATGTATAGACATTGAAATAATAGGATATGAGATTACTGATGTAGTATTTGATTTTTAAAGTATTTTCAACATGATTCCTCAATCTACTTGGGAGGATATTGGTCAACCAAAATTGAGCTACAATCTTATTACTCTCAGTCTTACAGACTATGAGAGAGTAGATCCAATTGGTCAATTGCAATAAGTGGAGATTAAAGTTGTTGAAATAATTTTATGAGGATATTTTAAGGTCATTAATAAGAAAATAGATGAGAAACTAAACATTGGTGCATATTTTCAACCACACTCTAACACTACTTCCAACTGCATTGTATATGCATCAGGAGCATAAGAGAGAAATAAAACAATGGACACAAGTTCAACAAGAATTTATCCAAATTTATTTTTGAAGATTAAAATCCATTAGTGCATAATACAAGGTAAAAAATTGAAACTTTTTTATGTTATGAGTGGGTAAAATATTTGGAAACTATGATAGACTCATCATTGCAACAAGAATCAACTCATGATTTGAATCTAGAAATTCAAAACTATAAGGCTACTAAAAAGCATAAGTTTCTTATTAAAACTTGTAATAGAATAATAAATGAGTTGAAAGAAACTAATGACAGTGATGGGGATATGGATCTATAAGGCTTATTCTAACTATACCAATAAGTAGATCCAACAAAATTTCAAAGCACAAAATAAGTTAAGGAAGAAAAAATATGAAATGTAAACATTCTAGAACAAAAAAGATAATGAAATCTATGAGAGTCCATACCTAGTGTATCTAATATAGTATATCAAGAACCATTGAATAATATTGATGAGAATATTGGAATAGATTATATGCCCAAACTTGTGACTTTGGGAGATTACTAGACTCAAAGTGAGATTTCAAAGGTATTAAAGCTATTAATTATCAAGTTGTCTTTCTAAATAAGTTTGTAGAAGGTAAATTTGTAGATCCATTATTTGTGGAGATGCACATAGAATTGAAAGAGTGCATCAGACCAATTAAAAATCACCCATATAGGTTAAATCCCAACATGAAGTTGAAAGTGAAGGTTGAGCTAGATCGTATGTAGGAAGCAGGGACCGTCTATCTAGTAGAGAAGGTAGATTGGGTTAGTCCCATGGTAGTATAGTCAAAGAAGATCAATGAGATTAGAGTACATAGATATTAACATGCACTAAATGATGTTTTCATTAGTGATCCATTTTTGATACCCTTCATAGATGATGTTCTTGAATCAATCATAAGCCACAAAGTATATTCATTCATAGATGGATTCAATGGATATCATTAGATTCATATCATAGAGGAAGACCAAGATCAAATAGCTTTCATAATAAAATGGGGTTAATTTTCATATAAGGTGATGACATTTGGTCTTTAAAATCTCTAGTAGTTTTTTATAGATATGTTGTAAATACGTTTAAATATTTTATTCATGATTTTATGGAGATCTATTTGGACAATTTGGGATATCTTATCTTAGTTCAAGAATCATCTATCTTAATTGCATATTATGTTAGAATGTTGTTGAGCCCTATGAATTACATTAAATTTTAAGAAATGCTTATTTTTCATACCTTTATGTGTTTTTTGGGTCACATCATATGCAGTGATGGAATCCTGGTTGAGTAGGTAAAAATTATAGTTATAGTGGGGATGTCACCTCTAATTAGTTACATAGAGATGTGAACCTTTTTGGGCTACATAGGATATTAGTTAATCAAGGTATACACAACCATATCTTTTCCATTATAAAAATTATCATGCAAAGATACAAAGTTTGAAAGGACACATGTATGTTGAATAATGTTTCTTGAGATAAAAAAAGGTTAGTGAGATCTCTTATCTTTTATAAATTTGAAAAAGCCACTCCATGTACATGTGGATGCTTTAGGTATTGGAGTAGGATTTATGTTAGAATAATCAGGGGATGGTGGATTGGATCATCCTATACATTTTTCAAGAAAAACATTTTTGATCGTAGAGAAAAATTACATGACCATAGAAAGAGAAGCCCTAAAAATGGTGTTTGCTCTACAAAAATTTAGGCATTAAATTTGGCCACACCATGTGAGTTTTTTTATAGATCAAGATGCCTTATGATAGCTATTTAATAATTCTTTTCTTGGTGGAAGGATTTATAGATGGTTGATGATATTTCAAAAATTCTAGTTCAAGATTAATGTGAATCTGAGAAGAGAAAACATGGGACTTGATCATTTTAGTAGGATAAAAAATGGAGAAGAAATTAAAGAGATACAACATGAATCCCCAGATGCACATTTTTTCATAGCCTCTGCAATCCTTGATAATATGGAGGACATTTCAAACTTTATAAAACAAGGAAATTTTCCTATGCACTATGTCGAAAAAGATAAGTAAATAGTTATGCAAATAATTACTTATAGCCTCATCAATGGATTATTTTATAAGATTGAGAAATATGATGTGCTACACATAAAAACCTTAGACCATGAGTGACCGCAACTACTTCAAGAAACACATCAAGGAGTTGAAGGAGGCCATTTCATAGGAGAATCAACTATGAGAAAGATATTATAGAGTGGAATTTGGTGGCCAAATTTGTTTCATGATGCTCATAGAGAGGCAAAACACTGTGATGGTTTTCAAATAATGGGAAAACATGATCAGCAAGATGATATGCCCTTGGTTCCAATGTTGGTTGAGAAACCTTTTTAATAGTTAGGTATTAATCTTTTTAAACCTATAAATCCTCCAAGTAAATGCAGTCATGCAAGATATATCATTACTATGACAAATTATTTTATGAAATGGGTGGAAACTCTTATGATATTAGGTTCCAATGCAAATGATGTCACCAAATGTTTGTATGATAATATCATTCTAAGGTTTGGATGTCCAATTAAATTGGTTAGTGATAGAGGAAATCAATTCCTAAATAATACAATCAAGACTCTTATTGAATAATTTATGATGTTGTACCATAAAAACATGACAAATCACCCACAAAAAAATGGATAAGTTGAGGCTTAAAATAAAATATTGGGTAAGATGCTAACAAAGATTTGTAATGTTCAAAGGGATAATTTGGAAGATTGTATTCCTATGATTCTTTAGGCATACTAAACAAATTATAAACACGTGATAGGATTCACTCCTTTTCAATTGGTATATGGTCTTGAGGTAGTTATGCCTATGAAATATATTATTCATTGTCTATGAATTATGATAATTATGAGGCTGGGAGATTAGGACTAACTGAAATCTAGATTAATTTATTTAAATAAGATGGAGTAAAAGAGGCTCATATCTCACTGAATGTAGGAGGTAAGCTAATGGAGTCAAAAAGCTTGGCATGATCAAAACTTGTGTACAAAATAATATTAATTTTTGATATCATATTTAGGGTTTTTCTTGAAAAATTACATATTTGGTGGAAGGGACCATATATTATTCATGAATTATCACAGCAAGGAACTGTTTTACTAATGGATCTTTAAGGAACCATCCTTACTAGGTGGATAAATGGTTTTAGCCTTAAGTCATACATATATTAATATATTTTGATCTCACAAAAATAATTGAGTGGGTGTTGAGTAGTGTATATAAGGGAAAGTAACTTTTATCTAAAAATCAATCCTAGCTTAGAGAAGATAAATCACACTTACCCTTCCAATTGTTGGTATATTTAGATAATTAGGGTCATGACCAATATAGATCCACTAGACCTAACTAAGGGGTCCCTTACCATAATGATATCACTAAAAAGCGTTCTAATGCCTCTAGTAAAGTAACACCATGTGATAACCCTAGCTAGGTATTATGTTTTATATATTCACAAAGTAAAGTAAAATCTAACCTAGTGCTCACCAAAGCTTATGGCATAAAATGGGGGTAATAAACATAAAAGTAAAAATTCATAGAAGATCTATACTTAAGCCAATGTATAAGAAATATTAATGCATGGAGAGAGAAGAATATAAAATAACAAATGTAAATATATCTACTTTAATAAGGAAGAGCAAGATTTTAGGAAAACTTAACTTGAAGATGAACCCATCACACCTCAATCTCTCCCTTGGTCAATGGTGCTTTAAAATAGGTTGTGTACATTGAAGAAACTAAGGATGGTAAATGGACTATAGTTTATCCAAAGACCTCCTAGTGAATCCCAAGTTTTTACAAGATAATATTATTCTCTCTAATGATAAAACCCTAAGTAAATAACTCCTCAAATATAATTGTGGATAATTAGATGCATAATAATAATTTTAATCTTTTATCTCTCTCTAATAAATGGTGGAAAGAATGTGTATATATAGATGGATTTAAACCTGAACCCTTATAAAATTTTAGTTGATAGAGCTGGCCCAATCAACTCTATATCATTAATTAATAAAATCAAACTAGGTCTTGGACTAGGTTAGCCAAGGCTGACCTAATCCTATAATGTGCTAATATGTTTGAAATACAGGGTTAGACTAGGCCGACTTTATTTAGTAAATTTCAAATTAGTTTTTGGCTTAGGTATGGATTGTTTAGTGTAGTTAATTACTTGGAGGAGTATGTAAGGGAGGTGTCAAAACTTAGGGAAGTGTATATAAGAGGTTTGTTTTGGTTGAAAATGTTGGTGTAAGGGACAATAATCTTACAAATCACCAATGGTCTTCCCACCCCTTTCCTAGTGTACCCTTTAAGGAATGCATTCAGATATATTGAGACTCGATGAGTTTTTGAAAGAGAGAAAGCATTAGTATATGACAAAGTTTGAAAATATTATGTGTATACATATGCCTTACTTGAATCTCATCATGTGTCACTCAAGTGTAATAGGGGATGGTGCTTTGGGAAAATAACATAGTAATACACAACACTAAACTAAATTGATTATAGTAAGAAATAAATAAGATAAATGAAATGATAGAATTGAAAAATGCATACCTTTACTTACCTTAGTGTTATAAAAGAGGAAGGAAGTGAGATAAATGTGAAGGTGTCCAATATAGGGAACATTAGGTGAACCTATAAAAATAAACAAAAAATTGAATTTTTTATAAAATATACATGTAATATGCGGAAATATTTTATAAAATGTTAGGATTCTAGAACATCTTGTGGTTCAGAAAAAGATCTAGTAGAAATAAAGTTATGGTTAAAAAATGGAATCTAGTTGTAAATAATTGGCAGGTAAATAATTTTGAATAGTAAATATAAATAGGGTGAAAATTAATTCATTTTTTAATTTAATATTTTAAGAAAGTATTACTCTAAGAGATTCAAGTTGAACATATAGAGAGATCATGGTGAGGAGATGATAGCTACAATAGGGAGGATGTCTAGCAGACATGGTAGGTACTGTTCAAGTAAGTAGAGAATTAATTTCAATTTTTTATGTAATTTTGATTAAAATTAAGATAAATATATAAAATAAGATGTTAGGAAAGATGTAGACACTAAAAATGAACCTAGGAAAATTTTAGGTAGACTAAGGGTAGAACAATGTACTAGGTAGAAAAAGATTGAACCAATAAATGCCTAAGGTATTAATGGTAAAGAGTCACCACAATAAAAAATAGAAACAACCTTATTGACTCAGTTTGTAAGACAAGATAATTTTAGGGGGATAACTATGTAGCAGTGAGCTGATGTAGTATTGTTGGATGTGACCGATTACGTAGCAGAAGGCTGATCTAGTTGGAAATAGGGAAATGGCCAACATAGCACCTTCTAGATGATGAAGTTTGTATTATGTGGTCAATGTAGTTTGTTAAAAGAGGCTAACTTTGTAGCAAAAGTTCAATATAGTATGATAATAGTGGAAAAGGGTTGATTTAGTATTCAGTAGGCTGATAGCATCTATAGGATGGGCCGAATTTATAGCATAAGGTTGATGAAGTATGTTATAAATGTAATAGGGTTGATTTAGTATTAAATGAGTCGATTATGTAGTAAAAGGGAAAAAAGACAAATAAGTTGATGAAGTAGTTAATTTGTGATTTTTTTAGAAATATTTTATTATTATGACATCAAGATCTAATACACTCTATTTTTTGATATTTTTTAGAGGTGACAGAGATTTTAGTGTCTAGTGGATGTGTCTTAGCTACCAGATGTGTTTGAGTGTTTTTCAAATGTGGATAGGGCTCAGATGGTTACCTTAGGTTTTGGAGGAATATTGGAAATGAGATATATCTTGTTGAGTGTTGATCTCATTATCATTTTCCTAGGATCATGGGAAAGATTTACCAACATTTTCCAATGGGAGATGGAGGGGGATACTATAGAGGTGGTGATCATCTTGGAGGATATCCATGTGTTACTTGGACTTCCTATTGTTAGGACTCTAGTGATATGTTATACACCAAAGTTGAATAATGAGAGATGATCCCTATCCCAGTGGGAGACATGCTTGGATAGGATTTATACTGATCTATGTGTTAGCTTATTTGATTTTTATATTTTAGCCATTTTAGATATCTAGAAAGCGTTGATAGGACTTGTGACAGCATGAGTTCTATGTCATAACTCAGATGGCAAGGTACCATTGTAATCGATACCTTTTTGTCTTTCCATCTTAGATTAGGGTGAATTATATGATCTTAGTGATATTATTTGGCTCTAGATCATGCATGATATATATGGGATGTTAAATTGGGCAAAAAATATGATGGGCCTTATTATTCTATTGAGTGCCTGCATCTATGAGAGAATATTTATGTATTGGTCGGTTGGGTTGCTTGATGTGGTTGATGATAGGTTACCTAAAGTAATACAATGGAGGTAGGTCCATGCATCACATGTCATGCCCCATGTTACATATTTTTATAATGTCACATGAGGGTAGATAGTATGACATATGTACACTCACATTGTTACCATATGGTTGATTTGGGCCATTATTACTACTAGTTTGGTAAATGTGTCAATCATGGGTTACTACACTTCATGGGTGGAGCCACATTTAGTAGTATATGTACATATATAATTGGGACTTCCACATATAATGACCCCTCTATTAGTACCTACTTATTGGGCATGACATGCTAAAGATCCAAAATGGAGAGGAGGTACATGGGTGTTGGTTGAGATACTTATTGTTAGGCCTCATTGAATGAGACCCTAGATAGGGTAGGAATGAAAATAGGAAGTAGGAGGATATTATGTCATGTATGTGTATGCAAGAGATGCAAGAGTAAAACAAGGGTGATAGTGGTCATCACGATCTCATTGGAGATGGAGATATCATCAATGAGAGGCAACACAAACATTTATAGTTGCACAAGGTAATCATATAGTAGCTATAGGACATAATTGGTATATTTAGAGGCCACTAAGGAGGGGACCATGATGGGCTTGGGTGGTGACTCCAAGTTTTTCATTTGTGTGGAGGAAACATATGGAGGATGTATTTGGTGGGCAAGAAAATAATGAAACTATGTTTGGTGATATTAACACTGGTGAAAAATACTTTGATTTGGTTAATGTTTCTAACATAGATCACTAGTGTTGTTTTTTATGATAAATAGATGGTTTTGAAATATATACATTTGATTTGATGTATATTTGGTTTCTAGTTTTATAGATATTACTATAGAGGAGGTTAGATGAGGAGCCCTGATTTTGGCTACACATAATGAAATTTTAGATGAGGTGATTACACGTTATGACCTTACCACTTTGGTTTTTATTACGGTTCCATATGCCCCTGCTTATGCTAGCTAGTTTAGACTAGTGGGAGAGGCCACATGATAGATATAGAAATGAGGTGATGGTTTAAAACCACTTGTAGGGGTAGGGTATGGAAAGGCCTAGACCTGGAAAGCCTTAGCATAGGAGTGAATGACACACATGGTGATCATGATAAAACTAGGATAGGTGCAGACTCAAGTGGCCAACCTACAAGGTTAGGTTGTTGTCTTGAGATCTCAAACTACCTCTTTACAATACACCATTCATAGGGGTCAGTCATAGGTGTCAATGGGTAGCATGGCTAGGCCATATGATAAACATGATGGAGCATAGTCATAAATCTATATCTATTGAATTTTGGACTTATATTGTATCAAACTAATGATATATATATATATATATATAAACAGTTCATTGATCCATGATTTATACATGTATTTGTATGTGGATGTGTGTATATATTTACCTTCTGGCACCTGTATTTTGCTTTTATTATATATGCTATGAGAAATATGTGTTGTATGTTTTATTTTATAGCATTATGTGATACACATGCATGGTTAAAATTAAAAGGTAAAAATGATTTAGAAAATCATAAATAATCAAAATAAATGTAATACACACTATATCACAATGGGAAATGTGTAAAAACAAAATATGAATAAATATAATAAATCAAAATGGTAAAGTAAAAGGTAACAGATGTTTTCAAACCATGTAAAAATATTTGCACCAAATTAAAACAAAATAAAAGTCATATTATATCATGTTAGTAAGTATGAAATTTTTTAATAAAATGAAACACACATGAAAACTAAATGGTATAAAAATAATAATAAATTTAATCAATCATACTAAATAAAGATGGTATGTATGAAAAACAAAGTAAGTATAAATCAAAATAATCATACTAAATCAAGATGAGAAGTAAGAGCAATTTAATAGAATGGTTTTAAACATACATGAAATCAGAAAATAAGAAGATAAAAGTGAAGTGCTTATGAAGTAAGCATAAAACATACTCAATCAATATGGAAAGTATGTCAATGATGTATAACTTATAATCTAATGCAAATTATCTCAAATTTTATGCATGTAATTTTATTGTGACTTGGTTATAGTATGAGGTGGGTATTGGAATATTTTTTGAGGAGGTCCTAGTCTTATCCATGGTCTTACATGATAACTCACAAAGGTAACACTAATGAGGTGGAAACATGTGGTAATTATTTAAATACATTTTTAATGTGGTAATTTGTGAGGAGAGCCTAGTCATATCTATGGTCTTACTCTACAATTCAAAAAGTGAACACCAATGAGGTGAATGGTAGTAAGGGTAAAAATAAGGAAATATTTTATTATGGTAATTTGTGAGGAGAGTCTGGTCCTATCCATGGTCTTATACTACAAATCACAAAGGGAAACCCTAAGGGGAATGATTAATTTAAAAAATAAAATTTCTCAAGGGGAAATATTAGGAATGTTGTAATGAAATAACGAATGTAAGAAAATGACATAGGCATCTATGAGAAGACCTTAGGAAATATAGGCATAACTAGCTACAAAGGAAAGACACTAAGAGTTTAGTGACCATAAAAATACAAAGGATACCTACTTACAATAAGCATAAAGCTTTATAGGAAAATAGGTGAGATACTAAGATCAACTCATGAGATTATATGAAAAATAAATATAAAATTTACCTACCTTCCCACAATATGTTCCCCATTCCTCAAGACCTCTTACAGAGCCATTGGCCTACTGTAAATATTGGGTACTTGTGTGATAAAGTAAGTAACACTTATAGATTGTTTGGTTTTTGAATTCTTCTATCCCAATCTACTAGCCTACTACACCTCAATGGACATCAACTCTATCATGAGGCCAACTATGGAGTTTGAGATTCAATTAGGAATAGGAGATATGCTATGAATCATGTCTTTTGGTGTGATTAGAATTTTGATTTTGTAAGTTTCCTTTTGAATCTTTGCCTTTTGTTTAAATGATATTTCTTTTAACTTTTTTATGGCTTTTATGATTCCTCCATATGTATTTGGAATAACCAACATGAGTGATGAAAGTGACACACACGAATGAGATTTAGAATTTGGTTTAAAGGATGATAAGTAATGAGAGATATGAGTGAATAAACACTTAGGCTCACATATGAACTAGTATGTAATCTCAAATTTTTATTGTATGTATGCTTAGTATGTGAAAGGAAAGTAAGGAAATAAATGAGATCCAAGATATATCGGTATATGGTAGTAGTATAATGAGAAGTTTTTTTTTTCTAACAAATCATATTATAGAGATAAAATACTAAGGGAATCAAGGTTTTGTAACCAAGTCACAATAATAATTATCTAATTTTTGAGTGAGATAAGATAGAAAACAATCATTGTAAAATAAAAATAATCCATGAAAGAAGGGAAATCATAAACATAAGTTTAAATTCATGAAAATAATGGAAAAAATCCATACTAAAGGTGAAAGAGAATGAAACCATATAAAATACATAAAGTATAATATAATGGTTCATGTGAAATAGATAAGTGAAACCAAATTGTACACATAGTCAAGTGTATAAGATATATACATATCACAAATCCAATCCAAATCATAAAGTAGAACAATGTGAAAGAGCACCATGTCGTGTTCATAAATACTAATATATTTGACCACAAATATTATCCATAACATCTAAAACATATCTCTGAAGCTGAATTTTGATGACAACTAGAGTCTCATCAATCTTCATGGAAAGTTGTATAAAGACTTTCTTTTATATATCTTAAACTAAAAATGTAGGTGTATCGAATGAAGAGTAATGATCATGAGGGATCTTATGCATAGGATAATCAAGGAGAGGAATGGATGTCTTTATGGGAATAATATTTTTAGTGTGAGAAGGAGGTGCAACCAATAGAGAAGGAGGATCCTTTTTTCATGTGCAACCTATAGAAGGAGGAATTACTGATGTGGGTGTCAACTGTGAGAAATCATGAATATGCTACTGGAGAATGTGGCATCAATAGGTATTATGTGTACCACATTGGTTCCAAATAAAATATACTTCCCTATATTTAGGGATATAATCTAGTAATAGCCTAGGAGGAGGTATGGCCTTATCGTTAGGCTGAGAAGTGGTTAGATGCAATGTGTCAATATATTGCCTAAGTTTTTGGTAATGAGTGGAAGAGTGGTTATCTATCATGTGAAATAAAAAAATATGTTTGTTAGTAGACTAATGAAATATCAAGTTGTTTGAAATTTATAAAGTGGGTTAGATTATTCTCAAGAAGATTACTAGTTTGAAATTCTTGGACTAATGAGTTGACCAAGTCTTTGAGGCTAGTGATCGAGTGGGGTTTTAATTTATTGCACCAATATAGAGTATATTTGATTAGTGTTTTAGCTAATATTTTGGTAGTGGGAAAGGTGTTAAGCTTAACCCAATATTTATAAAGGCTACCAAATGTTTTTAAATGTAAAGTGGGATTAGTGGATCCATTATAATTGATGGTGGGTGTGATACCTCCTATATCAATGTTAGCTACTTGAGGTACTAGAGGTTCATTATATATGTTTAGTGGTTTTATTGATTATTGTTGGTTGTGGTATAAGGTTACCATGAGAATACCTAAGCGAGGTTGGGGGGCATTAGGATTTTTTGTTCCCCATGAAACTTATTGAGGTTGGTTTTGGAGATGAATGAGATGGTTTTTAATTTGCATCATATGATTTGAATTATTGGTATGAAAGGTATGCATTTGTTTAAGTCTTTATAATAGGAGATGGTTAATTTGAGAAACATTTTGACTAGTGTATGTATTATGTTATGCATTAGTGTTAATATTAATAGCTTGAGTTGCACTGTGAGTGGTAGAATGTACCACACAAATGGCATGAGAAATATTGGTAGAAAAAGATTAACTAGTAGCATGGTAAAGGATATGGGTATTTTGCAGAGGCACACTAGAGGTTGAACCTACCATGTTAATATAAATATTTGGCATGGAGGTTGAGGAAGACGTAGAAGATGATGTCATGGTATGCAAAGGAGACATAATAGAAGGAAAGGGTTGAGATGCAAAGAAAGTGTTTCCTTCAAATCCATGAGAAAAGGTAGGGGAGGGTGAATAAGGTTCTCCTATATGAGGACCCATCATAAGATTAACAATGGTTGTAGGGTATTTTCCTCTTTATTGAGGGTTTTCATTGATGAAAAAGAGAATTTCAGTTGTGTACTCTAAATTGTGCTCATTTTTTAGGGAGAATAAAGGGTTGAGTGTAGAGGATGAATGGGGAGGAGTCCCATAGTTGGTAGTGCAAGTGGAAACACAGGCATTACTTTCATCTATGGTGGGTTCCAAAATCTATATCTTAGGGATCCTATTAGGGTTGGTAAAATCCATCATGTTTGTCTAATTTAATTATGTATTATCATCAAATAGAAAATTCATGATAAGGGAGGGAAATTAAAAACTTGGTGGAAAAATAAAGATCAACTGGTAAGATATAAAGTCAAACTAGTCAACAATGTTTTGTAAGATAGGAAATAAAATAGCCTGAAAAGGACATAGTCATATAGGTTGACTGTGTACTATAAATGGGGTAAAATGAATAGGCTAATAAAATACATAGTCATACAGGTCAATTATGTATTGTATATGGAGAAATTAAATAGACTAAATAAATACACAATCGTAAAGGTTGACTATGTACTGAAGATAAGGAGGATAAACAACCTATAAGAGACTATGTTGGTAGGGGTAATAATGTTCTAAAAATAGGAAAAAATTTACAAGATAAAAGATAATAAAAAAAAACAAGCACATAATCAACTATATCAATATGTTTGATCTAATTTTAGCACACAAGAGAAACCTTGTACTAACGCTGACTAGTATAAGTTTTTTAATACAAAATAAAATGATCAAAGAGCAAGAAACAAAAATTGAATGTAAATTCTAATAAATGATGTCATTCTTAAATATTTTTAAGTTATAGTAAATTTTAAATTAATGTGATAAGGAGTTGGTTGTAATAAAGAACTAGAAAAGCAATCAATGGATAGTTTTACGTAGTTTAGGTTGAAAGGGATCTATATTAGTGATGGTATTGTCTTGGTATTGGGTCATACCCCATCATTTCATAATCATTTAGTGATAAAGGTTTTAGGTGCTTTTCCAATATATACCATCAACCTTATATTTATACTTGGCAAGAAAACCAAGTTGGCTTCCCTTTTGGTGATCAAATCCAAGTAGGTAGACCTTGAAAATAAGTTATTTAATACTTTTTGGTGTTAAGTGATTTGGAAGTGTGTGCAAAAGAGAAAAATAGTGTGACTAAATCAGTAAATTAAAACCCTCCTATTTAGTCTATGTTTATTAGTCTAAGCATGCAAGTAACTAAAAAGGAAAAGTGAATTAATTACTAGCAAAATATGTTAATTCTTTTATTGAATAATATAGAGTCAATTTGGGTGAAATTATATGCAAACATTATTAAATAGATTTGATAGGGTCACTACTATCTATAGAATCAAGATCCCAAAGATCATAATTGAATTAGTCGCCTATGTCTTCTAAAGAGAAAGTAAACTATATAATTATATCGACCAAGTCGACTGAGTTCACATTAAGGTTGTAATTTTATAGACTACAAAATATGAAAAATAGGACTATATGTAAAAATTAAAAATGACTAAGAAGGTAAGAATGAACCTAAGAGTTATTGGATATGTTAAATTTTCTATTTTTTTACGTTGTTTTCTCAAATGCTAATTTGTATATTTTTCTAACAGAGTTGACTGGGTTGACTTAGTTTACAAAACTTGTATACTAAAAATAAATTGCAAATAGAGTCCACTGGGTTGATAAAGTTTACAAAACCTATGTGCTAAAAGATAAGTTTTGAAAAGAGTCAACACGATCGACTTAGTCTACACACCTATGGTTGAAAAAGAGAATTGAGTCGATCTGATCAATCTAATTGCTTATTATTAGAGGAAACTTGCATGGAGAAATATAAAGTCGATTGGAGTGACTATGTGTTAAACATATGCACAAAGTGTTATACTATATTGACTAGTTTGATACAATACTATAGAATTAAAAATGTATAATAAGTGATAATAATTGAATTTGTGAAAGAAAAATTGCAAGGGTTAGTTCATGTCAGGTTCACTAGAATGTATAAAAAGGAAAGTAAAGATGATATATAAATCAATCCTAGCTTGGAGATGATAAATCACACTTACCCTTCTACTTGTTGGTACATTTAGACAATCAGGGTCATGACCAAGATGGATTCGCTAGACCTAACTAAGGGGTCCCTTACCATAATGACATCACTAGAGAGGGTTCCTAATCTTATAGTTAAGTAATACCATGTGATAACCCTAGATAGGCCCTATGGTTTATATATTCACAAAGTAAATGAAAATTAAATTAAAATCTAACCTAGTGCTCACAAAATCTTGTGGCACAAAATGGGGGTAATAAACATAAAATAAAACATGCATAGAATATCTATATTTAATCCAATGTATAGGAAATCATAATGCATGGAGAGAGAAACATATAATATAACAAATGCAAATCTATATACTTTAATAAGGAATAGCAAGAGTTTAGGAATACTTACCTTGAAGACAAACCCACTGAGCCTCAATCTCTCCCTTGGCCAATGGTGCTTTGAAATAAGTTTTTGTCTATGTTGATTAAACTAAGGATGAACAATGGACTATATTTTAACCAAATTCCTCCTATTTAATCCCAAGTTTTCAAAAGACATGATTATTCTCTCCAATGGTAAAACCCTTATAAAATTACCCCTCAAGTAAAACGGTGGATAAGTAGATGTACAATAACAATATTCTTCTTCTATCTCTCTCTAAGAAATGGTAGAAAGAATGTATATATATATATATATATATATATATGGATTGAACCCTAATTTCAAAATTTTAGCTACCAGATTCATCCCAATTGAACCTATGTCATTAATTAATAAAATCAATTTAGGTCCTTGATTAGGTTAGCCAAGGTCGACCTAGTCCTGTAACGTGCTAATGTGTTTTAAATATAGCGTTAGCCTAGGTTGACTTTATTCGATAAATGTCAAAAAGAATTTTTGGCTTAGGTAAGTGTTTTTTAGGGTAGTAAATTGCTTGGGGGAGTGTGTAAGGGAGGTGTCAAAGCTTAGGAAAGTTTAAAGGAGAGGTTTGTGCTGGTTTTAAATGTTGGTATAGGGGACAACAATATTGCAAATCACCAATGGTCTACCCACCCTTTTCTTGGTACACCCTTTAAGGCATGCACTCAAAGAGTGGAGAATTAATAGCTTTTTGAAAGAGATAAAGCATCAACAATTGATAAAGTTTGAAAATATTATATGTATACAAGTAGCACCATGTAGCTTAGGTTTTTTCTTTAGTTTTTTTGGTTGTTTTTTTTGTTTGTAGGTTTTGTGTAGTAGTGTGTGATATTTATCGTAGAAGAGTGAAAGTAACCAATTCAAAGTCACAAATGAAAAGAGACCCAGGTAGGAGAACACATCAAGGCAACATGTCATATACTATTATTAGGAGCATGTTAGCTATTACGTTTAATAACAACATATGGATGAAAAAACTATAAGCAAAGGATAACTAACGATCATTCAAATTTATTAATGATGACACATTTGAACCTTGGCTAATTTTCCAAAAGAATGTTATGCATCAGATTCATTTGATGGATAATAAACTAAACCATATACAAGAAGTGATTATAGGTCACATAAATCATTTTGACAACAAAAATGATCAATTTGAACAATAAAGTAGACACATCATGTTACTCAAGTGATCATTAGGATTGAATGTCGAGGTAAAATGAAAACAAATAACTCACCACATTCAAATCCCAAGGACGAGTTTGATAAACTAGAAAAGTTATATATGTAGGGGCACACTCAACATTTATCCATTATACACTTATATGAGTTGAAACCCTATGAATTTTAGTGAATTTTAATCACTAGAGTGCAAAGTGTGTGTAGTATTTTCTTTAGATTATCACCAAAAATCCCTAATATTTAAAGCATCTACTATGGATTGATCACAACTTCTCACTCAAATTTTAGATTCATAAAAGGAGTATATGGGTGTTAGTCTCACTCTACATCAAGCTAAGAATAATGATCATGACCCCTTTGATTTTATAGATGAAACAAAAGTAAATCATTTTAACCTTGATCAACTAGAACTAGATCAGGAGAGAGACCCAACCTTATAACATCTTCTATAAGGATATAACACATAAAGGTTAATAAATTTGCCTGTATTGGGAAAGCTTGATAAGTTGTCATGCTTTGAATAAGTAGATACAACAAGGGTGTTTTTCACCTATTTTAGGATGTTATGATACATATGAACATAATTATAATGGAAAAAACAACATGACTTCTAGCACATAGCCAATCTCTCATGACATACAAATCAAAGGCACCCCCAATTCATGATCATACCAGGGTAAGCTATGTTAGGGCATCTAGGGGGTTTGTGTTGGAGTGGTCATGTTCACACTAATTAATGGTTTGAGTCATATCCAAACTAGTTTTTTTTTAGCTATGTTTACAGCCACTCATAGAGTTAAGCTTGATTTGGAGTGTTTTGTTATAGTCATTGGATTTTTTTATTTATGTGTATGAACAATATTTTCTTGTGCACTTATTTAATAAAATCCACTTATATTAGGCCTGATCAAAATAACTAAGTAGTTATTGTGAAATAATCTCAAAAGCCTATTTAATAAGCACTCATTTTGATTCTCCTAGATTGGTGAATGAAATAAACTATGTGGGTTGTATTTTATTCTTGAGACAATAATATGGAGACTATTTTGTGCATAATATTTATCTAATTATTGTGTGAGTTATTATGGCCTTCTCTGTGGTAATGGTGTGTAAGAGTGATCTTGAAGTTGCATGAGTGCATATGGCACTTTAGCATGGTACTAGAGCCTCTCTCACAACCATTACTCCTCTTGTTCACATTATTTATTATTGTGTTCTAAATATCTATTATTCCCTCACAATATTTCTCTTGTTTGAAATATGTTTCTAGAAATTTCTATACTTTTTTTAAGGTTTCAGGCCATACAATTTTAGAAACCAAAATTTTAAGGTACAAGAGTGTAGGTACTTGAGTTATTAGTCCTCTAAAATTTGAATGAAACATTTTGGATTAGGCTATATAGTCTTTTAAAATCTAAACCCGATTAGTCCTTTAAGCAACTTCCTTCCCTAGTATGACTTTTACTCACTACAAGCCATATAAATAAGATTTTTTATATCCAAAAATATAGGGTGTAGATAACTATTTCAGATTCCACCTTAGACTAGGTCATACCACATCTAATCATGTTGTAAATTATTTTATGCTGCTTAAACAGATAATTTTGAAGATGCTCTAGTCAACCTCCATAGCTATACAATTTTGCTTTGTGTGGAGGCTATGCTATATGAGAAATGGAAATATGAGTTTTAGGTGACATAGTAAATTGTCCCAATTTTCATTTCCAACTATGGCATACATCTATGTATTAGTTTGTATGGCTCTTGTGGAAGATTCTTTAGATCATATTTGGCATATACTCCTTTTGTTGGTTTTTGTCCTCCATTTTTTAGTGAGGACTTATCTCATCAGGATGTTACATTTAAACCATTATTTATTGATGAAATAAAAGAATTACATACACCTCCTTATAATAATCATATGGATGCACATATGATGCTATGGTTGTTGCACCTTTTATGCCTTTTGAAAAGGAATGTTTTTTGGCACTACATGAAGTGAACAAAAAATTAGTGAAATTGAATTTATTTTTGCACTTTGTCATTCATAGCAAGGAATCCCTTAGTCACTCCTTATATAATCAAATTAATAACATGTAGCAACACCATACTAATATGTTGTAAATTCAATCCCATATTCCTAGTCTATCATGTGTTACTAAATGTAGTACATATCCAATTGATGCACTTTTACAGTGTGATCTAACAGATCTTACAAAACCCATTATTCTTATTGTTCCTCTTTTTATAGATGATACTTATGTGTCTATTATTTTTTCAAACTATGCACATCCCACTTCAGTTCCACCTACATATATGCCTGCTTCTTTTGAGCAGCATACCACTAGCTTTGGCTCCCACATTGTTCATTCCATGGGTCACACTACCAAACTTGTGGGGATTGGGAAGCATCTGCAAGGCATTGCTTTCACTATACAACATGTTTCTTGAATTCTTAGCCATGGAATTTGTTATGATACAGATGTTTCTTTGGGATCAATTGATATATCTCCATATTTTTCTCACTTCACTCTTTTTGAGGATATTGAGCTACATATGATCTCTTTTACACCTTCATTCAAGGTTGAGAAACTTCATAATACAATGGTTATACATGATCAACCTAAAATTATTTTGGATGTTATCTCACATTCTTTTGTTATGGACTTTGTACCCACTCATATGCAGACATCTTAATCCACCATTCATGTTCATTTAGGGTGGATATATGATCATTCTTGGCAGTGTCAATAATGTTCTTTAAGAGGACTCTATAGGTGAGGTTCCTCCACCACTCAACTTCTTCAAATACACATTGTTCCTTTTGCCTTTTGATGCTCTTTAGTTATTTTAGATATTTATTAGGAAAGTGTGTTTTTTAATCCTACATATCTCATTTTTAAATATGTCATCTACTATACATTGACTACATTGTGCACTTTCTTGTGTCACTTGGTGATATTGTTGTTATATAGGACCTTTAGGTTTTTCTTCATATTTATATGCTTCATATTGAGGAATTTACTCTTTAGTTATTGACTATCCCATCACCACCAAAGACATATTATTGAGATATTTGTATTTTTATCTTTCATGTTGATGGTCTCCTTCAGATTTATTGTGGAGCTTGATCTCCTTCTAAAGATTAGCTAATATGGTAAAACCTAGTGTCAGACTTTTAGTGTTTTTAGTGGGATTGGCCCATTCATATAGATATGTTTTTTTAAGTCACTACATCCAATTCAACATTATGGGGAGGGTGTGTACATACTACTTAAGGTGTTGTTCTCCTTGTTATCCTTTGGCATATCACATTCTCTATTTTTAGGTAGTTGATCGAGTGTAATTTTGTTTGATGGGATTTAATATATTAAGTTAACCTACTACAACATAATGTGAGATTTTGAGTCATGATTTTTGGGATGCATTTCATCATAATACCTCTTCTCCACTCTTTAGTTTGGTTCTACTAGTTTTTTGGGTACCTTATGGTGATACATTTCATCCATGGTGACTCTTTTATTCCATTTTTATGATCAGTGTTTTTTATATTGTGAGACTCATATAAAGTAATAATATTTATTTGACTTAGAAGCTATAGAGAATTGACATCCATGTATTATGGTAAGATGGATTGGTTACCATAGGGACACTTTGTAGTTCACTATGATTTGTACTTGAGTACCTAATCATGCCTAGTTTTGAGGATCCATTAAGTCTCTTTTCTTTCTCTTTTGTTCACTCCCTATTTTGTACTTAAGGGAGGGTGTTGGAGTGGTCATGTTAAAAATGGCTAGTATTTTGAGTCATTTATAAACTAGATTTCTTTTTAATCATGTTTACACCCACTCACAAAGTTAAGCTTGATTTGGAGTGTTTTGTTATAGTCATTGGATTGTTTTATTTTTGTGTATGAACAATATTTTTTGTGAAATTATTTAAAATAATACACTTATATTCAAGTTGATAACAACAAATAAGTGGTTATTATGAAACTAGCTCAAAATCCTATTTAATAGACACTCCTTTTGCTTCTCTTTGATAGGTGGAAGAGAGAAACTATGTGGGTTATTTTTTATTCTTGAGACAGAGAAACTATGTGGGTTATTTTTTATTCTTGAGATAATAATATGGAGACCCTTTTTTTCATAATATTTATCTAATTATTATTTGATTATGATGGCCTTATCTATGGTAATGGTGTCCAAGACTGGTCTTGTGATTGCATGAATGCATACAACACTTTGAAAGATTATGATGACCTCAATCACAGACATTTTAGTGTGAATCTTGCTCAAATGTATTATCAAGAATTTTTTTTCGAATAATGAGTAATTCTAAAAAAATAACCAAGGGAGTCATCAATATTTCCTATTGCATGATTCATCTACAAGATTAATTTAACTAGAAATAATTCTTGGTTTCTAAGCTTATTACCAACATTGAAAAGGTTTTCAAAGCTAGAACCCAAAAATTATAGTATCAAATTTTGATACTAATTATGTGTTTTACATAATGGAAATCTATAAGGAATCATCAATCTAGATGTTTATTTTTGGCATGTGCAACAATTCACAAACCTAATTTGGACTAACTAAGGGTAGAACTATGTGCAACTAGAAAAGTGCAATACCTGTTGGTTGGATTTGTAAATGATCATAGAATCACATCCTAGAGTTCCCAATAATATCATGAAATATTTAGGGTAATATGTGTAAGGGACTTTACTTCCTAGTGCTACCTAGATTCACACATTTGGGCTTACAAAGGCCCGCATTACACTTATGTCATTATTTTTTTCAATAGAGGAAACATAATTTGAGGTGTAATGGCAAAAATATATAAAATAAGTAGAGGTCTAACCTTTATGATTTACACCTCATATAATGGCCATACCAATAAAATATATTACCTCAACTCAATAATAGGCAAAGCCTTATGCTACATCAGAAGCATCTACTAGCCCATTACAAGATGAAAAAGGAAAGTGAGTGCATAACATCATCACCACTACTAAAAAATAGAACACACAACACCAAATCATGGTTGGATGATCCACATGTAATTAAAATTTTAGAACAAAGTTATTTTGATAGATACTGGAGTGGATGAAGTGCAGGTATGTCAGTCTCTCATTGATAATATTGGAAAAAGTGTATATAATGAGGAACCGGAAAAATATTTTTTCTTTTGTAAAGTAATATGTACATGAAAAGTGAAAAAATATATATGTGTAGACATACACAACCCTTCTAATATATAATTATATACTATCACATAGGAGATTGAAAACAAACAATAAACTACCAAACTTTATAGAACAAACCTAGGTTCAGGGACTACACATACATAATAGACTCTAGTATAAATAGAGATCACTATGAAAGTTTTGGTAAAGAACAAAATAATGTACATTGAAATAATATTATCTTCCATAATATTAGAATCTATGGTCCACTTCATCGATGTAGAGGCTACACAATAGGGATTTACCTCGTAGCCACCTAAAACCACTCAGGTTTTCAATCAGATAAAAAAGAGACTTAAACCTATGCTTTGATAAAATAATAGTTTGAAATAGTAAGATGTTACTTCCCACTCTTCTTCTTCACAAGAAGAAGAGGATAACACAAATACAAAGCAGGTAGAGTTGGAGAGGTCAAATGAAGAGGAAGATGTCACAACATAGGAATAAGTTGTAGAGTAGAAACACAAGGAGGAAGAAGAAAAAAAGTGGATATAAATCAATTTCACAATAAGAGATGAAGAAAAAATGAAGAATAAGCAAGGTGAAGAGCCCAAAATGAGGAACAAAAAATACAGTAAAAAGAAGTAGAGAAGAAGCAGGCTGAGGAAGTAGAGACTCAAAAGTAACAAGCCAAAGAAGTAGAGGTATAAAGTAAAAATGATGAAGATACTATGAAAAAAAAGTAGAGGTTGAGGAAATAGAGAAAATAAATAAAGTTTAAGAATATTCAAAGGCACAAAAGAAAAAGGAGCAACAGGAAAAAGAAGCACATGAGGCATAATAGAATTGAGCTAAGGAGGGCACAAAATTAATAAGTGCATAAAAAAGAGGCTCTAGAAAATCATGAGCAAGAGACAAAAGTGAAGGTTATAGAACAAGCTGCAAAATAAGCTACACTCAAGGTACTAGAGGATGCCAAAAAAAGATGCATGTGAAAAACTAGAATATACTTAAGAGGATCCTGTTGACTCTTTGAATCACCATGTTTCTAAGTCTCTTTGGTGATCCAAAATTGACTGAGCTCATTTATAGATCAAAGGATTGGGTTTCACCCAATGCATTTAAGTTAAGATAGAGATAACTTATAATAGGTGATTGTTCAAGTTGTATTTGATGCTTGCAAGAGATAGCAACTTTTGGGTCTAAAGAGTTTCATAATTAGAAACTTTGAGATGGTTCTCAAGCATGCAATAATATTTTTGGAGCCACATGCCAACATTTCATAGCCTCGAGTCTATCTAAAATTATTTTAAGAATTAGTCATTTTTTACAAAGGTTGACCGATGCCACATGTCAATCTTCAGGTGGGCTTGAGCCCTTTAAAAATGTTGTGATACTTAGTTGATTTTATTTAAAAGTGTTTCAACAAATCCATGTAAAAAAATCCCCAGAGTAATCCATGAAAGTGTATAATCTTATGGGGAAGTAGGTAAGTGGGATTCTTCTATGTATCACAATCCCACTGATTTAGAGCCCTAGAGCCATATGTGCAAGTGCAAAATCAAGTAGGCAAGTGGGTAAAGGGATAATTCTACATGTCATAATCTTAGCAACCTAGCCTCTTGGAGATTTCCATGTAGTTACAAATCCCTTGAGTAAATGGGGTAATGAGAACAATCCACATGATAGGGGTTTTTAAGATCTTGTCAAACCATGAACCAATGAGATCATTCCAAGTGGCATGTGCCAGTATCAATGGTGATTTCTCAAACTATTAGATTTTTCATAGCTTATAAGGTTGAGAACTAATCAGAGGTTAGCATGTGTCCATTTGTTAGTCATTTTTTAGTTGGTTGGAAGATCCCAAGGGAGGAATGACCCAATCATAATATGCCATGTAGACATGCATAGTCCCTAGACCTATCAATTTTGGTAGAACCTAGAAACTTTGAGCCCATCTGAAGGAAGACACATGGCCACCTATCAACCCAATTCCTCTAGGATTGATAGGTTTATATTGACACCATAATTTCTTGACCAATAACATAACCCCAAAATCTAACCCTTGTTATATGCTTGACCAATGAGAAGTCCCCAGGCTCTAACCTCCTATCATACCCTATGGAACCCAAGGACTAATGATGGTTCACCATATGGATGTGGTAGGCCCTAGGCACATACCTATAGGCAAAGTTAGTAGATAATGGGAAGCACCCAATGAGTAAGAGAGTTTCAATTGGCACTTGGTAGAGTTAGGCCAAGTGAATAGAGGAGATAACATGGGTGATGACATGAAACTCATAGTGAATTAATAGATGCCATATGGCATCTAGAGAATGGCCCAAAGATAAGTCATCTAATGAGTCGACCAAACTAGCCTAAGAATAATGGTATTTTAAGACTAGGTATATGCACATTCACTCATTGATATAAATAACCTTTCAAGATGAATTGTCATAGATGTGAGATTACTTACCAAGGGTGAACTAAAATTTGATGGGCATTCAGATGTCAAAACCATAAAAATCTAGGATTTGACTGCACATTCAAATTGATTTACAGAATCAATTTCTAAGTGGTCATAAATGGTAGGTGAGTGAAAGGATAATGGAATCTAGCCTTGATCATCAATGAAAAAAGTACATGAGGTTCAAAAAACTAGTGCATGTGAAAAATAAATTGTAGGCTTAAGAGGATGCAGTAGACAATTATGCAGGTGTGGCCATGGCAATCTTGAAGAGATCCCCACTACCTTAAACTGGCTTCCCCAATCATTTACAATTTATAGATGTCTTTCAAGTGATGAATGATAATTCTTAATTTAATCATATTGACACCAAAATAACACATGAATAATAGTTATGCACTTTTTTCTTGATCAAACTCTTGTATTGTAACTACCTAATGATTGTAGGACATTTATCATGGATCTATCTATGTTCCTTCTCTCTCTTTCTTCTCTCATTTCTCCTATATGTATTTCCTTATTTGACATTGTAATGATCCTTCCACCTGAGTATGGTGAATCCCTACTCCTTTGTAAGCACTTGAATAAATATAAATATAATTTTTGCCTCCTCTTATGGATGTATTTAGTGAAAATTATGGGTGATTAATCTTGTTATGTGTTCATTCAGTTATCCATGGTTTGTGTCTCACTCCCTTACCTCTATGAAACTTTACGTCTCTCTTATATGTTTTAGTTAGTGTCATCAGGGGTTAAGTGTGGATTACAAGTGGTAAACATATTCCCTCCTAGTCTTACAATGCCTTACCTATCTATAGAACACTAAGGTAAGAGGAATAGTTTGAGATTAGTGCATGATAGGTTAGTTTTATAGTTTATTATGAACCTAAAAATGTGTGGTAATGGTCATGAATTTGGTGCATCACCTCCTTATTTTATTTACTTTCTTTCCCTCTCTCCATTTTCCTTGTAAGTAGTAGGTTTATTATTAATTTTAAGGTGATACATCAAAGGAGTTAGCCCTAATCTAGAGATTCACCTCAATCATTAGGTCACCCACAACTAAGAGGTATTTTCATATGTCATCTAAATAAGGAAAGCTTAAACAACCTCCTTATGGGTGTAATTGAGAGTGATAATAGAGGCATCACAATAGTTAGATCAGACCTCTAATATTTGGCTTTGGTATGTCCTAGACCCGTATATTACACAAACAACATTTTCATTACCAATGGCACCAACCAAGTGAGCTTTTATAATGATGAAATCTTCCACATTGGCCATTTATATAGCTTATCAATAAGTTTCCTTGGATATTTTTAAGTTTCCTTTGTCTAAGCAACTTGAGGAAGTAGTTGTGTTTCAAGAATCTATTGCATAGATGGTTATTTTATTGGAATTAGATACCACATATCTTTGGGAACAAAATACAGTAGTCCAAGATCACTTCAACAATCTCCTAAAAATAATTAAGGATGCATGCCCTATGTTAGTCAATTCAGTTATAGGAAAATAAGTTATGTATGAGGAAAAGTATATCACACTGCTTCTTACTCAGCTAACTAAGGACTGGTAGTCTATGCAGAAGCTCTTTCATCTACACTTGTAGGGATAAAAGATCAAGGAATATATTGAAATAATGATTAATCTCTTGGAGGAGTATGAACAAGTTTTGGACATTGTGGCACTACAAGCATAATGGTTGGAATGAAATATGTTGGATTGGAAGTAGAATTTCCATAATGTGTGGGATGATGCAAAAACATAATTTATTGTGACTAAAAAATCCAAGGTAAAAATGGGAGACCAAGTAGCCAATTAGGAATAACTCTATGTTGCATTACAATCATCAATATACTCCTAAGATATTTTTATGGGGTGACTATAGGGTTGGAAATATGAAATGCTATGAAACACATTTGTATTGTTCCAAACACAACATATAGACCAAATTGAATGGGTGCAATAAGACATCTAGTTGAAAGTTTCAAATGTAAGATCCTCCATTATGACAACTGAGGATGATGATATAAAGCAACCCATGGCTTGTTAGAATAATGAATATTTAAGCTTACCTAGGGTTAATAGGGTAAGTTATTTATTACCTAGGGTTAATTTTATTTACCTAGGTTAATTTATTTTATTGTTGAGAATCGCTCAACAATATATTTGTTCGTAGTATGTGAAAACAAATAGTTTGTTTTCTCTATTTTGTAATCACAAACAAATAGTTTGTTGTTGTGAAACAAGCTATTTGTATTATATATACTTTACAATCTATGATAAAAAGAAGAGAGATTAATGAGAGAATACAATTAATTTATAGGATTATCACCTATTTTTTAGTTGTGAGAAATTTATTTTATTCTCTGGTATTATTTGTAGGTTATTTGTTGTGGGTTCTTTCTCTTGGATTGATCCTATGGATCCTGTGTATCTCCTACTCATTCTTTCATGGTATCAGAGCTTGGATTTCTAGTTGAAGATCCTCTTCCCTACAATTTTTTCATCATTTTTCATCTGTTAACATAGTCAAAAATATTATTTTATTGATGTGTTATAGATATTTGTTATTCTCTCACATTCTGGTTCTTGTTTACAAGTTTTTTTGGAAATTTATGTACTTTATACTCATTTATAAACATACAGATTTCCAAAACCAAAATTTTCTTTCATCAGGCATAGAAAATCAAGTCAAGAATCCATTTCAACTTGAATTTTTTCATTCCATGTTGGCCGTATAGCTCTTTCATTCAAAAACTAGCTGACTGGTTCCTTTTGACAAACTGCAGTGCCTGTACGGTTTTCTAATGTGGCAGATCGTACAATCGATTTTTTTGAAATCTAAGACCTATTCATAAAATATAACTATGCTATCTTTCATTCCATATAAATTGGTATGGATTTGGACCATGTTGTACAATGTTTTGGAAGGTTACAATAGGAATTAAAAAATCTATTTTTGGTCTACAGCATAGCCATACAGTTTTCTCCATTTTGAAAGCTTTATACTACATAAAATCAAAATCTGATAATTTTATGTGTTATCAGACTTCCCAGGCTTTCATTTCCATCTAATAAGTATGGATTTGGATTAGGCTGTATAGTCCTTTAGGCAGATCCTATAGAGCCAATTCTGAATTTGCTTGGAGGTGTTTTTCCTTGGCCAGTGTTTACAAAATTCCTCTAAAATTTGCCTGATCACCACACCTTGCTGGAACAAGAGATTATTTCTGATAAATCCAGAGATTATTCAGCATTTATCTCACATGTGTGAGTCATTTTATCTTATTTTTTATTAATTTCTTAATTTTTAGTGGTTTAAATGCAAGTCTCTAACTTTAAAAGTACAAATTTGACTTTGCTAAAGTGGCTAGAGGTATTTTGTTAAAAATTTGTAGGGAGGAAGTCTTGGGGTCAAATCCCTCTACATTTTTTTGCATAAAGCCATTTTTTTTTACTTTTGTATAAGCTAAGGCTAAAAAAAAAAATTGTCAGGAGACATTAAATTATAACGGGAGGGGTGTTTTAAGAAAAAATGAATGTCTAGATTGTTCTTGTCAATGTCATCGTCTTCTCCAGGAATGAAATCCTGATTGTTTGAACCCATAAAATCCACAAATTACCATGTTTGGAAGTTGAAAATGCAACAAATCCTTCAATAAAAGGGCTTATGGATAATTTTTTTTGAAACAACACCTGCAACATTCGCCACTGAAAAAGACAAATATGCATATGGTTGTAAGCAGGATGAGGCTCTTGGATTGATTTGCCTCAACGTCTCAGGTAATCTTCAATTTCACATTACAGATGCTACAACATCAAAAGAGGTATGGGAAAAATTTAATAACCTATTTGGCAAAGTTAATGAGTTTAAAATTTTGCAATTAGATGTAGAATTGAGTACTCTTTCTCCATCAGATTTCCCTTCAATAGATGAATTCTTGGCAAAATTCAAATTTATAAGGTCATAGTTGAAAGCTGGTGACAAGGATAAAAGTGATCAGGAGTGCATTTTCATGATTTTTTCGAAGTTGAAAGGACCATATAGTGTTTTTTCCTCTTCTTTTTATACTATGATGGATACATTAGGTGATGAATTCAAATGGCCTTCCTTTGAAGTTTTTTGTGAAAGATTGACTAGGGAGCAAACAAAATTAATGGCCTTAGATGCTCTACATGGTCCTACTCATGCTCTATTTGCTAATTATTTTAAAGGAAAACCTTCACTTAAGTCTAAACAAAAGCAAGCACCTTCATATAACCCTTCAGAGTCCACCACCTAAACACCTCATCATTCTAAATCTACTGACCAAAAGTCCTTTAAGCAAAAGAAGAAAACATTTGGTCCATGTAATTTTTGTGGTGGTCCTAATCATGATGAAAGTAGATGTTTTAAGAATATGGAAGCATTAGAGGCAATGGTTAGACAACACAAAATTTCCATTCCATCTCCATCTCCTTCCACTTCTCCTATAGGAAAAGGGAAAGCACTTTCAGGTAGGGCTATATCTTCATGTCATGATCAGTGGATTTTTGACTCAAGTGCTTCTCACCATCTCACACATTCTAAGGATCTATTATCTTCTCTTATATATTGTAGTACATCACATATTGTTATGGGTAACTCCTCATAGATTAAATTTTTGGGATCTGGTACTGTTGATAAATAAGATTGATCTTTTAACAATGTATTGCTTGTACCCCAAATCTCTTCTAATCTTCTCTCTGTATATCAAATATGTAATTTTGGTACTAGTAAAACTATGGAGTTTACTTCAAAGAGAATGTAATGATCCTAGTGAGATAGTTGATACACGTATAGTAGACCATACTGCAAGACTCTATACTTTTGATAAGTTTGAGTCTTTTATGTCTTCTAGTTCTTCACTTATAACACATGGTAATAATCTCAAAAAATTATGGCATGAGAGATTAGGACATTTGAGTTATGGATATATGAAACAAATGAGTACAAAACATCTTTTAAAAGGCCTTCCTAAGGTCTCATATATTAATGGGGTGTGTCCTAGTTGTCTAGTTGGTCAATATCACCAGGATCCATTTCCAGTTGGTAAGGCCACACATGAAAATGCACCCTTAGGGTTGGTTCATAGTGATTTGATGAATTTTCCAACTCATTCTTTTTTAGGGGCTAAATATGCACACACATTCATTGATGATTTCACTTGTAAAACTTGGGTATATTTTCTCAAGTTGAAAAGTGAAGTTTTTAAGACTTTTAAGGCTTTCAAAACCTTTGTAAAAAACAATCATCTCTTCCTCTTAAAAAGATACACACTGACAATGGGGGGAATATGATAGTAATGCTTTCTATGATTTTTGTATTGAGCATGGGATACAACACTAGTTCACTGTACCACACACTCTTCAACAAAATGGTGTAGCTGAGAGGAAGAATCAAACATTGAAAGAGATGGCTAATTGTATGATTCACTCTAAAAATTTGGGTCCACAATATTGGGTTGGAGCTGTAAATTGTGCAAACTACATTCAAAATGGTATGCCTCACAAATCTGTGCAAATATGACACCTAAAGAAGCTTGGTCGGGGATCAATCCTGATATTTCAGATTTTCGCATCTTTAGGAGTCAAGCATGGGCATTTGTTCCTGATGAAAAATGCAAAGCATTAGAGAAGAAAAGCCAACCACTCATTCTTATTGGATATTGTGAAGATGTAAAAGCCTACCGTCTTTTTGATCTTGTCACACATTATGTGTTGTTTCGATGGGATGTTCAAGTTGATGAGCTACCCCCTTCTTCTACTGAGGATAGTGAGGATTTGCTTTCTATTGTTGATGATGATGATGATGATGTTACACTTGTTTAGCCACCACAGCCATCTTCTTCACCACCTTTGCCCAAGTGGGCAAAGATCACTCTATAGGTAGCTAGTTATTTTATTGGTGATCCATCTGATTCTCGTCGCACTTGCTCACAGACATCTAGTGTTGCTCTTTTGGGACAAGCTTGTACAGATGATCCAGTGTTGTTTTCTAAGACCATTGGTATACCTGAGTGGGATGTTGCAATGTATGATGAGTATTCTTCATTGATGAAGAATGATACTTAAGATCTTGTCCCTCTTCCTAAGGGAAGAAAACTTGTAAAATGTAAATGGGTCTATAAGACTAAATATGTTGTAGATGGATCAGTAGATAAGTATAAATCTAGATTAGTAGCTAAGGGTTTTTCATAGTTTGAAGGAGTTGATTACTCTGAGACCTTTGCCTCTGTAGCTAAGATGGATTCTATTTGGCTTGTACTCTCTCTTGTTGCTTCACATTCTTGGTCAGTTTTTTAGATGGATGTGAAGAGTGCTTTCTTGCATGGTGATCTCCATGAGGAGATCTATATGGAGCAGCCTCCAAGATTTGTGTAGGACTCATCATTGGTATTTAGACTCTGTTGTTCTCTTTATAGCCTCAAACAAGGTCCTAGAGCTTGGTACGAGAAGATGGATAGTTTTCTTTTGAGTTTTGGTTTTATTCATTATGAGTCAGATCACAATGTATACATCCTGAAGCAAGGTGAGGAACTTGTCATTTTGGTTTTGTATGTTGATGATCTCATCCTCACGAGCAATTTAGATTCTTTGATACATGACATCAAGGACAAGTTGGCAGATAGGTTTGATATGATAGATCTGGGACTTCTACATTATTTTATTAGTCTTCAAGTTTTTCAGTCTTTTGAGGGCATCTCTATTGGACAGCAGAAGTATGCAACATATATTCTTCATCGATTTGGCATGGCTGATTGTAAGCCTACCCCCACTCCATATCAGTCAGGTATTGTGTTGTCTACCACTTGTACGACTCCTCTTGTTGATCCAACTTTGTATAGGCAACTTGTCAGTAGTCTTTTATACTTGACTCATACCCATCCTGACATCACATTTGCTATGAACCTTGTCTCTCAGTTCTCACATGAGCCTCATGAGAGTCATTGGCAAGCAACCAAGCATATTTTGTGCTACATTTGGGGCACCACTCACTTTGGTATACATTACACACCACAAAGTTCTACATAGCTTGTTAGATACATTGACTCTGATTGGGCTGGTGATGTTGACACTCACAAGTCCACTTGTGGATTTGCTTTCACACTTGGTTCAGGTCCAGTTGCTTGGGCATGAAAAAAGTAGACTGATAATGCATTGTCCTCTACTGAGGCTGAGTATCGAAGTGCTGTCAAAGCTAGTCAGGAGACACTTTGGCTTTGATAGTTTCTTGGAGAGTTTGGCTTCACACAGTAGGGTCCTACTACTCTTTGGTGTGACAACCAAAGTGTGATTTCTATTTCACACAATCCTATTAATCATCAATAGACAAAACACATTGAGATTCACATGCACTTCATTCGACATCTTATTCAAGATGGAGTTTTTTTGGAGTTTGTGCCTACAGCTGAGCAGATTGCAAACATCTTCACTAAACCTTTAGCTTCTCCTTGTTATCTTCAATTGCGAGCGATGATTGGGGTGAAGGAAGTTGTCCTTGGGGGGGATTTCCCATGAAGTCCTTCCTTCCTTTATT
Organism: Torreya grandis; assembly: GCA_037957365.1. Lineage (NCBI taxonomy): Eukaryota > Viridiplantae > Streptophyta > Pinopsida > Cupressales > Taxaceae > Torreya > Torreya grandis. The sequence continues at coordinate 202,143 of JARHVA010005840.1, forward strand.
TTTCATATATTTTGATTGGTTTGTACATGGGTACCTTATCAAGCCTAGTAGCTGGGACCCATCTTTGTTTGTCATTATCCCTATGTTTCACTTAAGGGAGGGTGTTATAATAATGAATATTTAAGCTTACCTAGGGTTAATAGGGTAATTTATTTATTACCTAGTGTTAATTTTATTTACCTAGGTTAATTTATTTTATTGTTGAGAATCTCTCAACAATATATTTGTTCGTAGTATGTGAAAACAAATAGTTTGTTTTCTCTATTTTGTAATCACAAACAAATAGTTTGTTGTCATGAAACAAACTATTTGTATTATATATACTTTACAATCTATGAGAAAAAAAGAGAGATTAATGAGAGAATACATAGAATTTATAGGATTATCACCTATTTTTTAGGTGTGAGAAATTTATTTTATTCTCTGGTATTATTTTTAGGTTATTTTTTGTGGGTTCTTTCTCCTAGATTGATCCTATGGATCCTATGTATCTCCTGCTCATTCTTTCATGCCAAATAACATTGAGAATAATGATGATTATGATCAAGGACACCTTACTGGATTGGAAATTATATAAAAAAGACATGTCCTCCAACAATTTTGTGCTTCTACTCATCAAGATACCATAGTATATTCTACCAAGTTAGCTAAAAGAAGAAATTCATGAAATAAAATAAGCTTAGTCTTCAATCCCAATATAGCAAGCAATTTTAGGAAAAGATCTTGTGAACTATGACTTCATCAATAACACATCTAAAAATTATTTTGTCTTATATTAATCCTTCATCTTCATCAAATTTATTTTAAATACTTTTAGCATAGCCTAATTTAGCTTTTCCAATATAGCTCATGCTGCATCCTTCCACTTAGGTATTGTAACATGGTTCAATTTTGAAAATTTTGATGTAATTTTCCATAGGTAGATTATACATGAGAGGTGGGGCTAAGTTAGTTAAAAACCAATAAAGGGTATCCATTTAGTTATTCTAATCTATTAAAAACCTACAAGGGTAGTAGATTGGTACGCTACTTAGTTGAAAACTATAACAAGTGGCTAAACAATGCACAAGAGGTGAAAATTGGTAATTGACACCTTGAGTAATAACTGTGACACATGTTTAGTCTAATCTAATTTCAAACAAATCCTTTAGATGCAAATGATAAAATAATTCTTGTGGGGTTGTCTCGAGATGAGACAACTTTTTAAGTCTAGGAAAGTGTTGGTAGTAGCTTAGCCCTATAAAATCATAGAGTATCTATAGTCTACATGTGTGTAGTACATAGTTTTGTAATATATAGATCATTTTTGTCTTTTTCCAAATACTTATTGTAAGTATGGAGTTTTTGGAAGGCCAAATTTTTTTATTCTATCTTGTAGTGAAAGGAGTAATTTGAAGTGATAGAGTCATATGAAGAAGGTTATATATACTATGTTTATACATTATAAAGGAGTTTCACTTCTAATAGAGACTAATAGAGATTATAATATGGTTACCTCATGATTCTTAATTCCTTATGTGTTACATTTTGGTTAATATATTCCCTTTGCATTTATACCCCACTAATAACTTTATCTACTAATATGAAAGAATACATGATGTTGGATTATTTACAATTACAATAATTGGTAATAGTTAATTAAAAACATGTTTAATTCTCATAAAATAGTTTGTGCATGCTCTGGTTCTATTTATTATTATTTATATTGTACAAGCTATCTCCCCATTAGGAGTTTTTAATGGAATTTTTAAGAAGCTCTTATAATAAATTTATAGGACTTAATGTCTATTTTGAGTTAACACTATGATATTTGAAAAAAAATTATGATACAATGTCTTTCATGGGTGTCTAATGCCACCCATGCAAGCTGAGGGTTTGCTCATGCCTTGATAAAAGATATTTTAATGATAATTTAGGTGGATATAGATTCAATTTTTTATAGGCTAGATACATATCTATGCTTAAACCCTTATTGACACATTATGGATTAGATAAGTAACCTAAGTATTGTAAAGCCTATAACAATAAGTCAAGGGTGGTTGATAACCAAAATTTGATAGAAATATTATCTATGTTTTCAAATTTTATACTTATAGGTTTTGGGTATATTATATGAATTGTTTTTTTAACATGAATAGATGATCCATAATCCAAAATAAACATCTTGAGACATTCCATAGCATCTGATATGGATTGCTCATATTCAATGATTAGAAAGAAGGAATCATCAGTAAAGTGTCCATTAACAATTTGAGAGTGGGTTTTAGGAAGAGACATATATTTGACCAAACCATTGGAGGAGCAATTATCTAGGAAAAATTTTAAACCTTCGACAACTAGCACATAGGGAAGGGAGTAAGCAGACATCCCTGTTGGATAGATTGAAAGATACCAAACTAGTCAAATTAAATCCCATTAATGGTAATGTAAGCACTTGCATCTTGAAAATTTATTTTAACCATGCTAATAAACTTTGGGACAAACCATAATGCTTGAAGTAGAGATAAAATGAAATTTCATTAATTTTCTCATAAGCTTTCTCAAAATATATCTTAACAAATAGAGTTATTTGGTAAGACTGTCGAACCCATTCCATTCCTTCCTAAATGATAATGATGTTGTGTAGGATGTATCTATTACTAATGAACCATGTCTTCTTATGGAAAACAATGAGGGGAAGATGATATCTAACACAAAGAAATATCTTTAGCAATAGTCTTATATGAAACATTAAGCATAGCATGAAGACACCAACTAGTTATGAGCTCTAAATGTTTAATGTTGTTACTAGTGAGTAGATAAATTTTTAATTCAATTTATTTGGGAATGGTTAAATGATATATGTTAATCATTGATGGTCAACATAATTATTCTAAAAAATTTTGATTATTTACACTCAACAAATTTATAATGTTACTTTATTTGTATATTTTAATAATTGAAATATTATTTTTTTATTTTTATATATTGCTATAAATTTTAACATATTTATATTTTAATAATTTAAATATTATTTTTTATATATTATTAAATATTTTATATTTGTCATTAATTGTCTTTTATCTATCTCTCTTTTATCTTTAAATGAAATATTTTTTGTCCACTCATCCACAAAATTTACATAAATTGGATAGGTGACCCTTATCATCGATATGTATAATAGGGTTAATTTATTTATATAATTTATTGATAAAAAATATATTCAATTTATATTAAAAATTAATAATATAATAAGGGATTCATACGAAAATGTGAGTGAAAGAAGTCACACTTTCAAAGTCACATCGATGGGGACCGATAGTTTATATTAATGTCTTAATAAAATTTGAAGCACTTTTCAACCAAAAATGTGATGAAACCAATGAGCCATAAAATAGAGGTACATAACATAATTTAAATTAAGTAATAAAAATAATAATAAAGGATGGAGGAGGAGGAGGTGAGGGACCATTAGGCTTATCATCCCATCCTCCTCTTCTCCCAATATCCAGAGGGTCTGCAACATTAGGTACATAACCCCAACCAATTTCCTCCTTTTCTATATATTTATCTTCAAAATTGTCTATCTTGGTAGAACAAATAGCAAGGGCCAGGGGCCATCCTTTCCACTACCACTTACACCTCCATGGCCATGAGTTTGAGGTCCTAGACATGGAAAATGTCCCCAAGGAGAACCATTCCAACATTTGTGATGAGACTGAGTCCTCTCCTGTGACCCATGTCTATGCTCCTAGGGGTGAATGATGATGAAGGGAGTCTATATGGACTCTACTAACCACATAGGGGGTGTTTCCCTAATGATCAATCAAGGTCTACATGTGGGTAAGATCTGGACACACTTTCTCAACTTGAATTTGAATATGTAGCATAACATTAGATAACATATTGAACCTATTAGAAATGGAAAAAAAATCATCCAACATAGCCTAGTTAAAAGTAGCATCATTTTTTCTGTTTCATAATTGAAAAATAATTTGAGTTTTAAAAATATGTCAAATTTGTGAAAATTTTGTAGGAATCATTGTAAGAACCCCTTTTGGGTACTACTGAAAAGTAATTTTTTTAATAATAATAATAATAATAATAATAATAATAATAATAATAATAATAATAATAATAATAATAATAATAATAACTTCCCCAAAGCTTTTCTTAACTAATTTCAACTCTAATAGGGATTATAAGTTATAAATAGTGAGAAGTAATTATAACAATAAAATGCTTCATAATGACAAAGTTTAACGATTTTTAACAATTGTTCACATGTTCTAATTCAAGTTCACTTGTTCATAGTATGGATTCTAGTTTTAAAATTATCCATCCATGTAATTAAGGAATGAAAATGTTCATAAACCATATTTAAAGATATACAAACTAGATAATGGTTTTACATCATTCAATGACCTCTTAATTACACAGTTGTAATTTTTTTATCATTAAATGCATCTCATGTTCTACTTTACATGTATTAAATAATACAATAATGAGAAGTAATTAGAACCTTTTCAAATTCATTTTACTAACATAGTTTTGGTCAAGTTTATTGATGCCTATCAATAATTCATCAAATGTGTATTCATAAAGCATTTGATCCTTTATTGATTATGATACTTATCCATGAGTGTAGTAATAAAATAACATTCATAACTCAGTTATTTCTCATTTAGTCATAGTACGACATAAGATAATTGTTACTTGATCCTATATTTCATCATTTATAGTTACATTGTTTTCATCAATACAATAGGTAAATGGAAATACAATGAATATAGAATCCATAAATCCCATTTCAAAAGATATATCACAAGATAGTGTCTTAGTTCTAGTTTGTAATGTCCTCATGATTAAATATTTGACAACATTTCATCATTTAAATACATATTTCCAAATTAGTACATATAACATCATAAATTACTTATTTTAATCGAACATGGAGAATCAAGAGAATATCTAAGGCAACAAGTAGATTGTGTAAATGTAGAGAGGGATATTATCATAGAGGTCTTTAACTCTAACTAATGAGCCATGGAAGTGATCTTTTGTATACCTATTATAACATTTTTTTATCTATCTACTAATATTATTTCTAAGCATATAAATATCGATTTTGTACTATCCTAACCACTTAATACTTAATGAATATAATGTGCATCTCTTTATGTTTTATGGATAAAATTTTTGTTTCATGAATAAAGCTTTCATCATATACTTTTACTATTTTTATTAGTTTTTCTACTAATTTTCTATGTTTAGATAGTAGGGATAAATCATGAATGTAGGGCCATAGTCAACTTGTAGCAACTAGGTGAGCCAAACCATGACAACTAGGTAGGTCATCCCATATCATTTATAGAAATTGATTCTTGTAACCCAAAGTAACTACTGGTTTGTTTCTAACAACTCTTAGTAGCTATTGGGTTTATGATAATAACGTATAGAAACCTCTGATGGATCATACAACATCTAAAAAGTTCAACTAACAAATGAATAAAATTTTGTAGCAATTGAAGACACAAATAAAAACTCGTAGAAACTGTATGACAATTGTTCCATCATGTAGCCTAACTGAAATGGTTCAACCATAAAATTAAATTGTTATGCTTAATTATTTTTATCAACTAGTCAAGTATGAAGACAAATTCTATGACCTCTAAAAGAGCATGATAACAATCAAAGACACCACCATTACTTCCTTCCCTATGGGCCATATTTATCTATTGTTGCAACCACATAAATAAACTAATATAGTCTCTATAGAAACTATTTGGTTTGTCTTGTAGCATGAATAAATTATTTTATTAGATTTTATTGTAATGATAAACTTTCCTCCTCTATTTAAGAGAAGTTGATAGAACTTATAAGAGAGCTAGAGAGTTAGAAGAAGTAAGAATTCATAATTATTGTGGAAGAACTTTTTAAACTTTTTATAATTTACTATAGTAATACCCGCATTGCTACATAATATTTAATGCAAGAAAAATTGGTTTAAATTAATAAGCAATTGTGTTAATGAAAAGGATTATAACTCATCTCTGATCAAGGAGGACCTTTTTAAAGGATTTGTGGTAAAGATCTTGAACTGTTAGTATAGTTTATATTTTTATTTTGTGAGTAAGTACGATTTATGTTTGATTATATTCATGTTCAATTTTGAAGTTAATTTAGTAAGAATTTAATATTTGTGTGATTGTTATTAGTTCTTAAGGAAGATTTCAAATCTATAAAATAAACAAGTTTATTTCCAATTCATCAAGTGTTCATTTCAATTATAGCAAGTGTGATTTCCTTTCAAGGCATTTTAATTTCAAATAATCTAATGTACGCAAGAGCATTTCTTATACACAACCTATAGTCCCTCAAACTCTAAAAAGAGTCTATGTTGCATATATAGTGTTGACATCTTGCCAAGATTATGGACCCATGGTTGATCATTAATGAAGTAGCATAGTCAATAAGTTAGTAGGTTTCCCTTTGGAAGAGGTTTGTTTGGTTATATGTGATAAATTGGTCTTGTGTCAGTTTGAATGGTGGTTTGATACTGCTCTACACCAACTATAGATCCCTTTAGAACCCTCACACACCCATCATATATTGAGAGTGACCCTAACCTTTATGATAATGATAGATACAAATCCAAAGACAATAAATGTATCATTATGTGATTACATCGACACCATAACCATTACACACAACATGGTGCAAGTGTGACTATGAACTGAAAAAGGAACTAGTACATCCCTAATGTATACTACATATACACAGTGTTTATGATCATAAGTATGGATATGAAAATTTCACCTTATTGCATTAGAACTTAATAAAACATTGAGTCATAATGAGACTAACTAGGATTCCTACCATTGTTTAGTACTCATGCCCTATGGTTCATGACTCTAATCCTAGGTATCCCTGACCTACCCATCCAACAATTACTAGGCCTTAATTTCTCTTTTGAGTTAACACTATGATATTTATAAAGTGTTTACGAGATAAAACTTTACATGGGTGTTATTATGACAAGTTGAGGGATTGTTCACACCTTGATGAAATATCATAAAAACACAATTTTGGTGGATGTATATTTAATTTTTGATAGGTTAGATACATATCTATGTTTAAACCCTTAGTGACATGTTATGGATCAGATAATGAACCTAAGTCTTAAAAAGACTATAACAATAGGTTAAGGGTAATCGATGACCAAAATTTGATAATGATATTATTTATGATTTCAACTTTCTACTTGTAGGTTTTTTATAATGTCTACAAATCATTATTTTTGAACAACATGACTCCTAATTGATTAATCATTCAATGTAAGATAATATAAGATAAGGATAATTATATAAGATAAATAAAAAATATTTTTATAAAAAATTTCAAAGGTTAAATTACTAGTTTTATAAAACTAATCAATTTTCAATGTCTTTTTTAAATGCAGTTATCCTATCCCTTGACGCTAGACTGCAAGTTTTAAAAAATTCTTGAAAGTTTCTTTTATTTAATACTTATTCATGATGTTAGTAGTGGAAAATACATTATAAATATAATAAGGTGCAATTTCAAACATCACATATAGTTGGTTATTCATTGAAAATACCATCATACCAAATATCTACGCAATCATTAATCAAGGAACAATTTAGGAAAGGTGGGATGGAGTTTATAAAATAATTACGTAGTCAAGAGGCAAGGTACCATTTACCATGATTAAGGTATTGTTTAGAGGTTTAGTAAGATCCAAAATTCAAATCTAAGGAAAAATAAAATGTTTTTTATTAAAATGCATTCCAATTAATATATAATAGTTGATTAAGGGTATAAAGTAGCCAAAGGAGCTCAAACAATTTTTACACAGTAGAATGTAGTCCTTTGGAGATATACACAGTTTAGATTAGCTAAAATATAAACTAGATTAGCTAAAATACAACCCAGATTAGCTAAAATGTAGCCATGGAAGAATAAATCAAATTTCTAATAGGTATAATGTAGTTTAAAATTCTTGTGGTACAAGCTATAATAATTCAAAAAAATTATATGTAGTTTAAACAAATCAAAATGCGGGTCTGCCTTTCATAATGACAATAAGCAACTACAAGGAGTATTATACAACACTTAAACCATTAAGAATGATCTGATTATAATTTATAAATGAAATAGAATTCAAAATACAATCAAAGTGTAATTTGATGATTAGAAAACATGGAACAAGCTTACCTAGTTTAAACAATGGTTTGTTTCCTTCCACAAGGTCCTAATGGTGTTCTATATTTTTGATATTCTTCTTCAAATGCATCCTATATACTAATCCATTCTTCCAAAAAATGCCTCTTGCTTCTTGGTAGTTAACTCCTATATCTAAGAAGGCATCTTGGTTTTAAGGTAAAACTTTAACTCAAACATTTAATGCCTTCTACCAACTAAATGATCTAATTGAGGGCACATTTGGTGAAATATAAATGCTTATTTATAAATACATTTTATTTATGGAAAAGATATAATTATCTTCCACTCAATTCTCCTATGGTGTAGCCCATTATTTAACCCTAAATTGAGGTATGGACTTTCTTGGGTAGATAGGGTTAAAATATAGAAATGATAGGACACAATGGTGAATATAATATTTATAGTAGGTCAATTAAATACTAAACTCAGATTTATCATATACTAAATTTATTATACTAAGATAAGATATTAATGGAAATTAAAACTATACTATATATATATATATATATATATATATATATATATATATATATATATATATATATATATATATATATATATATATATATATATATATATATATATATAACAAAGTATACACCCCTTGTCTTTGCTCAGTTGATTTTGAGTGATATTCTAGTGAGTGACCTGTAACCAAGAGCATATTATAGTATAAAATTAGTGCATATAATTTGGGTTAAAATTACTTAAAATAAATTAAAATTTTAAAGGGCAAGGTTGAGGAGTACACCTATGTGTCGATGTAACTATTTTACCTATTATCAATTTATTTTTCCAAAATGTGAATCATTATTAGGCTTTGAAATCTAGATTAAGATAAATATAGATAAATATTTAAAATGCATATATCCAAGGAGATATAGAGGGAGAGAGAGAGAGATATTAGAAGGTAAATGCCCCCAACTTTAGAGGAAAAGTGATTTGGCATCCAACAGTTGAGATTAGTTCAACCATGCAACCCAATGATACTTCTAACCTAGTGAGGTTAGCTAATATAATTGGGCCTAACCTAGAAACTTGGTAGGATTGAGTGATTCGATCACTTTATACATACCAAAAATAAACCAACTATTTCATTAGATTAACTAAATATCATCCATAAAGTCCATGGGGTATTAGTGAGTGTAATGGTTTTGGAATCTAAAACTGATTTGAATTTTAAAATATTAGTCACATATTGCATAACATGTGCACCTTAGATATGCCTCATGCTAAAACTATGTATAATAGTACTAATGTATATAATTTTACAACTATGAAATGAAATTATATAACTATGTATTTTGGCCAATTTGGATAAGTACTAGAGGACATGATTTTAAATGATGCCCCACTATATATGGAGAAATTTGAAAACTAATATAAGTACCAATGTGGGGGACATGTTTCCAAAACATACCCCCACTATAAACTAGAGATGTTGAATACTAAATAGGTGTGGAGAACATGCTTCCAAAGCATGCCCCCACTAAATCTATGAGATTATATAAGTACCATACAGTGAATGAGTGTAGATAATATGCTTCTAAAGCATGCCCTCATTGAATCTAAGAAGTGTGCCAAGTATGGAGAACATGCCTCTATGACATGACCCCATTTAATATTCTCCTCTTTGAGGTGAGGGAAAGATAGGAGTTGGGAGTTACCTCACCTCAAAAGGGTAAGAAAACTATATAATTTTTGAATGTAATCATGTAACATATAGAAGGAACATGTCTAGGTAAATATATCATTGAAGTTCATAGAACCAATGTGATCACATGTAGGCCTAAGTGCATGATAAAGCTCATGGAAACATTAAAATATCAATACTAAAATCTCAATAAGCACACACACACACAAAATCACTCAAAATCAAGTAAAAAATAAATGGTCCAAGGAGACACAAACAAGGGGCATGTTTAAATGTCACAAAATCGAAGGCACGTGACTTGGTCAAATGCCCATGAAATCAAGATTAACTTATTCAAATGTCCATAAAATAAACAATGACATTATTCAAATGTCAAATAAATAAAATAAAGGCATGGGGGGCACAAATAATGGAGCATATTCAAATTCTCAAACAAGCAAACGAATATCAAATCAAGACCACTCAAAGAAGTGCATAAAAAAAAAGCAACTAGTATAAACATATCATAGTATCTCATGGATTAAATGTGTTAGAAAAAAAGTCAAGTGCATAACATATCAAGTACCATGTGCAAGGTATATGCATGGATAAGGAATGTTTAAGTAAATAAGAACCCAAACATGACAATGTAATGTGATAATAGAATCATATAACCTGGATGTATGAAGATCATAGAAGATGAATGTCCCCAATGTCCTAGTGACATGAGTAGAGGGAAAGCCCAACACCCATAAGTGCATATAATCATGTATCTATATATGCTTGTATATGTGTATGTATAAGTAACTAATATTTTATCCCTTAAAATGGAACTAACATATAAATTCCAAAGATCCAATAAAACATGTAGATTTTGAAAAATATTCTTGGATTTTTCAGTGTTTTAATTTTTTTGTTTCTTTACTATTTTTAATAATAGTTCACATAACATATTTACATAGGTGCATAATGTTGATTGTAATTGTAAAGGTTTTTCTTCAAGTGCATCAAGGTGGTATACACCTTTTACCAATTTTTCTATAACTATGAATGGTCTCAACCAATTTGTTTTAAACTTTCATTTCTTATCTTTTCCTGTATTGGTATTATTTTGATTTTATTTTAGTACTAGGTTACCCACATCAAAGTTATGTGGCCAAACATTTTTTTTATATGCTTGATTAACATGATCTTAGAATACATAAAGGTGTTCAAATACCTATGTGTTTTTTTCACTTAATTATTCTAATTAATACAATCTCTTTTGATGGTATTCATTATCTTTGACAATGTCTTTGAGAGAAACATGTAAATAATGTATTTCAAGCTCAATCAATAAAACTACCTATGTACCATATACCAAGGAATAAGGTGTGGCCTAGGTAGGTGTGAAAACATTGGTTTGATATACCCATAAAGCACACAACATCTATTTATGCCAATTAGTATTGTAATGTTCAACTATCTTGCGAAGTATCTTAGTAATGGTTTTATTTGTTGGCACTACCTGCACATTACCTTGTAGGTAATAAGGTGTATAAAAGGTATTTTTAATTTTGTATTTAATAAAAAATCATTTGACTATTTTATTTTTAAATGATGATCCATTATCAAAAATAATTTTTAAAAGAATGCTAAAATGAGAAATAATATTGCTCATCAAAAACCTGCATATGTCATCCCCTATGGTAAATTCAAGGTGGATAGATTCCACCCATTTCGTAAAATATTATATAATTGTAATGATGAATTTATGTCCACTAGTAGATACTAAATTAATTTTATCAATCAAATCAAAATCCCATAAGTAAAATGGCCATGGTGAAATAATCGATTATAACTCATATGACGGTGAATGATTTAAATTATTGTAATTTTGTCATTGTAAACATAATTTTGCATGTTATATATTATTGTTCTATGGCATGGAAATAATAATGCTATCATAATATTTTTTGGGACATGGCTCATCCACTGAAAGGACCACCACACTCATTGTCATGCATTTCTAATAAGGGCATGTAGGCTTCATCTTTGTTTAAGCATCAAAGTAACTATCCATCAAAAATTCATTTGAACAAATCATTCCCAATGATAACATAAAAAGGGATTCATGTTGCAATTTTCACTTAACGTTTTGGATAAATTAGTCTAGTATATAGGCTCAATGGATGAAATTATAATTATTAATTTACCACTATGTGTTTGATGTACTTGAGGATATAGTAAGAATGGATAAGGCATCCATTTTTTATAAAGAAATGGAAGGATCTTGTAACTATCATATGGTAAAGTTGATATGATCACTATTGATATCAAAATGCATCAAGTATGTCACACTAGCCATGGTATCTACATGGAAGTTATCTTTATGGGGAATATTATCAATATAAAATGTATCAAATGTCTCTATGAGTTTATCCACCATTTCTTTGTATGGGATAAGATGATCTTCTTTGGTTTGGTAATGATTTGTAACTTGGTTAACAATTAGTTGAGAATCACCAAAAACTTGTATATCCCATATATGAAGCTTGTGTGTTATGGATAATCTAATTATCAAGGATTCATATTAGACTATATTGTTGGTGAATGAAATGGTTAATATGTATGATAAAGGCATATATTTGTCCTCAGGGGTGAAATTGTCCAACACCTACCCTTGTCTTACATTTGGATCTATTGAATAACATTTTCTATAGATTGGAAGATATATTATATGCCTCTGGTTAGTAATTAATTGAGAATCACCAAAAACTTGTATATCCCATATATGAAGCTTGTGTGTTATGGATAATCTAATTATCAAAGATTCATATTAGACTATATTGTTGGTGAATGAAATGGTTAATATGTATGATAAAGGCATATATTTCTCCTCAGGGGTGAAATTGTCCAACACCTACCCCTGTCTTACATTTGGATCTATTGAATAACGTTTTCTATAGATTGGAAGATATATTATATGCATCAAACTCATCACAAAAAGCTTTTTTTAGTGGAAATGGATCAATTAAAGGATTCATAGCTAATTGGTTAGCTATAACTTAACCTTTTATTGAATTTTGGGATACAAATTTAAAATCAAACTCTGTAAGTTGCCTTACCCATTTTTTAATGCAGTCGGTGAGGTTTGTTTTATTCATAAGGAAATTTAATGGATATTATTTAGTTATAACATGGACCTCATTATTTATCAAGTAATGCCATAGATTTTGAGTAGCAAAAACCAAGGCTAAACATAACTTTTCCATTGTTGAATATTTGCATTCATAATAAACTAACTAGAAACTAATGTAATATATTGCACATTCTTTGTGATCATCATCATATTGCCCTAATAGGGACCTAAGGGCCTCATGAGTAACTAAGATATAAATAAACAATGGTATATCTATAATAGGAGGCATGAGTACTTGTGGATTTGATAAATATGTTCTAATTTAATCAAATATTTGTTTAAACACATCATCCCATTTAAATTTTGTGTCCTTTTTTAGCAAGCATGTGAAAGGAATAATTTTATTAGCCAATTGAGCTATGAAGCATCTAATAGCTTGAATTCATCCCTATAAACATTGTAATTATTTAAGATTGATTGGTGGTGGTCTTTTGACAAGGGATTTTACCTTTTTTGGATCAAACTTGATACTTCATTGAGAAATAATGTATCCAATGAGCTTTCTTGAAGAAATCTTGAAAACATACTTTTTGGATTTAACTAAACATTGAACTTGGGTAAGCATTCAAATATTTACCACAAATCAGTAGCATGTTCCTAATGATGTTTATATGTTAGAAGTAAATCTTCAACATAATCCTGAACAATTTTTTGTATAAAGTCATCAAATATCTGAGTCATGGTCATTTGATTGTGGCTCCTGTGTTCTTTAATCCAAAAGGCATGACTATATAGAAAAATGTACCCCAAGGAGTAGTAAATTATGTCTTTTCTTGATCTATAGGGTTAATTTTGATTTGATTATACCCTATGAATCTATCCATAAATTAAAATATCTAATATATAGCTATAGAATCAATAATCATATCAAGGTTAGGTAGTAAAAAGTCATCTTTTGGACAAGCCTTATTTAAATCTCATTAATCAATGTAAAAGTGAATGTCACCATTAGGTTTTATAACAGGGGAAATGTTGGACACCCATTCATAATGTGTAATAAATGATATAAATCCAATGTCTAAAAGCTTCTAAATTTACTTCTTTACCAATAATGCTACTTTGGGATGCATTTTGAAAATCTTTTATTTAATTAGTTTTGCATCTGGGTACAATAATATGCTATGCATTTCCACTGAGGGATCAATTTTAGGAATATCTAAATAATATGCTATGCATTTCCACTGAGGGATCAATTTTAGGAATAGGATCATTAAGGACCTATCGATAGGATTTTTCTTCATCACCTTGCATCATCTCATCAAGTAAAATTAGTCATGGGTCTTTATTTTTTCCATAATTGTATTGGATAGTTTCTTTACTTAGCAAAGTGGATCTCTCTATAAGGAATGGTATTGTATGAATAGTATTTGATGTATAATGTTGGACACTAGTATCATTGTTTGCAACAAGTAAGCATGAGCATAGGTGTCATGAGGAAACCTATTTTTATGATAGAATGAAGGGAGATCCTCACATGCCCCCAATTACTCTATCAATGCTTCAGAATTTGAGATCTCATACAGTGTGAAAATTTTCAATGAAGCATGTTCATCAATAAGATGAGGATTGACCACTAGTATAACAATTGTATAAGTATTAAAACACTTTCATTTTTCCTTTTGAAGCCAAGTTAAACTATGATAGATGGGATTATGATTGGAAATTTATTCTCAAAATCCAAAATCTTGATGGTTTGTGTTATTTATAGGAGAAATAGGTTGAGCTATGCCTTGTTTCTGTTTACCCAGTACCTATCCTTTGTATCCATATTTTTTAAATATCAAAAACCAAAATCAAGATTATAAGATTACGGTGCAATATTATGTGTTTTGTTTATCATTCCATAATTTTTGAAGGGATTAGTATCCATAAGACAAGTGTAAATGAACCATTGATGACTGAATTTTAAGCATGCATGTAAAGTTGATGGAACCACATACATCTCATGTGTCCAAGGCCATCCCAAGAAGATGTAGTTCAAGTCATTTGGCATAACTTGGCACATAGTAGGTAGGGTATGGGGACCTATAGTAATATTCAGTGTTATTTTCCCTAATACTTATTATGAAATCAAATACCTTAATGATCATATTAGATGGAACTAAATTTGAAGTCTTGATGCCAATTGAGGAGAGAAAAGATATGTTGCAAATTTTGAGTCTTGAACCATTATCCACAAGAACTCATTTTGGCATTTTATTACAAATACACACTTAGATGTAGAGTGGAAAATAATCATTTATAAGATGTTGAGGTGGTAATTCCTCTTTTTCATAGGATATTTTATGTTCAGTCCATTTGATTTAATTTAAAATAGAATCCAAATATGGTGCTTCCACATTACAAGGCAATATAGTCATATGCAATGCATCTAAAAAGACATCTTTGTAATGGGATGATCGATATAACAAGTACAAGAGGCAAGTTTGAGAAATAGTATCCATAGAGGGGGTGGTAACATGGCATGGGTAGAATGATTATTTCATATATTCCCTTAGGCACTTTTTAGTAAAAGGCAAAATCTCATTATAAACATTAGAACAAGGAGTATGAATTAATGTAGATTTTAAACCTCTTATAGATCTAATTGACTTAATCATGCATGAAATATAAAAAGTGACAACCACTATGACATATTTTAATATGAAATAACTAACATAGATATCCATAGAAAACATTATTGTAAGAACAACCTAATATTTTTTCCAAGATGAAATGATTAAGAAGCAAAAAATGGTGGGAAAATATTAGTGTATATTTACCTTCAAGTGTCATGTATCACATGATTTGAAGGAAAATGTTAAGTAGTAACACGAGAGATCAACCCATGGGAATCCTTTTTTTTCATCTACAAAAAATCATTTATCTTGAAAAAGTGTTGTAGGGACCCTTGCTTTTTTACGGGTCCTTGAATTCCTTTGTGCCTATGCATGACATTCTAGTGGCATCATCGATGAACTCCTTAAAGACATTAATGGTGATGTCATGTATGGTAACCTTCCACTTTGTCCAAGCTACCACAAAGTCTTAGGCAATCATAATGTTATACCCAGTGACACATTCCATAAATTCTATGAGTCCCCCCTTTTTGAGCTTCTTCCATACTTTCTTTTATTTGGAGACCTCCTTGTAGGAAGTAGGTTCTAATAGATCCCTATTGCCACCCATGGAGACTGAGAATGCAGAGTCAAAATGGGAAAGATGAAGTTTTTGGATGGGGCAAAAAGAAATAAGGCACAAATGGGTGGGAAATCTTGCTAAAGGCTTGTAAAAACAATTAAGTCTCCTTCTTTTAAAATGATTATGGATCAACTTAATTGAGATTTTCCCCTTTAAGGTGAGGTCATGCACATGCAGAAAGATTATTTTTTTAATCTACATTGGTACCTTTAGCAAAGATGACATTAAGAACATTTGAGGGGATGTTGCCTACATCATGATTAGTAGAGGTGTAAGATAATTAAATTTATTGATCGAGTATTTTATCTAAAATTGGATTAGTGAAATAATAACCCCTTAATTAGATATGCACTAATTAAATATACATTAAATATAATTTTGTAGAATATACACAAAACCATAATTCGACTATAATGATTCAACATGCAAGTTTGAAAAGTCATGATAAACAAATATAAGTGGGTAGAGAAAGACTTAGCTTATTTTTCGCATTTCCGTCATCTATATAGACTAATCCTCTAACTTGAAGATGTGTGAATTGATTGTATTTTATTTATTTCTAGATTTGATGACTATTTATGTTTTAGGACAAAATCATTATAGGTTAAATAGTACTAGTAGTCGGTCATGACCCCTATGGGTTGATCTTGACCCTGTGTAGATATGTTCTTTGTAACAGTTGACTTTTTTGGTTTGGGTCAAAACTGACATAAAAGAGATAATAGCAATAGTCGGTCTTGACCCCTATGGGTTGAACTTGACCCTATAATAGTTAGATTCTAATTCTTTCCTAGATGCTTTGCCTACTTTAGTAATATCTTTTACATCCTTCTCAACCTTTTCAATGTGGGTGCATGTACCTAAAATATCAAACCCTAATTTCCTAGATAAACACTTAAGATATCAAATGGAGGAATTAAGTGAAAGGAATTGATTTAGATTCACCTAAGTCAGTCCCCATTGGAGAACCAAACATTGTACTACATTTCCAATTCTCCAAAGAGGACTCAAACTCAAATGTAGTTCTCTTACTTATACGTGTGTGTGTGTGTGAAATGATGAATGCATTTATAGATTCTCTTTCTCCTAGCTTACCTTTAGCACAAGCATCCAAGTATGAAGAAAATTCAAATGTAGTTATAGTGATTCCATGTAAAAAAATATGTAACTTTTTTACAGCTCTTGAAATGTGGGAAATGTTGGAATATTATCATTGATGTCAAAGGTCTATTATTGGTGATAAAGGCCCCATTGCATTTAATGGTGTTTTTAATATTCATATCTTGGATAATGTATGTTAATATTTATGTAATATTAATGAATATATTTTTGGTTGCATATAATTCAAAAGAGGGCCCATTTAGAAGTCAAAGAGTCATGGGGTATAGACAAAAGAGGAATGGGATGCATTTTCTCATGAAGAGTCATCTTGAGGAATTCCAAGATTCAGCATGTGAAGATAAAATAGGGTATGGTGAATTTTTCCATGAAGGGACACTTTGAAGAATATGAAAATTCACCAAGATAAAGACAAAAGAGAAAAGGATGTATTTGTTTATGAAGGGTCACCATGTGACTTTTCAAATGCAAAGATACGAAGAGTCATGCAAGTTTGGTGCCATTTTTTCTATGAGGATTGAAGGGTCACAAAGGGTGAATGCCAAAGGTCATTTGGAAAGCTATAAATAAAGTCTTGAGAAGCCATTTGTTATATGCAAGAGAGTGCATGTTTTATATTTATTTTCAAAGAGAGAAAAATAGGAGATATTGTAGAGTTCTATCATTTATTGAGTAAGAAACATTGAGAGATAGTTTTGTTTTATACACAAGAGGGGTTGGTGATCCTATGGGTTAGTGCTCACAAATCTTTGTAAGGGGTTGGTGCTCACAAATAGTTTATATGTTGGTGCTTGGTAAAGGGGTTGGTGCTCCTACAAGTTGGTGCTTGCAAACTTTATAATTTGAGTTGGTGCTCATTCATATACTTGAGATTATTCTACATAGTTTTTCCCACTTTGGGTTTCCATGTAAAAATTTGCTCTCTCTCTCTCTCTCTCTCTCTCTCTCTCTCTCTCTCTCTCTCTCTCTCTCTCTCTCTCTCTCTCTCTCTCTCTCTCTCTCTCTCTCTCTCTCTCTCTCTCTCTCTCTCTCTCTCGTGTGGTGCATATTATTATTTTAGTTTTATTGCATATCTTGAATGTGTGATTAAGCGGTTAAAGAAAAGAAATCAGATTAAGTAAAAAGTATATAATATACTAATTCACCCCCTATCAATATATTTTATGCTTAATAATTGGTATTAGAATAGGTTCCTTTGGAAAAGTTTTACAGCTTGAAGGTAGATCGATAAATCATGATGGCTGGATCACATGAAGGTTTTTATACAAATAAGGCACCTTTGTTTGATGGGACAAATTATACTTTTTGAAGCATAAATATGAAGACTTATTTGATGGCCTTTGTATTTGACATTTGGCAAGCAATGGTGGATGAATATGAAGAGCCAAAAATACTTGTAACTACTCTGATGGAAAAGAAGGCAAGTAAAAATAATGCTAAAGCTTTAAATGCTATTTTATGTGTTCTATGTGAATCAGAATTTGTTAAAGTTATGCAATGTAAATCTTCTCATGAAACTTGGGTGAAACTTGAGAATATTTACAAAGTTGATGGAAAGGTTCAGCAAGCTAAGATTTAGACTTACAGAAGATAGTTTGAGAGTTTGAAGATGGAAGAGGAAGAAAATATATCAAGTTATCTTTTGTGAGTTGATCAAATAGTTAACAAATTTAAGGTCTTGGAGAAAATTTAAAAGAATCAGTTGTGGTACAAATTTTTTTGAGATCTCTACCATTGAGATATGATGCAAACATTTCAGCAATTGAAGAGATAAAGAATTTAGCTAAGCTAAAGATGGATGAGATACATGGTATTCTTATGGCATATGAGATGCAAAATAAATAAGAGAAACCCTCAAAGAGAGAAGCTACTTTCAAGACATCAAATAAAGAGAAGGGTAAGATTCAAGAATCAAGTGATAGTTCTAATGATGATGAAGATGACAATGGAGCTCTATTAATATGCAAGCCAAAAAAGAGCACAGGTAAATATCAAGAAAAATTACCTTTTAAATGTTTTAATTGTGGAAAGATTGGATATTTTGTAGCTAAGTGCCCATATAAGGGAAATGGTGACAATGAATAAGTAAAGTCTACATACAAAAAGAATTTCAATGAAAAATTGAAGAAGGGATTCGAGAAGAAGAGTTTGTATTATAAGGATCCTAGCTTAGCTGAAGATAGTGGGCTCATTGATTCAAAAGAAGAGATTTTATTCATGGCCATACATGAAGATGCCTATGCAAGAAAAAACATAGATGATCAAGAAGAAGAATAAGATGAAGTTGCAGTGAATTTGGAAGGAGAACTCATTTGTGCTTTAGAAGAGTTAAAATCTCTTGAGAAGAAGAATTGAATATTAAAGCTCCAAATTGAGAAAAATGAAAAGGATTCAAAGGAAATAATTGAAGATCTATAAGCACACTTTGAAGAATCCAAAAAGAATGAAAAAGATCTAATGGTACATTTGCAAAAAGTAAGTGAAGAATATGAAAGGTATGTTATTTAAATTGCTTCTGTAAAAGTAGATCTTGAGAAAACAAATAAAGCAATCAATGATAGAGCAACCAATGATTTAAAATTTGAGAATAACACTAATATGTTGAATAAGATATTAGAAAGTCAAATATTAATGTCAAATAAGATAGGTATCAAATTTGAAAAAGAGAAAGGGGAGGCCACTAATTTCACATATAAGGTTAACATAGAAAAAGGAAAGAGCTATGTTGAAGCTCTTATAAAAGAGGAATTAAAAATAGAAGTAGTTAAGAATACAAAGGACATCTCAAGCAAAGAAGGATGAAAGGAATAAAGCTACAAAAGGCTATCAGGTCAGAAATACACAAATAGGTCCTATTTTTATGGTTCTATTTTTATTATAATTGATATGGTCATAAAAAAATAGAATGTCGAAAAAGGGCTAACAATTTTAGAAATAAGGAGAAGGAAACTCATGCAGAGTCAAGCAAAAGCCACAACTCGTTTGCTCCTCTATCAAGCTTTAATGAAGAGGACATAATATATTAAAATTACAATAAATTCAAACAAATAGCTTGATATTGTAGAAGCATATTTGATTCAGTCAAGAAGGACCAGAGTTTCAAAGCATCATTCATCAAGAAGAAAGTTTAGACAGGTTCATGGCTAAAGAAATAACTCAAAAAATATATGTTAGTACAGACAGTTTTGCATGCAAGAAATGAAAAAAATCCATGGTTAATTGATAGTGGATGTTCAAGGCACATGACAGGAGACAACATAAATTTCATAACCTTAAAGAAGATCAATGGTGGCATAGTGAAATTCAGAGATAATACTACTGCCATAATTGGCAAAAAAGGTACACTAAGTTTGGATAGTGATAAAACTAAAATTGAAAATATTTTATATGTAGGAGGTCTTAAGAATAATATTTTGAGTGTAAGTCAAATATGTGATCATGGGCACACACTAAAGTTTTATGCAGAAGGTTGTTAAATTAGGAGAAAAGATTCAGATGTGTTGGTTGCAGATGCTCAGAGAATAGGCAATAATTTGTCTATGTTATCAGACATCAAAGGTCAAAGATGTTGTTTGAGTCAAATTGAAGAAAGTTGGGTTTGGCATAGGAGAATAGGACAAATAAATTTTGACAATCTTATCAACATTATCAAGAAGTAAGCAGTCAAAAATATTTTAAATATTACAAAGCCATCCAACACGCTTTGTGAACCTTGTCAGCATGGGAAGTAGGCCAGAAGGTGATTCAAAACAAAAGAGTACTCAACCTCTCAGATGTTAGAGCTTATTCACACTAATTTGTGTGGACCTATGATAACTCAAAGTACTCAAGGTGAGAAATATTTTATGTTGTTTATTGATGATTTTTCATGTATGACTTGGGTAATGTTTTTAAAGAGAAAATCAAAAGATTTTAGACATTTCAAAGCATTAGTAGAGAATGAAATTTGTTTAAAGGTTAAGTGCCTAAGATCAGATTGAGGAGGATAATTCATGTCAGATCAGTTTATTGAATTTTGTGAAGACCATGGAATAAAGAGACATTATTCAGCAATCAAAACTCTATAACAAAATAGAGTAGTTAAACAAAGAAATAGAATAGTTCAGGAGATGGTGAGGACAATGCTAAATGAATCCAAGATACTAGATAAATATTAAAGAGAGGAAGTTGCTACAAAAGTACATATTCATAATTGAGCATTATTGAGAGTCAACAATGACAAGACTCCTTATGAGCTATGGAAAGATAAACTAGCAACAGTTGATTATTTCAAAGTTTTTGGCAGCAGATGCTTCATAAAGAGAATCGATAAAAAAAATTGGGTAAGTTTGAATCTAGAGAAGATGAAGTTATATTTCTTGGTTATTATTGAAAAAGTAAAACTTATAAATGTTATAACAAAAGAACCACAAAAATAGTTGAAAGTGTAAGTGTCAAGATAGAAGAAGATGGAACACAAAGAATCAGTGATCCAGTAGACATTCCTGAAATCATTGAAGAAGAAGACTTTGAAGAATCAGATGAAAATGAGAAGAAAGAGAAAAAGGACACCAAAACCCCATCCAAATATGTCTATAGAAATTATAATGAAAATGACATCATCGGGGACATAAATAAAGGAATTCACACCAAAACAATGATGGTAAGTGAATCTGAGAAACTTAATTTCTCTTTGTTATCGAAAATTCAGCCTAGAACCTTTTCAAAAGATAGACATGATAAGCATTAGGTTAAGGCAATGGATGAAGAATTAAATTAGATAGAAAATAATGATACTTGGGAATTAATGCCTAGACCAAAAGATCACAATATGATAGGAACAAAATGGGTTTATAGAAATAAGTTGAATGAAAATGAAGAAGTGACCAGAAATAAACCAAGATTAGTATGTAAAGGATATGCTCAGATTAAGGAAATAGATTTTGAAGAAAATTTTGCACCAGTGGCAAGGATAGAGGCTATTAGAATGTTTCTTGCATATGTAGTGTTTAAAAATTTCAAAGTGTTTCAGATGGATGTCAAATCCACCTTCTTAAATGAGAATCTAGAAGAAAAGGTCTACATTGAGCATCTTGAGAGATTTATTCTCTTAAATATTAGTAGCCATGTATGCAAATTGAAGAAAGCACTATATGGATTGAAACAAGCTCCCAGAGCTTGGTATGTAAGACTTGATAAGTACCTGCAAGATCAAGGTTTCAAGAGAGGATTTGTTGATAGTAATCTCTACATCAAAATAGAAGGTGAGCATTAATTGATTGTTGCAGTATATGTTGATGACATCATTTTTAGAGGAAACATTGAAAAGATGAAAAAATAATTTTCTAATAATATGAAAAAAGAATTTGAGATGTCTATGCTTGGAGAATTGTCATTTTTCTTAAGGTTACAGATATTTCAGTCAAATAAAGGAATTTTCATATCGTAAAGTAAATATGTCAAATAAATGTTGAAGAAATTTGGTTTTGAGGATTGTGCACTAGTTGGTACACCAATGTGTATAGAAAATAAGGTGAGCAAGGATGAAGATTCATCTGTTGTAGATCAATCTTTGTATAGATCTATGATTTGTAGTCTTTTATATTTGATATCATCAAGGCCAAACATCATGCATGTAGTAGGTATGGTTTCAAAATATCAGTTAGCTCTAAAAGATAGTCATGTTTAGTTGGTGAAGAGAATATTAAGATATATCAAAGGGACATTGGATTATGGATTGTGGTATCCCACAGGTAGAGATTTCACTTTGGTTGCTTATACAAATTCAGATTGGGTAGGTTACTTGGATGACATAAAGAGTACAAGTGGAGGAGATTTCTTTCTCAATAATAGCTTAGTATCATGGCTAACCAAAAAGTAGAATTTAGTATCACTTCCTACATCTGAAGCAGAATATATTGCAACGTATTGTGTTGTACTCAAGTGCTTTGGATGAAACAAACTATAGAAGATATCAAGGTAAAATATGATGAACCTATTTCTATTTTTTATGACAACACAAGTGTTATTAATATTTTGAAGAATACAATGATATATTCAAGAACAAAACATATTCC
This sequence comes from Torreya grandis, assembly GCA_037957365.1. Lineage (NCBI taxonomy): Eukaryota > Viridiplantae > Streptophyta > Pinopsida > Cupressales > Taxaceae > Torreya > Torreya grandis. The sequence continues at coordinate 225,538 of JARHVA010005840.1, forward strand.
CATCAGATATCACTTCTTGAGAGAGTAGGTTGCAAATAAATAAGTTAAGATAAAATATATTAGTACTACAGAGCAGATTGTAGATATTTTTATAAAGGCACTACTAAAAGACACATTTGAATATCTGCAGGAGAAGATGGGAGTAATTTCTTTTAGTTCCTGCCATTGAGGATTAGCATCAATTAAGGGGGAGCTAAGTGTTAGCTCTAGGATAGTCCCTTTGACATTGATGTCAAAGGAGGAGAAGAATAGAATCAGGTACAGGTATAGATACAGGTGCAAAAATAGGTACAAGGAATAGGTATAGGTTATTACAGTAAGGGGGAGTTACTGTATGTTTTTTAGATGGCAGTATGTGCAAAATTGGCATGTACAGTGTAGGTTTCAGGATGTGGTAGTTTTAGTTTGAGGTTGCCATCAATGACAAAGGGGGAGATTGTTGGAAATATTATTATTGATGTCAAAGGTCTAGTATTAGTGATAAAGGCCCCATTGCATTTAATGGTGTTTTTAATATTCATATCTTGGCTAATGTGTGTTAATATTTATTTAATATTAATGAATATATTTTTGGTTGCATATAAGTCAAAAGAGGGCCCATGGAGAAGTAAAAGAGTCACGGGGTAAAGACAAAAGAGGAATGGGATGCATTTTCTCATGAAGAGTCATCTTGAGGAATTCCAAGAGTCACCATGTGAAGACAAAAGAGGTTATGTTGCATTTTTCCATGAAGGGACACTTTGAGGAATATGAAAAGTCACCAAGATAAATACAAAAGATAAAAGGATGCATTTGCTTCTGAAGGGTCACCATGTGACTTTTCAAATGCAAAGATATGAAGAGTCATGTAATTTTGGTGCCATTTTATATGAGGATTGAAGGGTCAGAAAGGGTAAATTCCAAAGGTCACTTGGAAGGTTATAAATAAAGGCTTGAGAAGCCATTTGTTATATGCAAGAGAGTGCATGGTTTTTAATTTTTTTTGAAGAGAGAAAATCAGGAGATATTGTAGAGTTCTATCATTTGTTGAGTAAGCAACATTGAGAGATAGTTGTGTTTTATACACAAGAGGGGTTGGTGTTCTTGTGGGTTGGTGCTCACAAATATCTACAAGGGGTTGGTGCTCCTGTGGGTTGGTGCTCACAAATAGTTAATACGTTGGTGCTTGACAAAGGGGTTGGTGTTCTTGCAAGTTGGTGCTTGTGAACTTTGTAATTTGAGTTGGTGCTTATATACTTGAGATTGTTTTCCATGGTTTTTCCCACTTTGGTTTTTCACATAAAAATTTGGTAATTTGAGTTGGTGCTTAAATACTTGAGATTGTTTTCCATCGTTTTTCCCACTTTGGTTTTTCACGTAAAAATTTGGTAATTTGAGTTGGTGCTTAAATACTTGAGATTGTTTTCTATGTTTTTTCCCACTTTGGTTTTTCACGTAAAAATTTGCTCTCTCTCTCTCTCTCTCTCTCTCTCTCTCTCTCTCTCTCTCTCTCTCTCTCTCTCTCTCTCTCTCTCTCTCTCTCTCTCTCTCTCTCATGTGGTGCATATTATTATTTCACTTTTATTACATATCTTGAATGTGTGATTAAGTGGTTAAAGAAAAGAAATTAGATTAAGTAAAAGGTATATAATATACTGATTCACCCCACCTCTCTATGTATTTAATGCTTAACAAGAAAACCTATTTTAAGTGTCTCCTAACAACTTCGTATATATAGCAACATTTTAGAATTACAATTAAAAAACTAGTGGTGCATAAAAATAGACCTAAAGAATAATAAAAGGAATGAAAAGCAATAGCTTAAAGGGGAAATCTGTCAAAAAGGAATTTAAAATATTAAGGGTTGAGATCGACTAAAAGGGGTCAAGATCAATGGTCAATCTTGACCCAAACTGGGAGATCATGTTTTGGGATAAGCACAACCTCAAAATGACAAAAAGGTTTAGAGACCTCTCTTTTTAAATGTGACTCAAGTAATGTGGATGTGAAAATAGGCCACAAAGTCATATAAAATCACAAATTAAAAGGGGAAAACATAAAATATATGCACTGCTAAGTACTTAATTCTTAGCTAAAAAGCCTATAAGTAAAATTGCTAAAAGACATTGTCAAACAAGGCTTGTGACCAATTTGAGTGTCTACACCTATCAACCTTCCATATCTACCAGCTAATGACCAACATGATAAAAACCTATCTAAAACCCATTTTTAATTTTCATTGTCACACTTTCAAACTGATCCTTTCCACCACAATGCTAGAGACAACTATACATTGATGTTTTTGTTACAAATCTTATTATAAAAAATAATTACCCTGACAATAACTAATTCCTAGACCATGTTCTATGCACATCAAAATATAAAAACTATATGGCATTTCAAACCCAAAATGGAATGAAGAATTATATAAAACTCATTTTCAATATCCACAGTCATCTTAAAGAATAACAAGTACTGCATTACTAATGACCAACAAACCAAATCATTACCATAAAATAAATCGAGAAATTTCCTCACTTTGAATCCTTAATCAAACTTTCTCTCCGCATAATTTACTTAAAATTTCTCTCATAGATTATGTGTTCTCATATATAATGAATTTTTTCAATATACTATTAATGGGTTTTACATTTCATACCTAATTGGCAATTCACATTAGATGTTGGAAAATGAATATAATTGTATTTCCCTATTTCTGGTGTGTCTCATATATTTGTGTGAATACATCACAGGGATTGAGGGTGGTGATGAGGATGCATTGGCTCGCTAGTGACTAAGTGAAAAATACATAAGGTGAGTGGTCAATAATTATAAATAATGGTGTGGGTACATTTTACCACAGTGGAAAGTCTATTATGTGAATATTTAATTTTCTACATTATATGCCGTTAATTTTTTTTTAAAAAAATTTTAATGTGAATGTAAGAATGCAGAGGTTCCCTTGATGTGATATTAACCCAAATTAATGCTCCATAGTTTTAATCAACTTTTTTTCAAACAACAAAAAAAATATGGTAAAAAAAATTTGATAGCACATTTCACAATGATTTAATATTTATCACTTATTGGAGGCTCTCCTACTTGATGATTATTAGTGACATAACTAACAATCAAGTTTTATATATTGTCATTATTCTTCATTAAAATATTTATTATTTGTATGTTTTTTAACATATTTTAAATTTGTATTGTTTGCTTTAGGCTTGACCAAGAACACTTTTTCTTAAAGAAACATATAAGTTATATAATGTATTAAAATATTTTAAGAATTCATTTCACTTTAATCCATGTTTCCTTTTTTATTATTTCTTTATCTTTATCATGTAATTATAATGCAATAGTGGTTTTCAATATTTGAACACTATCAAGATATGTCAGATATTTTTTATTGATTGCATTGCATAGAATATGATTAAAATGTTAGGTAATTTTTTTGAAATTCTTGTTCATATTTGGTCTTCTTTCTTTTTTTAATAATTCAAACAACAAAATAAATATTAGAAAAAAAAACTAATAGTACATTTCCTAAGGAATTAATCCTTCTCAATTGTTGTAGGCTCTTTTATTCAATGAATATTGGTGACACAACTAGCAAGATTACCACACAAATAAGATAAGTTTTATATAGTGTTATTATGCTTCATTAAAATATTTAATATGGACATACTTTTTTAACATGTTTTTAATTTGTATTATTTTTTTTAAAGGCTTGACTAACAAACATTTTTTTCTAAAAAATACATATGAGTTATAGAATATCTTATATTAATCTAAGATTTAATTCTATTTTAATTCATATTTTCCTTTTTATTATTTCATTATCTTTATCTTTAAAATATAGAACACAACAATGTTTTTCAATATTTAAACATTATCAAGATGTGTCGTATGATGTTTGTTGATTTCCAAATGTAGAATGTGATTAAAATATCATACAACTTTTTAGAAATGTTGGTTCATATTAGATTTCCTTGCTCTTTTAAACAATTACCACCATCAAATTTAAAACAAATAATTGGTTTCAAGTAGTTGAACACTATCAAAATGCATCAACTACAATTTATTAATTGTGCATTGTGTAAAAAAATGTGATTGGCATGTTGAATAGCTTTTTATAAAAAAAAATTGTATTTTAATTTCTTTTCTCCTTAAATTAAATAACATAATGCTTCTTACGCTCTATCAATATTTCTATTACACCTCTTTCATACAATTACTAATTGGTAGTATGGTATGTTTTTTTTAAGTTACGGCCATTTTCTCCCACTTCTAATTTCAAAAAAAAGGTTAAAATTTGATTATGGATCAAAACCAAATTTTATGCCTAGACAAAAAACCAAGACATTGTGGAATCTACCACCAAAGTGCATAGTTGGCAAGTCATGTAGAAAAATGACAAATTTAATTTTTTAACACCACCACCACCCAAATAAAAAAATTTAAACATGTACCATACTCTCAACTAAAATTCTAGATAGCACCACCCAATAAAAAAATCTGAACACACCATACTCTCAACTAAAATTCTAGATACTGCCACCCAAAATATTATAACCAACAATTTCACCCAACTTTGTAATGGGCATACTAATAGAGAAACAAAGGGAATGGTTGATCATCAATGTATGGAATGAAAACTTCTAAAACTGTAATATTTTAATAAACGTAATTCTAGTATTATGTACAATAGTTTATGTAAGAATCACAAAAATAATTTCTATTTAAACCGAGGAGTGAATGAAAACATGTATTAAGAATGCATACAATGGTGGTTGTGTTGCATAACACCTCACATAAATGAAAAATAAAGAAATTATAACAATGGAAATCTCCATTAAAATGTTTTTAGTGACTTGAATTGGGAGATGGCAATAAATAAATATAATTTATCATTAAAATGTCATAAGAGGTATTTTTTATTACTAAAATACTATTCAACCCTGTAAGTAACATCAATCTTAGATGACATTGTAAATAGGAAGGGCATGTTTATAGGCTTGAATTTTCAAAAAAAAAGTAAAATAAGTAAAAGATATTAATAAAATTGAATTAGTTAAATAGACCTATTTAATTGTGACAACCTTGTTTAACAAACATGAAACAAAGAATCATTATACTCCTGCTGAAATTCTAGATACCACCATCCAAAATATTATATAACTATCAGTTTCACCAAAATTTATAATAGGCATGACAATAGGGAAACAAAGGGAATGGTTGGTCATCAATGCATGGAATTCAAACTTTTGAAACTGGAATATTTTAATATACATTATTCTAATATTATATGAGAAGGTTTGTGCAAGAAGCACGGAAAAAAAATCCATTTAAATTGAAGAGTGAAGGAAAACACGTACTAAGAATGCATACAATGATGGTTGTGATGCATGACACTTCACATAAATAAAAGTTAAAGAAATTGCAACAATAAAAAACTTCACTAAAATGTATTTTAGTGACTTGAATTGGGAAATGACAATAAATAAAATTAATTTATCAATAAAATATTATAAGAGGTATTTTTTATTACTATAATATTATTTAAACTTACCAATAACATGAATCTTAGAAGACTGTAAAGCATGTTTATAGGCTTGAATTTTCCAAAAAAAAATCGTTAAAGAAGTAGAAAATATATATAAATGAGTATAAAAAATGTTAAACATGTTTTCTGGATTGTTACATTATCGATTCCCTCAGAGTACACCGCACTAACGACTAGTTGCTTGGACAGCAGAAGATTGGTGTATATGTTATTATTCTGGAACGGCCTCATTGAGATTCAAATAATACTGGTTTGAGCGACAAGTGTTTGAAAAAATGCCTCTTCGAATTTTCTTCATTGAGCGAGATATCCAAAGGGTATGCATGGTATTGGATTGAGTGAGGAGAACACCTTTTCCTATATGTCAAATGCCTAACTGTGGATCTGGCCATGGAAGGCATTGGTTTCATTTTTGTTTGAGCGATTCTCTGATACCATTCCTCGTCTTCCTTTGCCACTCTTTTCTATGTGGTTATAGTTTGTTATTGACACAATGTTTGGTTGCCTGGGGAATCATCCGATTACAGGGTTCCTCCTCTCTAAAGAGCATTTCTGGTGGTGGTATCGGAGGTAGTAGTAGGGTTGAAAAGGGAAAATCAATGGTGACTTATGATTCCAACGGTGTTAAAGGGGACAAAAATTAGCTACCCGCTCTGAATTTCACTCCTTTTCGGCTCATAAATCCTATGGCTCATTGGTCCCAAGGAATTCTAGGGGGCTCCACCGAATTCTGTACTCCAAAGACTTTATCCTCGATCAAGGGAGAGTTGCTCTATCAGGAATTTGAGCTATTAGGGACCTCCACAAAAAACAATGGCAGTGCTAAAAGATTAGAGGAAGATCTACTTCAGCAGACAAGATATATCCAATATTGGGCTATCTTCACACATCCTCGCGGTGGAAAAGAATTTAGATATCCCTAAGATGACAATAGGGACGAAGGGCATAAGCTGTATTAAACTAAGTGGGAAACAAGTTCACCTTATTCTGGGTGAAGATGTCAAGATGGAGCATGTCACGGAGCTGAAAAACACTCCACTAATAGGTTGTTTTATTAGGAGAAGAATCTCTTTCCAAATTTTAGAAAAGTGGATGACTCAATATTGGTGATCAATCTTTGGATATACTCCTATTTCTCACATCCTTGTTAGGGGACGACTTGCCTTTGATTTTAAATCTTTAGAAGATATAAATTTTATTTTAGCACAAAAATGGTTTTCAGGGACTTCACCACTTACTATTAAGAGGTGGTCATCGGGCTTTGATCCTCGGGTAGAGAAATCCATGAAACAACTTATATGGCTTAAACTTACGGGCCTGTCATTGGAATTTTGGAATAAGGATATATTTAAGGTAATTAGAGACAGCATTGGGAATTTCCTTGAAGAGGATGATAGATATATTAAGGATCATTCTAGGACGGTGGCCAAGATCTTGGTCGATATAAAATTTCAGGTGCTCTAGAAGAGGATATAATTTTAGAATTTGGGCCCTAGATTCACACTCAAATTTTAGATTAATCAAGGTGTTTCATTCAGGGGTGTTAGATGTCATGCCTATGGACACTTAGCCACTGACTATTCACTTTGTCTCTCACCCAAAGTTTGGAGAAGGAAGCCAAACTCCATTTTATAGCCCGTTAAAGAGATTAAAGACAGTAGGGATGTGACTCTAGACCTACCTCAAAAAGCTAAAAATTGGGGTAATTTTTTAGCCAATTTAATGGTAGAAAACCCATTGTATCCCCAACAGCCTTTAGAGATAAACCCACACCTATCAGGAATGGATGACAAAACTAATATGATTAGGCAAGGTCTATAAACAATGGAAGTAGATTTGACTGAGTCTTGGATAGATGCTTACATGGATGTGATGATATTCGATCCCACTACAATCCAACACATTTCCCTTTGGGACATTCGTACTATCCCATTGTGTACGACTATGGTGGACAAGGTTACTATTAGTGTAGGTTTTTATTTTTCCCTATTTATTAATTAGGGAATATCATATATTTGTGCATACATGGAGTTTTCCTACATTCGTGGGATAGGCTAGCTTATGTGGAGATTGTGTGTCATATTTGTGTTATAAGGTGTCATAAGAATGGCATAAGATACTCCTATTCCGGGTATGGGAGTTATTTCTCTATTCTTAGCACCTTGTCACCACCTTTTGAGGAGTCTATTCTTGGGGTGCTTTGACCACCATTTGTGGAGGAGTTACTTTCTAGCTCTCCTATATGGATTCTTCATTTTGGCCATTTCATGTTACTAATTCAGATTTGGTTTCTCCATTTTGTTTTGTGCAATTTATCTTCTTGTCATTATCAAATTGCTTTAGCATCTTTGTGGTGTGCACTTGTTCATCTTGTGTGATCACGTCTTCATTGCACTCGCGTTATCCGGATTCTGGGAACAAAAACTCCGATATGGTATCAGAGCAAAACCGGTAATCTTGTGTATGTTTTTGCTTTTAGCTTATTTTGAAATCAAGAGGAGTGGAGTTTTTTATTTTTGATCAAAATTAAAAATAAAAATTCTGTCCAAATTTGGTATCGTTTTCTTGGGAAACCTTGGCCTTTGGTTGTCTTCACTTCATGGAGCAGCATTCAACTCTCTTCTGGTCTGCACCTCCTTTCTTCAGCTTCAGCAAAGCAGCAGTCCTCTCTATTTGCCAGGCGCCAAACTGGCCGTACGGCGCCCAGCACCAGGTCTGCTAGTTTTTGTTTTCTTTGCAAAACATTTTCTTTGCTGCGCCGCTGTTCTTTCTAAAGTGGGAAAGGTTGTGAGGTGGCGCCTCAGTAAGCTGTATTTCTCTTTCTGTTTCTGCTGCGCCTGGCTGTCACCATCCATTGTCCCTAGGATCACTAATATCCTTGGGCGCTTAGAGTTTGTTGCAGCTGTCAATCAGTCCAAGCACTGACTTGTTAGCTTAGACGCTGTTGCCAGACTCACCTTGACCTTGCATCGGTTGTCTTTTCTGCTTGCAACGATTTCAGGGAGCGCCCTGCTCTATTTTCCAGAAAATGGCGCCTCTCCTTTTTGGTTGACCACGCCTCTTTTGGTGGGCCCACCCTCCTTCCTTTTCTGGATAAATCTGCCTTTTGATAATCATTCTGATATTCTTAAATCAGTGATTTGACTGTTTGTGTTAAAATTAAATTTGAAATTAACATTCAAAAAAAAAAAAGGCAGTTTAGAGGTTTAATTTATATCTTGTATTTTCGTCTGTCGAAGACGAAGGGTGAGGCCCGGGTTGGTAGGAGGCCAATTCCCCCTCACAAAAACTTCATTTGGATTCTTCATTCCGTGCCGAATCCAACGAGTGGTTGGAAGGCCATTTTATCTCCTCATAACAGCATTTTTTTAACGTTTTAGTGCTTTTTTTTGTAAAAACACTAGTTTACGGGAAAATTGTAACTTTAAAATCTTGCAAACGGTAACTCGGTTTTGAGTGCCATTTTTTGCAAAAGTACTTGTAATTCAATTCTCCACAGCGTAGACTTGTTCTTTTTCAAAAATGCACTAGTTTATAAAGTGCCAAAATTTGAGTCTCCTAGGACGCATTTTCGGCTGAGCCGACGTCCTGTTTGCTTTTGTCTTGCACTGATTGCTCTAAGACGCATTTTCGGCTGAGTCTGACATCTTTTGAGCGTGCACTTGCATATTTGGGGGGGGCTCAATATTTCGGGGGGGTGTGATTGCTTTCCACAACTTGCAACTTCACTTTCATTCTCCTTTCTGCATACAATCACAACTTGCAATCAACACAACTTCACCTAATTTCAGCTAAAATAGATTCTTTTCAACTCAAACCCCTAACACCCTTCAACTATCATGAATGGAAAGTTAAAATGTCTATCATTCTTAGAAGCAAAGAGTTGTATAGGATCACAATGGGTACAGAAGTAGAACCTAATACAGATGCTGAAAAGGTTAAGTGGTACAACCGTAGTGATGAAGCCTTTGGGTTACTGAGTTTGTCCGTGTCTCCAGAACTTCTCTTCCACTTAGAATCCTCCCAAACTCCTAATGACATATGGGACACCTTAGAAAAGTTGTTTGGGAAGCTTGATGAGATGAGAGGTCATGAGCTCGAAAACGAACTCATAAGTCTAAGTCTTAGTAACTTTGACACCCTACAGGACTTCTTTACTAAGTTTAAGGCCCTTAGATTGCAATTGAAAGAATGCGGGATAGAGAAGAAAGATGATCAACTCATACTTTCTATTCTCGTAAAGTTAGGTCCAAGTTATTCCGTCTTTGTCTCCACTTTCCATGCCACTAAAAGTGCCCTTGGCACTACATGGAAAATGTCTTCTTTGGATTCATTCATTGCCGACTTAACTAGGGAGCAAGATAAGCTAATTCAGATGGGCACAATGAAGTCTACTCAACCCCAAGCCTTGATAGCTAGAAATGGTAAGGACAAGACTTCAACAAAGGAGAAGAAGAAAAAGAACAAGGATCAAGAGAAAAAGAAAGAAAACACCAACCCTGCCAAAAACAACACTGAATCTTCATCTTCCAATGCTAAACCTAAGAAGGAGAAGGTTAAGTGTGCCTATTGTAAAAATAATGGGCATGATGAACACAAGTGCATGAAGAAACAAATAGATCACCTAACTCATCTTCTAGAGAAGAACAACATAGGTGTTCCTGAGTCCATCAAGCAAAATTCATCAACCCAAGATTCTAATAAGGCAAAGGGCAAGGGTAAGGAGAAAGAAAAGGGCAAGGCCCTTGTAGCTACAGTAGCTTCCACATCTTCATGGGTCATTGACTCGGGTGCTTCTCACCACATGGGCTCTTCACTAGTTGAGTTTTCTTCTTTAGAGCCTTGTAGCATGACTTCAATTAGTTTGGGTGATGACACTTCAGTTTCCGTTGCAGGGAGAGGGTCAGTTGAAATAGAAGGAGGAACATTCAACAATGTTCTAAGTGTTCCTTCTCTTTCAACCAATCTCCTATCAGTGTACCAAATCACTCACATTGGTCGGGGCATGAGAGTTGAGTTTTCACCAGATTCAATATCTATCAGGGAGTTGCATAATGATACTACAGTGGCAGTGGGAAGGGTAGATCACCAAGCCAGGTTATACACCTTTTCACATTTTGCATCAGATTCTTCTCCTACAGCATTGCTGACTCATTCAGATGGAGTTAGCAAATTATGGCATGAGCGGTTTGGCCACCTTAACTACTGCTATCTTGAGCAACTTTGCAAAAATGACATGGTCATTGGCTTGCCTTGTGTCCAATTCTCAAAAGGACTTTGTGAGGGGTGCTCCCTTGGGAAACATCCCGAAGCAAAATTTGACAAAGGCAAAGCTTGGAGGGCTTCACAACCTTTGGAGTTAGTCCACAGTGATGTATCAGGACCCTTTCCCAAACCATCTTTCACAAGGGCCAAGTACATCCTCACTTTCATTGATGATTTCTCTAGGTACACTTGGATATATTTTATCAAACAAAAGTCTGAAGTGTTTGAGCATTTTCTAGACTTCAAGGCTCTTGTTGAGAAACAGAGTGAGAAATCCATCAAGGTTCTTCGAACTGATAATGGAGGGGAGTATGTCAGCATCAGGTTTGAGCAGTTTTGCACCATAGAGGGGATTGATTTTCAGCGCACAGTCACCTATAGTCCTTCACAGAATGGGGTTACAGAACGCAAGAATAGGTTCTTGAAAGAGATGGGTAGCTGTATGATTCACTCCAAATCCCTAGCACCACAGTACTGGGCTGAAGCCATCAATTGTGCTTGCTACATTCAGAACAGGGTTCCTCATAAAGCTTTGAAAGGGATAACACCCTTTGAAGCTTGGCATAAAAGGAAACCTGATGTTGAGCACCTTAGAGTTTTCGGATCCCCAGCCATGGCCCGCATTCTGAAGAAGAAACGCAAAGCTATGGAACGTCAGTCCAAGCCTTGCATCTTTGTAGGATATCTGGATGGTATTAAGGGATATCGCCTTCTAGATCCCGTCACACATGAGTTGTTCATCGAGAGAAGTGTCCATTTTTAGGAGAGTCCTAGAGACTCAACACTTGACACTTCTTCTCCCTCATCGGATCTACTTCTTCATGACGATTCCTCGTCAGATTCAGATCAGCCACAGCAGGTTCTTGAGCTAGAGTCATCTTCTTCTTCTTCGAGTTCAGACAGTGAGGATAGTGATGCAGAGTCATCCACCTCTAGTCAGTCAGAAGATGAGGAGTTAGCACCTGACTCGCCCACTTCTGGGCCACTTTGGGCCAGACAGACACTTGAGAGTGCTGGCACATGGGCGGGAGACCCCGTAGATGACAGACATACTAGGGGGGATTTTCAGAGAGATCCACATGCCTTCTTTGCTTCAGTTTCAGATCCACAAACTTTTCGAGAGGCATCGGGGGTACCTGAGTGGGATAGTGCTATGGAGGAAGAATATTCTTCCTTAATCAAAAATTGCACTTGGGATTTGACTTCACTTCCTAAGGGAAGAAAGATGGTTCGATGTAGGTGGATATATCGGACCAAATTTGCCGCAGATGGGTCGGTTGATAAGTATAAGGCACGATTGGTAGCCAAGGGTTTCTCACAGGTGGCAAGCATTGACTACTCAGAGACCTTTGCACCCGTTGCAAAGATGACTTCTATCCGACTCACCTTGGCTATTGCCGCAGCACATGGTTGGGATGTGCATCAGATGGATGTGAAGAGTGCCTTTCTTCACGAAGACCTTGAGGAGGAGATCTACATGGAGCAGCCGCCAGGGTTTGTTCAAGATTCTTTCTTAGTATGCAGACTTAGGAAATCTATCTATGGCCTCAAACAGGCCCCTCGGGCTTGGTATGCCAAGATGGATTCCTTCCTTCTCACAGCAGGTTTCACTAGGTGCCATTCTGATCCTAATGTCTACTTCTTGCGGCAGGATGATTCGCTTCTGATTTTAGTTCTATATGTTGATGACCTTTTGATCACCGGGAGTTCTTCATCGGCTATTACAGCGGTGAAGGCATCTCTTCAGGAGAGATTTGACATGACAGACTTGGGTTTGTTGCACTACTTCCTTGGCATCGAGATCTCACAGTCAGATTCAGGGATTTATCTTGCACAACCTAAGTACGCTCTCGACTTGTTGGCTCGATTTCACATGGCTGATTGCAAGCCATCTATGAATCCCTTTCTATCAGGAGTCAAGCTTGAGACTGATTGTTCTTCACCATTGGTTGATGCCACTCGGTATCGACAACTTGTTGGTAGTCTCATCCACTTGACTCACACCAGGCCCGACATTTCATATATAGTGGGACTTGTCTCCAGATTCATGCAGGAACCCCATGAGTTGCATTGGAAAGCAGCTAAGAGGATCTTGCATTACATACAGGGTTCACATAGATATGGGATTCACTATAGATTTGGCACAGAGGTTGACTTGGTTGGTTATACAGATTCAGACTGGGCTGGCGATTCACAGACTCGTAAGTCCACTTCTGGTTATAGTTTCTCTCTAGGTTCAGGTCTTATCAGTTGGTCTAGCAAGAAGCAGAATGCTATTGCTATATCATCCATAGAGGCAGAGTACAGGGGAGCTGTTAATGCAGCCACTGAGGCTATTTGGCTTCAGGGGATTCTTTCTGAGTTTGGCATTCCTATCAGGCAGCCCACCATTATTTATTGTGACAATCAGAGTACCATACAGATTTGTAGGAATCTGGTTCAGCACCAGCGGACCAAGCACATAGAGATTCACATGCATTTCATTCAGGAGCTTATTCATAGTCAGGTCATTGACTTGATATTTTGCCAGTCTTCAGAGCAGGTTGCAGACATCTTCACCAAACCTTTCACTGAGAGTAAGTTCATTCATCTACGAGCTCTTCTTGGGGTGCGGTCTACATCTGCAATAGCATCATCTTCAGGGGGGCCTTCTAGCCTCTTCTCTTCTTTTATGTCTCTCTTTTGGGGGGGAGTTTTTTCCTACGGGTTTTCTCATTTTCTCTATCTTATGGGAGATTGCATTTGTACATGGGTACCTCATCAGGCCTAGTTGTCGGGACCCATTTTTTATTTCCACACTTCCCACCTAAGCTGTGCTTATGGGGGGGTATTAGTGTAGGTTTTTATTTTTCCCTATTTATTAATTAGGGAATATCATATATTTGTGCATACATGGAGTTTTCCTACATTCGTGGGATAGGCTAGCTTATGTGGATATTGTGTGTCATATTTGTGTCATAAGGTGTCATAAGAATGGCATAAGATACTCATATTCTGGGTATGGGAGTTATTTCTCTATTCTTAGCACCTTGTCACCACCTTTTGAGGAGTCTATTCTTGGGGTGCTTTGACCACCATTTGTGGAGGAGTTACTTTCTAGCTCTCCTATATGTATTCTTCATTTTGGCCATTTCATGTTACTAATTCAGATTTAGTTTCTCCATTTTTTTTTGTGCAATTTATCTTCTTGTCATTATCAAATTGCTTTAGCATCTTTGTGGTGTGCACTTGTTCATCTTGTGTGATCACGTCTTCATTGCACTCGCGTTATCCGGATTCTGGCAACAACTCTGATAGTTACTACCTTTTCTAAGCCTCTTGAGTAGAGTCATATGCTACAATTTTAGAAGGAAGATACAAAGAGAGATTCTGAAATTAAGCAGTCAACTTTTGAACTCTAGTTGGGAGAGTCAATGAGTCCACAAAACTCTCTAGAGGGTATTCCCTTACAAAGTGAAATCTTTTTCGAGGTTGGCCTAGCCAAGGCAACCCAAGACAATTGGAATTCTCCTAAATTGATCTCGGTTGACTCTTATCCAATTTTAGCCAAATGTGATATCTTTTAAGATATTGACTAGAAGCTCAAGCCTACAAAGATGAAAGTATTGAATGTGGTTTGGGGATTATCTTGTGTTCTATTTGTTCATTCTCATATAAATACAGACCCTCCCAGATTGAACATGATAAAAACACAATAGTTATGGAAATCTTGTAAGGAAAACAAAAAACTATTCTAAGGGGCCTTTGGAATGGGGATAGACCTATCAAATTTTTAATTATGCTCATTATGTCCCTAAATATAAGAGGGTTAGGCAATCCCTCCAAAAAAACTACATTGAAGCGACTGATACTTCTGCATAAACTAGATATGATTATGATTTAGGAAACCAAGAGGGTTGGGAGTAGGGTTATCGAGGATTTCTCAAAAAAATTGAAAGATTGGGCTTTTTTAGCATCAGACTCTATTGGAAACTCTGGTGGCTTGGGTTTGAGTTGGAGAACCACTTCTTTAAGTATGGTCAATTCCTTTTTTTCACTCTGGTATTGGGGTGGAACTCCATTTTATGGATCTTGTAAAATATTATTTTATGTTGAATATATATGGTCCTAATGAGGAGAGATTGGCATATTGGGATGAATTATTCACCTAATACTACTTGAGAGCGAATAATACCATTATTGGAAGAGACCTAAAGTTTACCACTAAGAAAGTGAAGGTGTGGGGGCTCTTAGTGAGAATGGATCCATTGGCTGATTTTTTCTTGTAAAATTTGAAGATCTTAATTTGGTGGACTTAGAACCTATTAAGCTGGTTCCTACTTGACGGAACATGCGAACATGGATGGATAGTGTGGCCAAGAGGCTGGATAGATTTTTTATTTCACATTCCCTTTTGATTAGAGCTAAAAAATTAGTTCATGGATGTCTATGATTGGTGATTCTAATCTTCCTATTCTGATGCAAATCAAATTAAGGGATAAAAATCCTCCAAGTTCTTTTAAATTCAAACCAACTTGGATGAAATAACATGATTTCATTAATCTGGTTCATGAGGAGTTAACTATATTTGATGAATGCTCCTTGGAATTGGCTAGTCTACAATTTGCCTCTAATCATAAGAGGGTGAAAAAGGGAGTTGCTACATGGGCTACCAGCAAATGTCAAGAGGTTGAAAGGGATATTTTATCTCCAGAAAAATAGATTGCTAAGATATGTGGTAATGTCATTGCTCAAGATTTTGATAAGGAATTCAAGCTTAGGCTCAAAGTGTTGGAATTAAAGCGACATGAAAAGTTGGTGGATATTGAAGCACAATGACAGCTAAAAAGCAGAGCACTATGGATGGAAAATGGTGATGAAAGAATAAAGTTTTTTTTCCAAATACTACAAAATCAAGAACACAATTTGGGAAATGCAAAATTCAAAAGGATCCATGGTGCGGACTTTCCATGACATAGTTGATTTGAGTGTCTCATATGTTCATTAAATTTATAAGGAACCTACACAAGTGAATAGTTAAAATCCCTTCTTACTTTCATAGCTTTATCAATGATGCTGATCATGAGAGGCTGGAGGTGGTTGTCACTAAGGAAGAGTTATTATTTATTCTCGACGCATTCCAAAAGGATAAGAGTTCAGGTCCAGATGGTTGGTCAATTGAATTCTTCAGCATCTTTTTTGATTTATTTGGGGAGGATCTTCTTGGTGTTATTGAGGACTCTAGGTAGATGAGGAAGATTCTTGGGACATTCAATTTCACATTCATTTCCCTCATACCTAAGAAAGATACCCTGACCTCCTTTGATGATTTTTAGCCTATCTCCTTATGCAACTGCATCTATAAAATCATTTTCATTTGGATCAAAGGTCTTCTCTCCTTATCCATTTCTAAGGAACAACTTGGCTTTTTACATGGTTGTCAAATTCATGATGCTATAGGGGTTTCCCAAGAGGGCTTGCATTTTATCAAAACAAAGAAGGTACCAGTTGTGATTTTAAAGTTGGATCTATCTAAGCCATTTGATAACTCAAATTGTCTCCATCTGAGATTAATTCTGATTCATATTGGTTTTCACCTACAAATGGTTAGCTAGATTATGGGTTGAATATTTAATGTTTCCTTTACCTTAATCATAAATGTCTCAAACTCTACATTTTTTAGAACCTCACATGGAATAAGGCAAGATTGTCCTCTCTCTCCTCTGATCTTTCTTGTCATTGATGAAGAGATGAGCCAACTCATCCTAGAGGTAAAAATATCAAGCTCTCTGTAGGGGGTAAAGATCGGTAGGACCATCTTCCTAACACACATATTTTTTGTGGATGATGTGTTGTTGTAGTGTAATGGCTCTCGAAAGTATGTCACACTGATTAAGGAATCTCTTGATCTCTTTTGTGTGACCACGAGTACAAAATTAAATGAGAATAAGTCCAGCATCTCCTTCAATGTATTGTAGGTACAATAGATTAGATAGATCCTTGAGATATTCCCCTTTCAAATTTTTGATCTTATAGGAGGACTCAAGTATATGGAGTTCTTACTGAAACCTAATGACTACAAAAAGAATGACTGGAACTAGCTGATTGAAAAGATGGAAAATAGAATCTGATGTTGGTGTAACAATAGGCTCTCTATTGGTGGCAGATTAACTATTATTAAATCGGTGTTGGAAGTGATTCCTATCTATTGGCTTACTTTAGCTATTCCTTGATAATATTCATATAAAAAAATTCAAATTTCTTTGGATAGGAAAAAAGTGAAGGTTTGCATAGCTCTTATAAAATGGTAGACCATCACAACTCCTAAGGAAATTGGGAGACGGGGTTTACAAGATATCCACCTATTTGGCAAGGATTTAGTAGAAAAATCCTCTAGAGGCTTATTACTAAGGAGGGATTATGGAATCAAATCATTATCTAAAAATACATAGAACCACTTAGTGTTGAAGAGTGGATTCATAGTCCTAACGAAATTTGTTACAATGTTTCTATTATGTGGAAATCTATTGTTTGTTCTTTTCCACTCATTGATAATTCACTTATTTGGATTACAGGCTCTAGGACTAAAATCAAAGTGGGATTGATCCTTGGGTGGGTCATGATGTTGATTAAAAACTACTTGCAGATTTGATTGATATCTTGGAGATGTTAGGTATCTATTTTTTGCACCACACAATTGAGAAACATCTCATTAACACATGGCAATAGGGATGCAAAATTTCACTCTCATTGGGCTTGGAAGGGGAGGCTACCATAAGATGGGATAAATTTGTTCAAATATTGAAATGGATTCATATCAGAATCACTCCTATGGAAGATGAGTTGGTTTGGTCATTGAACCCTAAGTTGGGGGAGTATACTATTTGCTTAGGTTATCATTCCTGATTCCACATTGATGCCCCTCCTATGAGACATTGGTGGAGGAAAAAACTATGGCAAATTAAATTTCATCATAAAAACAAAATATTTATATGGATTGTCTTAAACAATAAGGCTCTTACTTAGGAGGTTCTTCAAAAAATAAATTTACATGTTTTGAGGTGATGCAATCCTTAGAGACTATGAATCATTTTCTTTTCACTTGTCCTTATGTTGTTAAGATTTTGGATGACCTGAAGGCATATACATGGATGGAGTGATTGTTGGCATGGCCTTATTGCAACTGATTGTCTTAAGAATTATTTCGAGAGATTTGAGTTCAAATCCTACAATTCCTTACCTTTGATTATTTCTTAGGGTATATGTTTTGCAAGGAATTCTTACATATTATATGGTAAAATCATTCCTACTTTTCAATGTCTATCCCAAATTTGGCTCATTTTTGGGTACTTTAAAATCTCTATAAAATCTCCAAGACAATGATTACTTTTTCATCCTCCCATTAATTAATCTAGTGCTTGGAGTTAATTTGATGGAGCTTATCAAAGCAATCATGTTGTTTTTGGATCTAGTGGTATCCTTTATTTAAATTACACACACTTCTTTCATTTCAAGGTAAGTCTAGACATGGTACTAATTTTTTTTTATCTTATGGTATTAAAGCTTCTTCTCAGGGTTGTAGTTGTGAGTAGAGTGTGAAATTTATAAATCTTTAGCGAATCAATGGTAGTCCTTGATTATTTAAAGGTAGTCTCTAAAATTGAAAATCTATATCTACTTCCCATCTTCTCCATCACTCATAACATGGCATTGTCATTTGATGACATCTCCTTTTGGCATGTTTACATAGAACTTAACATAAAAGTTGAATCCCTTTCCAAGGAGGGGTTGCACTTGGACCATGACCTATGGGTCATCATTGAGTATCATAAACAAGATTATCCTATCATCCAACATAGATCAATGTTGGAGGCCTAATCTCACATTGAGTTCTCCCTACATGTGGTTAAGTCTTTATTTTCTCATGATCTATGCTCAGTTTTAAACTATAGATTCTAGATTGACATTTGTATATCCATTCTTGTCTATCATTTTCTTTATTTTCATGATCTCTTGTTCTTCTCAGTTTTATTTTGGTTGTTTATTTCTACTTTTAGGGTCCTTGCATTATTTCTACGTAGCTTGGGACCTTTTTTTCATCACCATTGTATGTTTCCTTGTGCTTTTGGATTCTTGCTCAGGATAATACTTTTTATAATAGCTATTATGGGAGTTGTGGGTTGTTCCATTTTACTTTCATGTGTTTTGAGTCATTTTTATCTTGGCTGTTATACTACCACCTAGGTCATTGTTTGTGCATTGTGTCAATTTTCTCCATTGAATTGGGCACTTTGATTTTGGAGTTATTCCTTCCTCTTGTGTTGTAGGGATTTGCATATTTCCTTTTCATTTTCCTTTTTTACCTTTGGAATTTTGTAGCATCTATGAAATTTAATCTCAATTTTAATTAATATGAAGTTATGATTTTTTTGGGGGAAATAAAAATAATATCAGCTAATAACATAAAAGTTTGGAGATTAACACCATAGTCACCAAGAGATGCAAGAGATTAATTTTATAAAACTAATTCAACCAAACCACTGAATATGAAATAAAAAATTATATAACTTTTGTACTAAAGGAAAAAAATACTATAAAAAAAAAATTGAAGTTCTACATAATGCAAAATGATAACATGAGCTATGTTTGAACATGATGTGAAAGATTATCCTTTATTATTCCATTTGTATATACCTCTTTATGATTTGTGTTAGGTAGAGTCTCACCTTTAATGTCTGAATCCTTATATCTCATTGATGTACACCATTTTCCTGTCATCAATATTTTATGCTCTTCCTTGGAATCATATATGTACTCTTCTAATTCATAATGACAAGCTCTGCAAGAAATTTTTTCTCAAACTTAACTTAAATCCATAGAGAACAAATCACAAGTAAATGAAGAACATGAAATCATGGTATGATTTCAAAATACACAAAATTTGAAATTACATTAAACACTTATTAAACCTAACAATACAAATATCACATAATCCATAAACCAATAAGTTTCACAAATTGGTTTAAATATTTATCTATAGATTTTTTATATGTATCCAAAATTTGTGATAACATATGTTAACCTACTTAATATTATGGTTATGGTCAAGGAGGCTACACAAATTTATAGGATCTATCTAGTATACTAGAACCATAAATAAGTAACCTTCATGCCAAATATGACACTCAAATATAAGGAAAAAACATAAAAAAATATTGATCCAAAATAGATTATTACAATCCCCTAAATTATCTCTTTACCATAAATTATTAACTACATGAATGCTAAATATATAGGTGAGTTAAGGGGATTAGACAACTCTGACATAGTTGATTACAACAACTTCATAGGTTAATGTTCCAAACTATGTGCACATAACTAGTTATGAATAATCACAAGATTATGAAATAAAAACATGTACACACAACTAACCCCTAATTATAGATTAAACAACCCTAGTGGACACAAATAATGATAAGACTAGATAATGACCAACATGGTCTAATATGAACACTTCAACACCCTCCCTTACGTGAAAGTTAGGGAGAGAAAACACAATAAATATGGGTTTTAATTGCTAGTCCTAATAAAATACATGTTGTCACCAAATATTGCACCCTAGAGGAGGTTTTTCAAGCCTCCTCTAGATTTTAGCAACATTGAAATACTTCTAGGTATGTGGGTTTACCTATAGCAGAAGTAGACCTCTAGGTTTAAGAGCTAGCTCCCTGAATTTACCTTGAAGTGCTTATCACCTATACTAACTATTTATTGGTGGGAAAAGGGATAGAATCATGCATGAAATAAAACTAATCTAAGTGGGTGATACACCATAAGTATTTACATAATGCTATCATACTTATTTCACTAAGAACAAACCTACAAACTAGCTTCAAAGTCCTAAGGTGCTCTAACATTAGTATTTCAATATAGAGGTGATATGCATGAAACAACTCAAGGTAAGCAGACTAAAGATTAGATTGTTGAATCTAAGGACACTTGCACACTTGAAGGGAACCTAACACACTAGATACACTCTATATTACCTATTATAATGAGAACTTATTACACAAGACATGAAAGGATAAGGAAAAGCAAGGATAAAATCACTAGACTTCACCATTCATCACTTTACATACTTAGACAAGATGTTTGTGAACTTAAAATTAGATTTATTGTATTATATAAAGTCAAATTACAACATCAAACTAGCAAGGCTTCTCCATACATGGTTTGGAATTATTAGACAAGAGCCAAAATGGCTAGTACTTATAGAATGTGAGAGAGGAGAGAGAATAATGAAGTCCAGGAGTCATAATCACAAGTGTTGATTTGAGAGAAAGGGTTATGTAATAGACCATGTAGGGTCTATTTGGATAAATTTCCCTTAAAGGCATGAAACTCATCAAATTTGGCATAGAGGTCACTCGACTGGCTTTTTAAAACTACCCTCATCATTGGCTTCTCTTGAACACTCCACAATAGACTAGGAATACTTTCCACCTATGCACTATGATGAGGGGTTTGAGAACAAGCTCCAGCATGAATTGGAGGTATCCCTAATCATCAATCTCATTCTAGACAAGTGTCTTCACTACCTACAATCATTATCATCCTTCTACAAACCTATTTTCACATTTATCATCAAGATGTTCATTTGTTATTTAATCCAATCCATAAAAGGTAGGATATGACACTTGTCAAGGGTCCTCAGGTCTCCATATCCATCAGGTAGACCTTAAAAATCCTCCTAATTAAATTTATCACCTTTTTACTGGTGATCATCTCTCATTCACTATGTCATTTTAGACTGGATAAAGTGGACGTGTTAATATAAAAACTTATGAGATTTTTTGAAGCAAGAGATGGACATGGGGAGTTATATTAGGTTCCATTATACCTCTCAAATTTATTTGTATCTTTTTAAACCCTTCTTTACCTACACAACACACAAATTTGTAAATAAAAGTAGTTTAATACTCTATTCATACAAATAGGGTACAAATCAATCTCACGGGAAGGAGCCTTGGGGAGTCTTCTACAATTAAAAGTACTTTCATACTCAAACTATCCCTCTTGGATGCATTTCATTCCACCTTTTCTCCATTGAGTCCTTATCAAGGGTTTTGGAGGGTTTTGAGATGTTTTGGATCTTAAAAATTGTTCATACAATTGTGATGTTTAATTTTTAGATAAATTACACTAAAACCTTATTTGGGACCCTCTTAAACTTATCCTACATTCTTAGTCTCCCATGATATGTATCCATACATATATGAGCTTCTGAAGTTGTCTTCTCATGCTTCTTTTTACATTCTACATACCCTATCATGCTATTAAGCCAAAAAATGGATTCCTTATGTCTCTATGCATGACAAGGGTTCTCACACACCTTACATTTACCTATGAACATTTTATAATTCTTTTCAATTCTCCCTTGGTTTTATAAATAGTATTGAGACCTCCTAGGGATTTAGGCCTAATTCATACCTAATAGGTCTAGTCTGCACTCAAGACCTAAATATTTATCTACATACCTTCTTAGAGTTTTGAGATTTAAACCATGATAGTTAATGTTAGATACAAATATCCATACCTTATTCTCAATTATATAAGCCTCCTTGACACCTACCCTTATCACCCACTTCTCAAGCCTACACACTTGACTGCCTAGAGTACCCTCTGTCTGAGATAGAACAAAGAGTATCTCCCTTATCTCCCTAGGCAAAAAAATTATGTAAACGTCTGAATCAGGTTATGAGGGTACTCTATACCAATTTTTAGGGTTATAACACACTCATAACACCTTAAAATATTACAAACATGAAAGATGAAATCTATGTAGTATTGAGTATGTAAGAATTGCAAGTTTGGTTGTAGGTTTTAGGTTGAATATTTCCTTGCCTTGCTCCTTGATCTAAGGATATAAAGAGGTGGAAATAATAATTATATAGATTTTATAATCATTTTAACACTCCTAACTTCTTCTATTTCTTCTCATTTCTCTTCTCTTCACTTAACTAGTCTTGACTGGTAGACTATGTGCTTACTTAAAAAAAGGGCAAACTTGTAGGTGTATGATATAATGTTAGACCATTAAGAAATACTTTAGAATCATTCCATAGATAAACTTGTCTATTACACATATTAAATGAGGATAACACACCCACTATTTTGTTCAACTTGCATTGTTACCCTACAGTCAAACTATAAGTGTACATTCTTGTCCATGTTGAGAGCAACAAAGGTCCTCTGGGTGGTAGTCTGGGTCAAAACCCTGAATATAAACCTATTTGAATGTTCCTTGAGATATTAGTACCACATTAATATAAAATAATTCATTTATATACATAATATACATTTACTAGGTGTTATAACATGATAAAGTTATTTGGACTTAACCGCTACAGTCCACATTAGCATTCTAAAGAGAATTAATACTTAAAATGGAGACCTACTTACACCTTGTTTATATGTTTAAATAACCAAAAAAAAATTCAATTCCTTTATCATATGTTAGGGCTCCATCATGGAAATGTTTAGATCATTTTTTACTTCAATATTCTTTATCATGAGAGGCTCAAAAGTACTGTATGGTCCCTATTTTGGAGGGATTAAGGTAACTTTTCCCTAAATTCTTTTTCCAACCTGTGATGGGATAACATAGGTTTGTTTATCAATTCATGATTCATACATGACTACCATGACATATGAAACACTTTATGACTTTAATAAAGGTCTTAAACATGTTCAAACACCACAATGCAACACTTTCAAGTATTTGTGTGAGTCACCTATAGGTGAACATGTAGTATATAGGGCAGTGAAAGTATGTTATCCACAATGTGCATGGTTATGGTCTTAAAAATAGTATTAGACCTTATCAAGGTCTCAAAATGGATCCTCTCCACCTTTGTTTACTTCAAACTATTTTAATTTCTTCCACTCTAATGTGATTATCTCTTATGGGGAACCTGTAGATGTATACTAATGGTGGAGGACTGTGTATGTTTGAGAACTAGTTATCATAGTCTATTAGATAGAATTTGAATGCTCAGATTTATTTTTCATATTCAAATAATATACATAACCTCTTGAGGATATTAATTTACTCTCCATGACTATGTTCAAGACCTCACACACCTTACTTAGTTGATTGTATATGATAGTCATGCAAAACGTTAATTGTATTGTTTGTCCTTTGATTGTAACCTATATTTCCAAATTTTGGTAATAAAAATTACAAGGATGGAGGTTAAAATTATGTGAAAAACATAAAACACAACATTTTATATTCACTTTAATCCATCATAATATCAAAGACCTCTGCACTTGGTGAAATATGCCTACAATTAACAACAAAGATCTCAACCTAAAACATGAGAAGTTTGAGCTCATAAAATAAACTCTAAAAATGGAAAAAAACTATGGAAACCATGAAATAATGGATTTCACATCATTTGGAAGCAATTTCACCAATTGGATTCTACAAACTAGCTCAAACAAGAAGAAAACCTACAGGGTATGGTAATTAGCAAGAAAAATTAGACAATCAACTTTTAAAGGATGATTCATAAATCATAGGCAACCATTCCTAAAAATCCTACCATTAAATATAATTTTACTAAGTGTACTATCACCCCATAATATCATTTGACCTGAAACCTTCCTACTAGCCATATGATTAAAAGACTCATTGACTAGTTTTGTATGTCTAGTGGAGCGATGGAGGAGTAGAATGGTTTTGTGCCATTTTTTGGACTTTAAAATATGATCAAGCATGGTAATAAATTTTGGGAAGCTTAATATTCATTCAACAAGATTCCACACATGTCACACTTCTCTAAAAGTCTTACAACAACCAAAATTTCCCAAACTACCACTTTTCTTCTTATTTCAATGTAGTACCTACAAGTTTCAATTAGGGACTAACAATGACTAAAAAGATATAACATATTGGATGTTGGGAAATAGTTAGGAATACTTTTACATCAATTAAAACCATACACTTTCATTAAATAGTCCAAATATGACCCTAAGTGACTAGAAATGACATAAAGGAATGAAAAGGATGCATTCAAGGTAATGACATATTAAATTACCCATATCTAGGACTATGACACATCCTATATGACCATCATAATCCCATATACAATTTTTATACTATATGGGATTGACCTATTTGGACTTATCATCAAAATAGTCAACATCCTTGATGATTTCCAAAGGTGGTATGTTTGCTATGCCCAAGACCATTATTCTTATCTTATCCATTGGTCTATGGAGTCACCTGTGCATAGATATGACACAAAATTTTCCTTTAAAATAGACTAAATCACAATAAAAAACAAGAACAATACATAGAATAACACACCACACATTTTGCATCATGAACACTTATGGAACACACACACAAACCAAACCAACTAACTCAAAAACAAAATAACTTGAAAGAAACTCTTCCCCTTGGGTTAAATGGGAAGCTTGAAGAATTTATTTCTTCATTAAATGAATGAGTGAATGAGGCATTTTTAATTTTGACCCTTGGCATTGATGCCTCTATCTTCTTCATGGTGTTTGCTAAACTCATTGGTATGATGTTTAATGAAATCAAAGTAGCTAAAACTAGATAATATATGGAAATGAACTCCTCTTGCATCTCAACAGCCTCAAATTTCTCATAATACTCCTCAAATTAAACCTTCAATGGTGTTTCAACAAGACATACCTTCTTAATTTCCATGGTGCTCTCAATAAGACCAGGATTCTTTTCAGTTGCAAGTTCCTCAAGCTCATCAAGGAGCTCTACATAGTCCACCCAGTCTTGGTCATTATCCTCCATGGAAAACTCTTTCTCAACCTTCTCATGTACTTGGCCCTCAACTTGTAAAAGATCTTCAAGCTCTTGAAAAATATTCATTTGTTTCTAACAATCATTCTTGTTCTCCTTATCTTTGAGAACCACCACTTCTTCAACTTTCTCTTCTTAATGTATGAGCTCATCAAGCTTGTCTTCCTTATGCTCCAATGCATCTTAGGGTGGTTCAAAATCAATCTAAGGTATTTATATCTCTTTAATTAAAACATCTTCTATGATTTCAACTTCTTGAATAATGACTTGAAGTTCACTTTCATTCTTGATAGCATGCTCAAATTTATGTTTGTTATGATAATCAACAACCTTATGATCAGGTGTGTACGTATTATGAGAATAAGTTGACTCAATAATATATTAAAACTCTTAATTTATTTCATGAAACTTCTCCCATAGGTCTTCTTCCTCATGACTATCATGTTCAAGGACTATTTCATCATGGACAACAAGCATGGGGTCTTTCTCAAGCACCTCTTCCTTTATGTTTTGATCAAATTCCTCATAGGCAACTGTAATAAAATATTCAATGCCTTTATCTTCACTTAAGAACATGGGATTGCCCTTGTGTTCACCAAGGGGACTCCCTAAGGTGATTTCCTCTTCAAATTTACTCATGACATCCTCTTAATCAGCTATGTCTTGAGCTTTTTCTTCTTCACTTGTTTCCCTCAAAATGGACTCGTTTTCAAAGAAGAGTGAGGTGGGAGGTTAATGGATAGGATCATGAGTTGGATCTGGGGTATGAGATGTGGTAGAGGTATTGTGAATGGATTTAATAAAAATAACTTCTTGAGTAAGCATATGGGGAAGTGATAAGTTAGGTTGGTCAATAGGAAAGATGTTTTCTTCAACAAAAGTTTTGCCTTTCCAATAGCCTCCTTGAGGATATTCAATATAAATAGGCCCAATTTTAATCTCTTTGTTTTCCCACATACTTAAATTATTTATTGAGCATTGGGAACACTTCTTTTCCAAGTACAACTACTCGTTGATCTCCCATTGAGTTTCCTCTTCAACAATTTCCAACAACTTCATATAACTTTGAGTAACACCTCTTAACCATTCCATTAGATGGTTAGGGAGTACATCAAACTCATCATCCCATGTTCCCATCCATTTTTAATTATCTATTATCTCTGGTATGAGTTCCAACAAATATTTTATATTAGATGGGGTTGATGGAGGAGGATGAATGTGATATTGGGGATTATGAAGGGCTTCTATTTTCAGAACTAGGAGTTCATACTTTGTCTTGTAGTATCTATGTGTAAAATTAATGGGATCATCTGATTCCTCTTGAAAAGACTCATAAGGATCCTATTTAATCTGGTAGGCATCATGGTATGTTTGTAAAGGGTCATATTGGGGTTAATATAAAGGTACTTCTTGAGAGGTTTCTCAATAGCCTTCCTCATAGGGATGTCCAATAACATGATGTTCATATGGAGAAGGAAATGGATGAACATAGGGCTGCCATGGCTCATAGGATTGATGGCCATTTTGATAGGACTATTGAGGGGTATAACATGGTTCATAGAAAGGTTGATAGGAAGGTTCATAGTAGGGATATTCACCATAGTTATTCATATCAACTTCATAGGTCAAATGAGATACAAGAACTGATCAAAACCTTCAACAAAAGATACCTGGGCTCATTACAAATAGATTATTTCATTCAAAGTCACTATTGGTGCTATATTGCTTGCTTTCAAAAGCTAATTAGAGGAAAGACACACCAATAATATTTCCACTATCTTAAATCTTGGTACCACTAGGCATGCCATAACTATTGTCACCAAATCTTGCACCCTAGAGGTGGTAGTTCAAGCTTTCTCCAAATTTGTGCAACATGTGAATACTTCTAGGTATGTGGGTTTACCTATAGTAGAAGTAGACCTCTAGGTTTTAGGGCTAGCTCCCTGAATTTACCTTGAAGTGCTTATCACCTACACTAACTATTTGTTTGTGGGAAAAGGGAAAAAATATGTATGAAATAAAATTAGTTCAAGGAGGTGATACACCATAAGGATTTCCACAATGTTATCATACTTTTTCACTAAGAACATACCTACAAACCAACTTCAAAGTCCTAAGGTGTTATAACATTAGTATTTCAATATAAAGGTGATATGCATGAGACAACTCATGGTAAGTAGACCAGCAACTAGATTGCTAAATATAAGGACATTTTCACACTTTAAGGGAGCCTAACACACTAGCTACACTCTATATGACCTATTAGAATGAGAACTTCTTTCACAAGGCATGAAATGATAAGGAAATGCAAGGACAAAATCACTAGACTTCACCATTCATCACTTTATACACTTAGACAATATGTTTGTGAACTCAAAACCATATTTATTGTATTATTCAAAGCAAAGTACAACATTAAAACTAGTAGGGCTTCATTGTACATGGTATGGAGTTATTAGACAAGAGCCAAAATGGCTAGTACTTATAGAATGTGAGAAAGGAGAGAGAAGAATAAAGTCCAAGAGTCATAAGAACACGTGTCAAGCTAAGAGGATTTATGTAACAAACCACGTAGGGTCTAATTGGATAAATGTACCTAAAAGGAATGAAATTCCTCAAATTTGGTGTAGAGATCACTTAGCTGACTTATTAAAATGCCCTCATCATTGGCTTTTCTTGAGCACTCCACAATAGACTAAGAACATTTACCACCTATGAACTATAATTAAGGATTTAAGAATAAGATCCAACATGAATTAGAGGTATACCTAATCATCAATCTCGTTACGGACAAGTGTCTTCACTATAAGTATTCATTATCATCCTTTTATAGACTTATTTTCACATTTGGCATCAAGATGTTCATCAGTTGTTTAATCTAATCCATACAAGGGAGGGTATGACACTTGTCAAGGGTCCTCAAGTCTCTATATTCATTAGGTAGACCTTAAAAATCCTCCTTATTAAATTTATCACCTTCTCACTAGTGATCATTTCTCAATCACTATGTCATTCTGGACTGGCTAAAGTGGAAGTGTTATCAGAGATACTTGTGAGCTTTGTTGAAGTAAGATATAGACATGGGGTGTTAGATTAGGCTCCATTATAAATCTCAAATTTATTTTCATCTTTTGAAACCCTTTTATACCTACACAACACAAAAATCTATCAAAAACATCATTTTTGTACCTTGTTCATACAAATAAGATACAACTCAATCTAATGGGAAGGAGACCTAGGGAGTCCTCTACAAGTCCAAGTGACTTTCCTACTCAAACTATCCCTCATTTCATCTTTTCTCTACCAAGTCCTTGTCAAGGGTTTTAGAGGGTTTTGAGATTTTTTAGTTCTTAAAGATTATTCATATAGTCCTAACATTCAATACTCTTAACAATTCTACTAAAACCTTTCTTGGGACCCTCTTAAACTTATCCTATCTTGTCAGTCTCCCATGTTATGCATTCGTACATATATGATATTCTAAAGTTGTCTTCTCATGTTTATCTTTACATTCTGCATACCTTTTCATGCTATTTAGCTAAAACTTGGCTACCTCATATCTTTATCTACATACCAAGGGTTCTCACACACCTTAAATTTACCTATGAATGTGTTCCATTTCTTTGAAATTATCCCACGGTGTTAGAAATAGTATTGAGACCTCCTTGGGCTTTAGGCCTAATTCATGCCTAATAGGTCTAATCTACACTTAGGACCTAAATATTTATCTACATACCTTATTATATTTTTGAGAATTAAAACATTTTGTTTAATGTTATATACAACTCTCCATACCTTATTATCAATGCTCTAAGCTTCCTTGACACTTCCCCTTATCACCTAGTCATCAAGCCTGTAGACTTGACTACCTGGAGTACCCTCTATCTAAGATAGAATAGAGGGTAGCTCCCCTATCAACATAGGAAAAAATTTATATGGGGGTCTCAATTAGGTTATTAGGGTACTCTTTACCAATTTTTAGTGTTAGACCACACTCATAACACCTTAAAACACTCCAAACATGAAAGACAAACTCTATGTAATATTGACTGTGCAGAAATTGCATGCTTGGTAGTAGGTTTTAGGTTGAAGATTTAATTTCCATATTACATTTATATAAGAATATAATGAGGTGAAAATAATAATTTTTGAGGTTTTATAATCATGTTAACACTCCCAACTTCTATAATCTCATTTAAATTCCCTTTTCTTCACTTAACTAGTCTTGATTGGTAGAATATGTGCTTACTCAAAAAAAGGGCAAACTTGTAGGTGTATACTACAGTGTTAGACCCTATTTAACTCCTTTAAAATCATTAAAAATCTGAAATTGTCTATTCCACATCTTAAATGAGTTAAACACACCTCGTGTTGTGTTCAACTTGTATTGTTACCCTACGATCAAATTGTAAGTGTCCATTCTTGTTCATGTTGAGAGCAGTAGAGGTCTTGTGGGTGTTAGTCTAGGTCAAAACTCTAAATATCAACTTCTTTGAATGTTCCTTGAGCTCCTAGTACCAAATTAAAACAAAATAGGTTATTTATGTGCAGACTATACCTATACTAGGTATCATAGCATGATGAACATATTTGGACTCAACCACTACAAAGAATATTAGCATTCTAAAGTGAATTAATACTTAAATGGAGACCTACTTACACTTTGTTGGTAAAAAAAACAAACTTTTATTTCAAGGCCTTGACCCTATGTTAGTTCTCCATCATGGAAACATTTAGATTAGTTTGTATTTCAATATGCTCTATCATGAGAGGCTCAAAAGTACTACAAGGTCCCTTTTTTGGAAGGATTAATGTAACTTGTCCCTGAACTCATTTTCCACCCTATGATGGGATAACATAGGTTGTTTTTGTCAATTCATGATTCCTCCATGACTACCATGACATATCAAAAACTTTAGGACATTTATAAAGGTATCAAACATGTTTAAACACATCTACACAACACTTTCAAGTCTCTATGTGAGAGTCACCTATAGGTAAACATGCACAATACAAGGTAGTGAAAGTAAGTTATCCATAATGTGCATGGTTATGGCCTTAAAAATAGTCTTAGACATTATAATAGGTCTTATTCTTCATGAATGTCATGTTCAAGGACTATTTCATCATTAAAAATAGGTATGGGGTCTTTCTCAAGCACCTCTTTATTTTTTTTATCAAATTCCTCATGGGCAGTTGCAACAAAATATTCAATGTCTTTCTCTTCACTAAAGAATATGGGAATGCACTTGTGTTCACCAAGGGGAGTCCCTATGGTGATTTGCTCTTCATATTTACTCATGACATCCTCTTCATCAGTTATGGATTGAGCTTTTTCTTCTTCACTTATTTCCCTCAAAATGGGCTCTTTTTCAAGGAGTGAGGTGGGAGGTTGATGGAGAGGCTGATGAGTTAGATATGGGGTATGGGATGTGGTAGAGGGATTGTGAATGGATTTAGGAAAAATAATTTCTTGAGTAAGCTCATGGGGAAGTGACACATTAGGTTGGTCAATAGGAAATATGTTTTCTTCAATAAAATTTTCACCTTACCGAAAGCCTCCGTGAGGCTCTTCAACAACAACAGGCTCAGTTTTAAGCTCTTTATTTTCCCACATCCTTAGCCTATTTCTTAATCATTAGGAACACTTCTTTGCTAAGTATAAATTTTCTTTGATTTCCCATTAATTTTCCTCTTCAACAATATCCAACACTTTCATATAACTTTGAGAAACACCTCTTAACCATTCTATCATATGGTTAGGGAGTACATCAAAGTCATCATCCCATGTTCCCATCCATTTATCATTATATATCAGATCTGGTATGAGTTCCAACAAAGATTTTTTATAAGATGGAGTTGATGGAGGAGAATTAATGTGATATTGGGGATTATGAAGGGCTTCCATTTTTAGAATCAGGAATTCATACTTTTTCTTATAGTATATTTGTGTACAATTAATGGGATCATCTAATTACTCATGACAAGACTCATAAGGATCCTCTTTAATTTGATAGGCATCATGGTATGTTTGATAATGGTCATATTGGGGTTGATAGGAAGGCACTTCTTGATAGGTTTCTTGATAATGTTCCTCCTAGGGTTGTCCAATAACATGATGTCCATATGGATAAGGAAATGGATGAACATAGGGCTACCATGGCTCATAAGATTGATATCCATTTTGATAGGAATATTAAGGGGTATAACATGGTTCATATCAAGGTTGATAGGGAGGTTCATAATAGGGATGTTTACCATATCTATTCATATCAACTTCATAGGTCAAATGAGATACAAGAACTAATCAAAACCTTCAACAAAATATACCTAGGTTGATTAAAACTAGAATATTTCATTTAAAGTCATTGTTGGTACTATCTTACTTATTTTCAAAAGTTGATTAGAGGAAAGACACACCAATAATATTTTCACTCTATTGGACCTTGGTCCCACTAGGCATGCCAGAACTATTGTTACCAAATCTTGTAATATAGAGGAGGTTGTTAAATCCTCCTCTAAATTTGTGAAACATTGGAATACTTCTAGGTATGTGGGTTTACCTATAGCAGAAGTAGACCT
Organism: Torreya grandis; assembly: GCA_037957365.1. NCBI lineage: Eukaryota > Viridiplantae > Streptophyta > Pinopsida > Cupressales > Taxaceae > Torreya > Torreya grandis. Next base: position 257,760 of record JARHVA010005840.1, read on the forward strand.
CTAGGTTTAAGGGTTAGCTCCCTAAACTTACCTTGAAGTGCTTATCACCTATAATAACTATTTATTTATGGGAAAAGGGACATAAGTATGTATGAACTAAAACTAATCTAATGGGGTAATACATCATAAGGATTTCCACAATGTTATCATACGTCTTTCACTAAGAACAGACCTATAAACTAGCTTCAAAGTCCTAAGGTGTTCTAACATTATTATTTCAATATAGAGATGATATGCATGAGAAAACTCAAAGTAAGTAGACCAGAGATCAAATTGAAAAATATAAGGACATTTGCATACTTGAAGGGATTATAACACACTAGCTACACTTTATATGACCTATTATAATGAGAAATTCTTGTACAAGACATGATATGATAAGGAAAAGCAAGGCATAATAACTAGACTTCACCATTCATCACTTTGTACACTTAGATAATATGTTTGTGATATCAAAACCATATTTATTGTATTATTTAAAGGCAAAGTAAAACATCAAACCATCAGGGTTTTGCCATACATGGTGTGGAATTATTGAACAAGAGCCAGAATGGCTAGTACTTATAGAATGTGAGAGAGGAAAGAGGAATGAATTCCAAGATTCATAAGAATAAGTATCAAGATGAGAGGAGTTATGTAATAGACCATGTAGGGTCTACTTAGACAAATTTTCATAAAAGGCATAAAACTCCTCAAATTTGGCATAGAGGTCACTCAGCTAGCTTCTTTAAACTACCCTCATCATTGGCTTCTCTTGAGTGCTCCATAACAGACTAGGAATAATTACCACCTATGAACTTTGATGAGGGGGTTAAAAATAAGCTATATCATGAATTGAAGGTATTCCTAATAATCAATCTCATTCTATACAAGTGTCTTCATTCCCTGTAGTCATTGTCATCCTTCTATAGACATGTTTTCACACTTGGCATCAAGATGTTCATTAGTTGTTTAATATAATTCATACATGGGAGGGTATGACACTTGTCAAGGATCCTCAAATATCTATATCCATCAGGCCAACCTTAAAAATCCTCCTAATTAAAGTTATCACCTTGTCACTGGTGATCATCTCTCATTCACTATGTCATTCTAGACTAGCTAAAGTGGAGGTGTTAGTAGATATACTTTTTATCTTTTTTGAATCAAGATATGGACATGGGGAGTTATATTAGGTTCCATTATACCTCTCAAATTGATTTTCATCTTTTGAAACCCTTTTGTACCAAGAAAATTAGTTTTGTACCATGTCCATACAAATAAGGTACAACTCAATCTAATGGGAAGGAGACCTAGGGAGTTTTATGCAAGTCCAAATCACTTTCCTACTCAAAAAATCCCTCTTGGATGCATTTCATTCCATCGTTTCTCTGTTAGGTCCTTATCAAAGGTTTTGGAGGGTTTTGAGTTGTTTTGGCTCTTAAGGATTTTTCATACAATCCTAATGTTTAATATTCTATCAAATTCCACTAAAACCTTGTTTGGGACCCTCTTCAAATTATCCTAGATCCTTGGTCTCCCATGATATGCATCTATACATATATGAGATTCTAAAGTTATCTTCTCATGATTCTATTTGCATTCTGCATACCTTATCATGTTATTGAGCCAATGAATGCCTTTCTCATGTCTTTTTATGCATACCAAGGGTTCTCACACACCTTAAATTTATCGATGATCATGTTCTAATGATCTACAAATGCTCCCTTAGTGTTATAAATAGTATTGAGACCTCCTAGGGCTTTAGGCCTAATTCATGCCTAATAGGTCTAGTCTACACTTAGGACCTAATATTTCTCTGCATAACTTCTTGTTAAGCACAAGATATACTAATAAGGGGGGGGTGAATCATTATATCATATATCTTATAAATATTTTACTTAATCAAAATCCACTTAACCATATATTCAAGATATGCAATAAAACTAAAATAATATGCACCATGAGAGAGAGAGAGAGAGAGAGAGAGAGAGAGAGAGAGAGAGAGAGAGAGAGAGAGAGAGAGAGAGAGAGAGAGAGAGAGAGAGAGAGAGAGAGAGAGAGAGAGAGAGAGAGAGAGAGAGAGCATATTTTTTTGTGGAAACCCAAAGTGGGAAAAACCATGGAGAATAATATCAAGTATATGAAAGAGCACCAACTCAAATTACAAAGTTTTCAAGCACCAACTTGTAGGAACACCAACCCCTTTTCCAAGCACCAACACAACAACTATTTATGAGCACCAATCCCTTATAAATAATTTTGAGCACCAGTCCACAAGATAACCAACCCCTCTCGTGTATAAAACACAACTATCTCTCAATATTGCTTTCTCACCAAATGATAGAACTCTACAATATTTATTTCTATTCTCTCCTCTTTTCTTATATAAAATAATTACAAACCATGCAATTTCTTGCATATTACAAATGGCTTCCCAAGCCTTTATTTATACCTTTCCAAATGACCTTTGGCATTCACCCTTTTTGACTCTTCACTCCTCATGGAAAATGGTACCAAACTCGCATGACCCTTTGAATCCTTGTATTTGAAAAGTCACATAGTGACCCTTCATGAGCAAATGCATCCTTTCCCTTTTTGTTTTTATCTTGTTGACCTTTCAAATTCTTTAAGGTGACTCTTCATGGAAAAATGTGTCATACCCTCATTTATCTTCACTTGGTGACTCTTGGAATTCCTCAAAATGACTCTTTATGGGAAAATGCATCCCATTCCTCTTTTGTCTTTACCCCATGACTCTTTGACTTCTACATGGGCCCTCTTTTGAATTTTATACAACCAAAAATATATTCATTAATATTAAATAAATATCAACAAATTTAAGCCAAAATATGAACATTAAAAACACTTTTAGACAATAAATGCTATGGGGCCTTTATCACCAATGCTAGACCTTTGACATCAATGACAATATTTTCAACAATCTCCCCCTTTGTCATTGATGGAAACCTCAAACTAAAATTGCCACATCTTGAAACCTATACTACACATGCCAGCCTGCATAAATAGCCAAACTAAAAATCATATAGTAACTCCCCCTTACTATATCATTCTATACCTATTCTATAGACCTATTCTAGTACCTGTTTTTGTACTTATTTCTATACCTATTCATGTACCTGTTATCTATATCTATTTCTATTCTTCTCCACCTTTGACATCAATGGTAAAGGGATTATCATGAAGCTAACACTTAGCTCCCCCTTAATTGATGTTGATCCTTAATGGAAAGAAGTAAAATAAATTACTCCTAAATTCTCTCGTAGATACTCAAATGTGTCTTTTGGTAGTGCCTTTATGAAAATATCTACAATCTATTTTGTAGTACTGATATATACTATTTTAACCTACTAATATATAACCTACTCTCTCAAGAAGTGATATCTGATAGGAATATATTTTGTTCTTGAATACATCATTAGATTCTTATAAATATTAATAACACTTGTGTTGTCATAAAAAATATAAATAGGTTCACCATATTTTACTAGCACACCCAATGGGACCTGTTGGAGCTGGTCTTGGTGAAATTATATTTGTAGTGGTGTTATTTAAGAAGTATTTGGTGATTCCAAACTCAAGCAATTGCTCTAATAGTCCAGGCATAATTTCCATGCAAGTCTATTTTTATTGCATTATCATGAATGAGTTTTGATGGTTGTGTATGAAGAGAATTCCTATGTTATGTTTCATTATCATCCTAATGATGGATCACACCAGCCTTATCATGATTTATATGAGCCTTATTATGAGCCTAATCAGCGTTATCAGGAGTATTATCAAAGTTATGTTGAGCCTTATCAAATTTCTCATGATCCTTATTATCAAGAGCATGACTCTTACCTTCCTTGTGATCCATAACAGTATCAAGATCAATTTTCACATTTCCCATATGGATATGATGTTGCATATGAGCTTCCTTGGCTCCAAGAAAGAATGGATGAAATAGAGCTTAGAATACTAGCATATGCAAGAAAATTTTATTCAAACTCTCAGTATGAAGAAGTGAATGGTCTATTCCAAAATGTGTCCAATGATCTAAAAGAGATAAATGAGCTATGTATTTTTTTATTAGAGAAGATGGAGGCTTGGGAGAGGAAGAAAATCAAGTTGAGCCACTTGTCTAGAAAGGGATCTTGTGTTCCTTATTCTCATGAATTTATTAACCATGTACAGTTTGTGCGAAAGGAGATTCCTAATTAGAGTTAAGAGCATATTCTTGAGACTAAACTTTCCTATAGTACCCTTTCCTCACTAATCATCCCTCAAGTTAAAATTATCCATGAAGACAAGTACATTTTATACTTTGATGAGGTAATGGCCAAGTAGAAGGAACAAAATGTAGAGGTCTTTAAAATTTTCTCTTTCCCTCTTCTCTAAGGCTTCCTAAAATCTAATCATGATCAACCTTACATGCTTCATTTTCCCTCTAAAAAAAATGAATCTCATCACCCTCCCACCATCACCCTTCTTCAGGAGGAGCTTGTTATTTGGAAGATTGAGAAAGGGGTTGTCTTTACAAGTCAAGTTCTTGTAGAATGTGAAAAGGATGCTTCAAGTATGTATAGGGAAGAGTTTCTCATTGATACTTCACTTGAGATTATAGTTAAGAATGAGAATGTTGATCTTGATGTGAAGGGACTTAAGAGGAGTTTATACAAATTGAATTCATAATGAGTTATAGATATCTCCTATTGAGGAGGATCAAGATAACTTTCAAACTAATCCTATTCAAGTTGATCAAATTGAGGAACAAGAGGATGATTGGTAGTTGTACCTTACATCTCTATAGGAAATTGAAGATATCTATAAGGATATGTTGCCTATTGAAGAGCATGTTTATGAAAAATTTGATCAAGAATCACCTATTCAAGATCATAATATAGATTGTGTTGCCTATTCAAATCTCCTTGAAGAGCTGGATGAACTTGCAATAGATGATAAGAAGGATGAGGTCACTTAAGGACAATGCATAGATGAGATATCACATGTCAAGGTTATAGATGACTAGTATGAAAAAGATGTAGAAGTATTAGATGAGTTTGTCTTTGTTGGTGACTGGTTTCCTATTGATGACTCATTTGAGGTGGTGCTAAGGGATTTGGTGGGAAAGAAAAAAGACTCGTCAAAGGTTATGATTAATAAACATCCTATCTTTTAACTTGTACCATCTCTTAGAATGAGTGAGTTCATGAATTTACCTTTGATCCAAGTGGATCATGCTTTGTCATGGTTTGTTAGTTAGTTTGTTTTGCTTTCTTCCAAGTATTGTTCAAGCACAGTAGTTTCATTCTGTTTTGTCCCAAATAAGTGCTTGTTTGAACATTTGCTTGTTAGTTAGTTTTCCCTACTTTGTGTGTTCTCCTTCTTGTTTTGAAGGATGAAGGTTATCTCTTTCAAATCAGAGATTGAGTTTGCACTCATGGACTAGATTTTCCATTGTTTTATGAGTCCAGGATTCATGTAAGTAGTCTAGTTCTTAAGCATAGGAGGCATGCTTTCTAGCTAAGTCACCAAAATGTTGACAATTTTTGACCCCATAGGTCAAATTACCACCCTTGCCAAAAAAATACTTAAAAATCCATGGTTAATAGGCCTTGATGTTGCCTAAGTGATTTAGGGGGCTTTCTTTCACTTATCTTGTTCTTTGCAAGAAAGAACAGATGTTGATTAGAGCAGTTGAAAGGAGAAAATTCTAAAGAGAACTTTGGGCTTTACAAGAAGAAAAGACATTTCAAAAAAGGGCAAAGATCATTTCAAAGTTCCAAGAGGGTTTATTACTTTTGGAAAAGTTCATTTTACAAAATCCTAAAATTCCTTTTCAAAATTTCTGAGGACCTTTTCAACAATCTCAGAAGGCCCATTTGTAGATTTTTGAAGGGTTCATCCCTTCAAAAAAGGGCATTTTCAGAGATAAAGTGGACCATTCCATTTTGTCGAGGGGACATTTTAGAAGGGCTTGATAGTTTTTTTGAAATATTTTACAAGTGGACCAAGATAAAAATTTTGAAAGGGTGCTTTCAAAAAATTTGAAGTGTCTTTTCTAGAGCAATAGGGCCACTTCAATATTTTTGAGAGGACCATTTCATAAGCCCGAAAGGAATTTTCAAAGATAAGGGAACACTTTGAAATCCCAAAGGGACATTTCAAAAAAGGACTTGACAAAAAATTTGAGGGACATTTTATAAAATCCTAAAGGGCAATTTGCTAAGGCTAAAGATAGGAATAATTCCTTCAAACACTTTTTGAAGGAAATAAACAAGACAAAAGGTGAAATTCAAAAAACCCAAAGGGTAGGTTCCTTTCAGGGAGTTCTATTTCACAAACTCTAAGGGACACTTTCATTTTCTTCAAAGGGTTTATTCCCTTTGAAAAAATACCATTTTAAAAAAGTCGAAAGGGACATACATAAAGCTCGAAGGGTATCTTTCCCTTCAGGAAAGTCATTGTCAAATCCCAAAGGGAAATTTTCAAGGAAGGAATTCCTTCAACCTTTTTTTCTAAAGGAATTTTATGAAGGAAATGGCTTGTAAAAAGGATTAAAATACCTAATTCCTTTAGACTTTTTGTCTAAAGGAATTGTCCAAGATAAAATCCCAAAGACATAAAATTCCTTCAGACTTTTTATCTGAAGGAATAGTTGAAGGAAATGCTCGAAAGATTTATAAAGGATAAGTCACTTTCAAAGAGGTAGAAATGAACAAATCACAAATAAAGAAGAGACAATTCTCAAAAATAATTTATCCATAGGAAGATGGCAAAGATAAAATATTGAAGATAGATTTCCTTTGGACTTTTATCTGAAGGAAATAAAGAAGAAAACAAACAAGGGACTTTTCAATAAGTTTGAAGGAATTCCTTTGGATATGATTTATACAAGAATTCATTCGAAAAACTTCTCAAAGAGAAATAAATAGGAAAGGCAAAAGACTGTGGATAATTTGTCTGAAGGAAAAAGGCCAAAAGAAAGAGTTAATCAACAGGAAGGAAAGGCCAAAATAAATAATGCCAAAAAGTCTGAAAGAAATAAAACTCTATGGAGATAAAAGAGGGATAGAAGAAAATAGTCTACATGAAAATTCCCCAAGCCCAAATAAAAACATGCAAAAATAAAGAGCCAAGAACAAGAGACCAAGGAATTTCAAGGGCTTGATATGGGACTTCATGCATGCTTCTCAATCTTTAAAGAGATTTTTCATGCAAGTGGAATTGATTGTTATTATAGTGGATTTGAATATTCTTATTTTAGGAATTGATTTTTATTAATTTATAGTTGATTGGTTATCAAGTGCCACATTCGCTCATGCTTTCCATGCAAAGGAGGAATTCTTTTGTTCCACCTCAGCTTCAAGTAGAGTTCTCAGTCTAAAATTATGATGTGGCTTTCCATGTAATAGTTTGACTGTCAAACTTAGGTATACCTCATCCCTTCTATGCCAGTATAGAATTTCATGCATGTGTTCTTGTTGAAGGTTTCCAATGTTTGTAGTTAGTTCAAGCTTGAGTTTAAGCATCTAAGTTGGTATAGATCTCATGCATGGAGCGGATTAGTCCAAGTTAGGCCCACCATCCTTTTCTAAATGCCAAAGAGATTTTCATACAAAGCATAAGATAAAAGGATTTTATTTTTAGATCTTTGGATAGCTCACGTTGGACTTGGAGTGTTCTCCTTTTCTATTTTTAGTGCCAACCCATTAGCTTGTGTATCTTTTTTCTATATAAGTTGTATTTTCAGCCTTGATTTTTGTATCCCTCTTTTGGCAAGACCAAAATTCTACCAAATATTAAGTTGTAACGTTTTTCAAATTAATAGGACAATTTTTCAATTTATCTACTAGTATAGTGTATTTATGTCATTTATTTGCACATTTGATAGAGTTTTTCATCCTTGTCAAGTCCTGATTCTTACCTAGTTACTAGCTAATCAGATTATGCAGGTCAAATTCTATGTTTGATACCTTTTGATTGAAGTTACAGTGGATATAAGTGGCTAGTTAATGTATTGAATTAGACCTATTCCATCATTTACCTCAAGCTTTCATCACTAGATAAAACCTTTTCATGAAATACTTATGCATAGTGGTCAATTGGAGTTGAAAGTTCAGCATTTTTTTTGTTTCGATCAGTGTTTTTAGGAGCTCAAATTGAGTGGATCAAACTAAAATTTAGGTGTAGCACCATCATTAGATAGGATTTTCCTTCAACTTTATTTCTCCCTTTTCTTAATAAATTTGTAGCATAGAATAAACATCCTAATTGATACACCAAAGGGAGCTAGCCCTTAGAATCTAGAGATTCAATCCAATGATTAGGTCACCCACAACCTAAGATTATTTCCATGTTTCAATATACTGTGAAGGCCTAAAAATATCTTCACAAGGGTGTGATTCTGATTGAAAACATTTACCTTGATATCTTCCAAAGTTTACTTCATCTAAAGCACTTAAGTATAACACAATACTACTGCAATATATTTTGCTTCAATTGTAGACAGTGATACTAAATTTTACTTTTTACTTAGCCATGATACTAAACTATCACCAAGGAAGAAAGATCCTCCAATATAAATTTATATAAGCAAGCAAAGTGAAATCTCTACCTGTGGGATACCATAATGCATAATCTAATGTCCCCTTGACATATCTAAATATTCTCTTCACCAACTGAACATGACTCTCCTTTAGGGCTGCTTGATATCTCAAAACCATGCCTACTGCATGCATGATGTTTGGCCTTAATGCTTTCAAATATAAAAGACTACCAATCATAGATCGATACAAATATTTATCTACAACAGGTGAATCTTCATCTTTGTTCACCTTGTTCCCTGTACTCATTGGTGTGCCAACTATTGCACAATCCTGAAAACCAATTTTTTTTAACATTTCCTTGGCATACTTACTTTGAGATATAAAAATTCTTTTATCTGACTAAAATATTTTCAACCCTAATAAAAACCACAATTCTCCAAGCATAGACATCTCAAATTCTTTTTGCATATTATCAAAAAATTATTGTCATCTTTTCAATGTTTCCTCCAAAAATTATGTCATCAACATATACCACAACAATCAATTGATTCTCACCTTCTATTTTAATATAGATATTATTGTCAACAAAACCTCTCTTGAAATCTTGATCTTGCAGGTACTTATCAAGTCTTACATACCAAGATCTAGGAGCTTGTTTCAATCCATATAGTGTTTTCTTCAATATGCATACATGTCTACTATCATTTGAGAGAATAAATCCCTTAGACTGTTAAATGTAGAACTCCTCTTCTATATTCCCATTCAAGAAGGCAGACGTGACATCCGTCTGAAACACTTTGAAATTTTTAAACACTACATATGTAAGAAATATTCTAATAGCCTCTAGTCTTGCCACTAGTGTAATTTTTTTTAAAAATATATTCCCTCAATCTGAGCATATCCTGTACATACTAACCTTGCTTTATTCTTGGTAACTTCATCATTTTCATTCAACTTATTTATGTATACCCATTTTGTTCCTATCACATTGTGATCTTTTGGTCTAGGTACTAAATCCCAAGTATCATTATTTTCTATCTTATTTAATTCTTCATCCATTGACTTAACCCAATTCTTATCATGTTTAGCTTTTGAAAAAGTTATAGGCTAACGTTTGGATAACAAAGAGGAATTAACTTGCTCAAATTCACTTACCATCATTCTTCTAGTGTAAACTCCTTCATTTATGTTCCTGATGATGTCATTTTCATTATGATTTATTTGGACATATTTGGATGGAGTTTTGGTGTCCTTTTTCTCCTTCATCTCATCTTCATCTACTTCTTCAAAATCTTCTTCTTCAATGATTTTTGGAGTGTCTACTGGATCACTGTCTCTTTATGATACATCTTCATCTATCCTGACACTTGCACTTTCAACAATCTTTTTGGTTCTTTTGTTATAACATATATAATCTTTAATTTTATAATAATATCTAATAAATATATCTTCATCTACTCTAGATTCAAACATACCAATTTTTTCATCAGTTCTCTTTATGAAGCATTTGCTACCAATTTTTTTGAAATAATCAACTATAGATGGTTTATCTTTTCATAACTCATAGGGAGTCTTTTCAATATGGACTCTTAACAATGCTCTATTTTAAATATGCATTGTTGTACCTACTACCTCTCTCTAATATTTATCTAGTATCTTGTATTCATTTAGCATTATTCTCACCATTTATTGAACTATTCTATTTATTCAGTCAACTACTACATTTTGTTATGGAGTTTTGGCTATTGAATAATGTCTCTTTATCCCATGGTCTTCACAATACTCAATAAACTAATTTGACATGAATTCTCCTCCTTGATCTAATCTCAAGCACTTAATTAAGCTAATTTCATTCTCAACTGAAGCTTTAAATGCTTTAAAAAGTTTGAAAACTTCTAATTTTTCTTCAAAAACATCACCCAAGTCATACATGTAAAATCATCAATAAACAACATGAAATATTTATCACCGTAAGTACTTTGAGTTCTCATAGGTCCACACAAATCAGTGTGAACAAGCTCTAACATCTAAGTATTTGAGTATTCTTTTATCTTGAACCATCTTTTAGCCTGCTTCCCATGCTGACAAGGTGCATAAAGCATGTTGGAGGGCTTTGTAATATTTGGAAGATATCTAACTACTTGATTTTTGATTATGTTAATAAGATTGTCAAAATTTATGTGTCCCATTCTCCTATGCTATAGTCAAATTTCCTCAACTGGACTCAAATGACATTTTTGACCTTTGATATCTGATAATATATACAAATTGTTGCCTATCCTCTAAGCATTTGCAATCAACACATCTAAATTTGTTCTCATAATTTCACAACCTTCTACATAAAACTTTATTGTGTCCCTAATCACACATTTGAATTACACTAAAAATATTATGCTTAAGACCTTCTACATATAGAACATTTTCAGGCTTAGTTCTACTATTATCCAAATTTAGTGTACATTTTTCGATAATTTTGGCAGTAGTATTGTCTCCAAATTTCATTATGCCACCATTGATCTTGTTCAAGGTTATGAACTTGATTTTGTCTCCTATCATGTGACTTGAACATATTCTATCAATTAACCATGGATTTTCTTCATTTCTTCCATGCAAAGCTATCTAGACCAACATAGACTTTTCAAGTTGTTTCTTCTACCATGAACCTATCTAAACTTTCTTGGTGAATGGAGCCTTGAAACTCTAGTCCTTCTTGACTCACTCAAATACACTTCTACAGTACTAAGCTATGTGTCTAAAATTATTTAACTTGTAACATATTATGGTGTATTCATTAAAGCTTGATAGAGGAGTAAAAGAGTTATGGCTTTTGCTTAAATCTACATGAGTTTCCTTCTCCTTGTTTATGAAATTGTTAGCCCTTTTCTAACATTCTATTTTCTTATGACCATATCTATTACAATAAAAATAGTAACCATAAAAATAGAACCTATTTGTGTATCTCTAACTAGATTGCCTTTTGTAGTTTTTCTCCTTCTAGCCTTCTTTGTTTGAGATATCCTCTGTATTCTTAACTTCTTCCTTTTTCATTTCCTATTTTGTAAGAGCTTTAGCATATCTCTTTCCATTTTCTATGTTAACCTTGTATATGAAATTAGTGGCCTCCCCTTTCTCTCTTTCAAATGTGATACTTGTCTTATCTGACATTGATTTTTGAATTTCTAATATCCTATTCAACATATTAATGTTATTCTCAAATTTTGAATTGTTAGTTGCTCTATCATTGACTACTTTATTTTTTTCTCAAGATCCTCTTTTAAATAAGTAATTTTAACAACATACCTTTCACATTATTCACTTACTTTTTGTACTAAGTTGTTATATCTTCTTCAGTCTTTTTGGCTTCTTCAATGTGTGCTTGTATATCTTCAATTATTTATTTTGACTATTTTTCATTTTTCTTGATCTAGAGCTTCAATCTTCGATTCTTCTTTTCAAAATATTTTAATTATTCTAAGGCACAAATTAGTTATCCTTCCAGATTCACTTTGGCTTCATCATGTTCTTCTTCTTAATCATCTTTATTTTGATTATGGAAGCATCTTCATGTATGGCCATGAATATAATCTCTTCTTCTTTTGAATCATTGACTCCACTATTTTTGGCTGAGCTAGGATCTTTAGAATATAAACTCTTCTTCTCAAATCCCTTCTTGAATTTTTGTTTGAAATTCTTCTTGTATGAAAATTTTCCTTGTTTATTGTCACCATTACCCTTATCTAGACACTTAGCTACAAAATGTCTAATCTTTTCATAATAAAAATATTTGAAAGACAATTTCCTTTGATATTTACCTGTGCCCTTTTTTGGCTTACAAATGGAAAGAGCTCCATTGCCATCTTCATCATCATTAGAGCTGACACTTGATTCTTGAATATTAGCCTTATCTTTATTTGATGTCTTGAAAGCAACTTCAATTTTAAAGGGTTTTTCTTGTTCGTTCCACATCTCATATGTCATAAGAATACCATGTAGTTCATCCATATCTAGCTTGGCTAGATCCTTCATCTCTTCGATTGCCAAAACTTTTGCATCATATCTCATTGGTAGATATCTCAAAACCTTTTGCACCACTATTTATTCTTTTAACTTTTCTCCAAGACCTTGAATATGATTAACAATTTGATCAACCCACAAAAGATAACTCACTATATTTTTTTCCTCTTCCATTTTCAAACTCTCAAACTACTTTTGAAAGTTTGGAGCTTAGCTTGTTGAACCTTTCGATCACCTTGTAAATATTTTCATGCTTTACCCAAGTCTCATGAATATATTTGAATTGCATAAATTTAAAAAAAAATTATTCACATAAACCATATAAAATAACATTTAAAGTTTTAGCATTACTTTCACTTGCCTTCTTTTCTACCAAAGTAATCACAAGTGTTTGTGGATCTTTGTATTCCTACACAACTACTTGCCAAATGTTGAATCCAAGAGACATCAAATAAGTCCTCATATTTATGCTCCAAAAATCATAATTTTTCCCATCAAACAAATGTTCTTTATTTGTATAAAAACCTTCATGTGATCTAACCATCGTGCTTTCCCTGATCTAACTTCAAGCTATAAGACTCTTTCCAAAGGAATTTGCTTTGATACCAATTGTTAAGCACATGATATACTAAGGGGGGTGAATCAATATATCATATATCTTATAAATCTTTTACTTAATCAAAATCCACTTAACCATACATTCAATATATGCAATAAAATTGAAATAATATGCACCAAATGTGTGTGTGTGTGTGTGTGTGTGTGTGTGTGTGTGTGTGAGAGAGAGAGGAGAGAGAGAGAGAGAGAGAGAGGAGAGAGAGAGAAGAGAGAGAGAGAGAGAGAGAGAGAGAGAGAGAGAGAGAGAGAGAAGAGAGAGGAGAGAGAGAGAGAGAGAGGAGGAGAGAGAGAGAGAGAGGAGAGAGAGAGAGAGAGAGAGAGAGAGAGAAGAGAGAGAGAGAGAGAGAGAGAGAGAGAGAAAGATAGATAGATAGAGAGAGAGAGAGAGAGAGAGAGAGAGAGAGAGAGAGAGGAGAGAGAGAGAGAGGAGAGAGAGAGAGTGAGAGAGAGAGAAGAGAGAGAGAGAGACCAATTTTTTACATGAAAACCCAAAGTGAGAAAAACCACAAAGAATAATTTTAAGTATATGAAAGAGCACTAACTCAAATTATAAATTTTTGAAAGCACTAACTTGTAGGAGCACCAACCCCTTTTCTAAGCACCAACACAATAACTGTTTGTGAGTACCAATCCACAGGAGCACCAACCCCTCTTGTGTATAAAACACAACTATCTCTCAATGTTTATTTCTCAACAAATGATAGAATTCTACAATATCTCTTTCTATTTTCTCTTCTTTTATTATATAAAATAATTATAAACCCATGCACTCTCTTGAATATTACAAATGGCTTCCCAAGCCTTTATTTATATATTTTCAAATGACCTTTGACATTCACCCTTTGTGACTCTTTACTTCTCATAGAAAATGGCCCTTGTATTTAAAAGTCACATGGTGACCCTTCATCATAAAATGCATCCTTTCCCTTTTTTGTCTTTATCTTGGTGACCTTTCAAATTCCTTAAGGTGACTCTTCATGAAAAAATTCACTATAACTTCTTTTGTATTTACTTGGTGACTCTTGGAATACCTCAAGATGACTCTTCATGGAAAAATGCATCTCATTCCTCTTTTGTCTTTACCCCATGACTCTTTGACTTCTCCATGAGCCATCTTTTGACTTTTATGTAACCAAAAATATATTCTTTAATATTAAATAAATATCAACACAATTTAGCAAAAATATGAACATTAAAAACACATTTAGACAATAAATGTTATGGGGTCTTTATCACCAATGTTAGACCTTTGACATCAATGACAATATTTCCAACACTTCTTAGAGTTTTGAGGATTCAAACATGATATTTAATGTTAGATACAACTCTCCATACCTTATTCTCAATAGTCTAAGACTCCTTGACACTTCCCCTTATCACCCACTTCTCAAGCATGTAGACTTGACTACCTAGAGTACCTTCTTGTTTAAGATAGAACAAAGGGTATCTCCCCTATTTGCCTAGGAAAAAAATATTTTGGGGTCTTAATGTTATGAGGGTAATATTTATGAATTTTTAGGGTTATAAAAAACTCATAACACCTTCAAATACTCCAAACATGAAAGACAAACTCTGTGTAATATTGATTGTGCAGGAATTGCAAGTTTGGTTGTAGGTTTTAGGTTAAAGATTTTCTTGCCATGTTCCCTTGATCTAAGGATATAATGATGTGAACATAATCATTTTTTATGTGTTAATAATCATGTTAACACTCCCAACTTATGTTATCTCTTCTCAATTCTCTTCACTTAATGAGTCTTGATTAACAGACTATGTGCTTACTCAAAAAAAGGGCAAACCTATATGTGTATGTTGTAGTATTAAACCCTATTGAGCTCCTTTACACTCATTTCAAAGCTGAAATTGTATATTACACATCTTAAGTGAGGTTAAAACACCCACTATTGTGTTTAATTTACATTATTACCCTATAATCAAACTGTATGTGTCTATTCTTATCCATGTTGAGAGCAATAGAGGTCTTGTGGGTGGTAGTCTGGGTCAAAACCCAGAATATCAAAAATTTTGAATGTTCCTTTTGCTTATAGTACCACCTTCATATAAGATAAGTAATTTATATGTATAATATACCTCTACTAGGTGGCATAGCATGATAAAGCTATTTGGATCAACCACTATAGAGAACATTAACATTCTATAGTGAATTAATACTTAAAATGGAGACCTAATTACATCTTATTTATATGGTCAAAAAACTAAACTTTTATTTCAAGGCATTGACCCTATGTTAGGGTTCCATCATGGAAACATTTAGATCATTTTGAACTTCAATATACTCTATCATGAGAGGTTCAAAAGTATTGCATGGTCCTTATTTCGAAGGGATTAAGGTAACTTGTTCCTAAACTCTTTTTCCAACCGATGATGGGCTAACATAGGTCTATTTGTAAATTCATGATTCTTCCATGAATACCATGACATATCCAAAACTCTAGGACCTTAATAAAGGTCTCAAACATGTTCAAACACCTCTATGAAATAATTTCAAGTCTCTGTGTGAGAGTCACTTGTAGGTGAACATGCAGTATATAGGGCAGTGAAAGTAAGTTATCCACAATGTGCATGGTTATGGCATTATAACCAGTCTTAGACATTATGAAGGTCTCAAAAATGGATCCTCTCCACCTTGAGTTACTTTAAACTAGTTAAATTGATTCTACTCTAATGTGATTATCTCCTGTGGGGAACCTATAGGTGTATATTGATGGTGTAGGATTGTGTATGTTAGAGAACTAGTTATCACAGTCTATTACATAGAATTTTAATTCTCAAATTAATTTTTCATATTACAATAATGTGCCTAATGTACTGCTGATATTCATTTACTCTCCATGACTATGTTTAGGACCTCACACTCCTCACTCAACTAACTGTGTATGGTAGTCATGTAGAAAGTTGACTATACTATTTGTCCCTTTGATTGTAACCTCTGTGTGAAATTTTTTGATACTAAAACTTTCAAGGAGGGAGGCTAAAATGACTTTAAAAACATAAAACACAACATGTCACATTCATTTTAAGCCATTATAAGAGCAAGGACCTTTGTACTTGGTTAAATATACCTACAACTAGCAATAGAGATCTCAACCTAAAACTTGAGAAGTTTGAGCTCATAAAATCACCCATAAACATGAAAAAAATATGTAAAATATTAAATAAATAGGTTCACATCCTATGGAAGTAATTTCACCAATTTGATTATATGGACCAACTCAAATAATAAGAAAAACTGCAGGGTGTGGGGATTAGCAAGAAAAATGAGACAGTCGATTTCTAAAGGATGATTAATAAATTATAAGAAAACCATTATTACAAGTAATAACATGAAATTTAAGTGTATTTACACAAAATAATTTAACCTAAAACCTGTTCCCAATGGTCATACCATCATAAGATCTATTGACCAGTTTTGCATGTCTAGTGGAGTGATGGAGGATAAGAATGTTTTTAGACCATCTTTTGGACTTCCAACTATGATAAAGAATGGGAATGAAGTTATGGAAACTGAATATTCATTAAAAAATCTTTACACATGTGCCACACTTCTCTTAGAATCCATAAAACTACCAAAATTACCCAAACTACCACTTTTCTTCTTGTTTCAATGTAGTACCTATAAGTTTCAGTTAGGGACTGATAATGACTGATAGGATATGACATATTGGATGTTGAGGAATAGTTAGGAAAACTTGTGCATCAATGGAAACTATACACTTTCATTAAATATTCCAAAACATGACCTTAAGTGACTAAAAATGACATAAGGGTCTAAAATGGATGTAGTCAAGGTAATTACATATTAACTGACCCCTATCTAGTATTATGACATAACCTATAGGACCCCAATAATCCCCTAAATAAGTTTTGTACTATAGGGTGCTGACCTATTTTTACTTGTGTTCAAAATAGTCAATAATACCCATGTATAATACAAAGGAAAAAAAATGAAGGAAGGACTTCATGTTGATTCCCCCCAAGGAAAACTTCCTTCACTCTAAACAATGCTCACAACTGAATGTAAGAATGTGCTACTAATAGTTTAGTAAATATGTCAGCAACCTATTTAGTAGTAAGCATGAACTCTAATTAAATAACTCCATCCTAAATAGTTTTTTGAATTAAGTACATATGAAACTTGATGTGCTTTGTTTGTTGATGCTCAAAATGGTTGCATGAAGTTTCAATCTCACTTTGGTTGTCACACCAAAAAATAGTGGGGACTATGTTATGGGAAGCCAAACTTTCCAAGTAACTTTCAAATCCAAAGTGCCTATTGAATATATTTGATAACACCTCTATATTCAACCTCAGTGGAGGATAATGTAATAGTTGTCTACTTTTTGCAAATCCATGCAACTAGATCAAAACTAATGTTGTATATAAAACCATAAGTACACTTGTGAGTATCAACATCACTTTTCCAATTTGAGTCTGTATATACCATAATCTATAAAGATATATGTGGAGTCAAATAAATTCCAAAGTTTCTAGTGCCCTATATATAGCACACAATATGCTTGGTTACTTTCCAATGACTCTCATGAAACTCATGGAAAAACCAAGAGACAAGGTTAACAACAAAAGTGATATTAGGGTGAGTGTTAGTCAGGTACTAAAGACTACCTACTAGTTGTTGATACAATGTCAGATCAACTAGATAATTCATACAACTAGTAGATAAAACAAATCCTAACTAAAATGGAGTGGGAGCAAGCTTACAAGTAGTCATGTTGAACCGATGAAGCAAATCATGGGCATACTTTTTTTATCCAATGGAGATCTAAAATAATGTACATTTAACCTTGGATCTAATATTTGACATCTAAATAACTTTCTTTTGACTTTATTTTTAATAGCTGACACTAAAATAACTTTATTTTTACCTCAGGTCTGATATCTAACTTTGAAAGTACTTTCTTTCAACCTTGTATTTTAGGGTATTTTATAAATATCCACACATAAAAAATTCCCTTTTTCTAGGACCTAAATTTTAGTTTTATGTTACTCGATTTTTAATTAGCAATAAATATATGTCTATATTAGATGAGTATTTATTGCTTTAAGATTTTGTAGTTTTTATTACATGTTGTCTTCCCTTAATAATGAAAATCATTAACACATGTAATAAAATGAATCAAATCACATGTTTTAGATTATGGTAAAAGTAGGTTTTGAAGGGACCCTAAAACCCTTTAACAGAATCAAGAAAGATAAAGCATTAACAACCACCAGGAAAAGCAGTCCTAAAACCTACTGAAGAGCAACATCAAAATCAGGTTTTATAGGGACATGAAACCACAAACATAGTCCAATAAAAGTACCTAGGTTTTACAAGGACCTGAAACCTCAAAGAACTTATAGCATAGGGTAAAGAATGCTAAAAATATATATATCTTTAGCATTCTACCCTGGCCAATGATGTAGGTTGCCATTACAATAAACAATAATGACACACAAGCATTTACCGTGACAATAAAATTCTGAAAAATACCTTTGGTTTCTCTATCACTTTGATTTAACAGAGACACCGTTAGATCTAGCAATAATGATGGTCATGCTCCACCATGCCCTCAAACCCTAAAATCACACTCTCAACCATCAAAGATAGGTGGCTCAAAGTTCTAGTCCCACCATGGGAAGGGCTGCCTAGATCTATGGCCACCTCATGTGCACGGAGCTCATTATTGCCATTATAGTCCCAAGGTGCTCCACTCAACAATCTGGTTAGAGGCTGCAAATCCATGCACCTGCTCCATATAAAACCACTGAGAAGTTGATAACTCTGCCTCCTATGCTACAATCGGCATGTGTTAATGATCTCGTCCTCTAAAAATTTGCACCTACATCAGCGTTCACCTCTTGCAAGGACAAAGAAGTAGATTTGGATTGAGATTTGATCTCAGGACACCACCATGGAACTCCTCATGCATTAAACTCTTCGACCCTGGGCTCAGAATGAAGAAGGTGAAGAAAACCCATCAATACGTCAGCTCAACAGAGCAGGTTGATGGGCCCTTCTTTGCCAATCAAATCACATGTTAAGACACCAACATCATTAATGATCTTTTTTTTGTAAAGTCAAGTATGAAGTATGACATGGGAACAATAGTTCTCATACATTCAAGATGATACAAGGCTCACTATGAACCCTTTTGATGGGATTATTATGACCATAGAAAATGACAAGGCATATGAATCTAATTCTACTAATAAAAATAGATTTGAGTCTATTGATACGAAAGAATTTGGTGAATACCTTGATGCCTACCTAGATGAAATTTACTCTTTATTATTTTTAAGTTGACAAAAGAAAAATAAAAATGATCATGCTAGCACATCTAAATAACAAAATGATTATGTTAGTAATATAACTCAACCTTTTGTAAACACTACCATGGATGTTGTTACTTCTACTATTGATAATGTTATTACATCTACACCTTTAGGTTTAAGAGAAACACAAGGATTTCAAAAGATATCTATGCCCATGCCTAACCAAATGATTCATATATGATCTTTGATAAATACACATCCTACATCACCTACCTTACCTACTACATGATCCTTTGTGTTATCCATTTCAGTTTTGCATGCTAAGGTGATGCAGTTAGAGCAAGGTATACCAAAAGCTACCTAATCAATGAATTCACAAGCCTTGTTTCATAATTTGTTAGCACATGAAATTATAGAATACCATTTACCTACATGATTTTTAGATCCTAAACTTCCATTATATGAGGGTAACAGAGATATAAAACAACACATTTGATCTTTTCATGTGACATGTTTGGATTATGATTTAAATGATAAGTTGCTACTAAGTTATTTCCAATAAGCTTAAAGTATTATGCCTTATGATGGTTTTATGATTCACGTATTGAATGATTCAAAGCATTAAATCCATTAGAAAATCAATTTCTCAATAATTATTCCATCAACATTGTTGAAAATTTTTATTATGTGTAAATCTATAAACTCAAGCAAGGAACTAATGAGCATATTGATGACTATGTACTCCATTACAGATCATGCTTGCCAAAATGACTAACACCTTGGTAGATAAATAATTACAAGATATTGTCAACCAAATTTTACTTTCACCTTTGCATGAGTCAATTAGTTTTAATAAATTCAAATCATATGAGGTACTTTGTCATACAATAAGAGAAAGAGTAGTAAAGCTTCTTGCTTTGAATAAGCTCAAATATGCACATACATCTAGTTCAACTTCTACAATGAATTTTTAGGGCAAACCATCTTACAAAGATAACCCAATAGATATTAAAACTAATGCAAATATCATAATTAATGTTATTTCTCAACCTTCTAACAAGATTATTTTATTAGATCAACTAAGGAGTCAATTTTATAGATTACCATAACCACCTCATAAATTATTAATAAAAATTAATTGAGTGTTGTTAGGTATTAGTGTTTCATATGTAAGTAAGTATATTTTGATTATATGAGTGTGTGTGTGTGTGTGTGTGTGTGTGTGTGTGTGTGTGTGTGTGTGTGTGTGTGTGTGTGTGTGTGTGTGTGTGTGTGTGTGTGTGTGTGTGTGTGTGTGTGTGTGTGTGTGTGTGTGTGTGTGTGTGTGTGTGATTTCTAATAAATACTCATTTATATAATTATGTGAGATTAGAATGAGTTGTATGAAAGATAAAACAACTCACTAGAAGATAGGCTTTTGGAAGAGTCTTTAAGAGAGAGGGTAGAATGATTTTTAGGATAGGGGATGAGTGTTGGCTCCTTCCTTGTAGGCAAATAAAATACTATATATCGTAATGGTTTTGATCAATAAAATTATGTTTTTATGATTGACCAAATTATTTTGAGAGTAATATCAATCAGTTTTTAACACTGATATCAAAGCAAGTTACCTTGGACCTCTCTACAATTTTAGGTATTATTCTTACTAAGAGCTTTGGAGTGAAGACCACATCCACTGATATTATCATTTGGTAGACCTTTTCTCTTTTTTTCAAAGGTGATGCCATGTATACCTTCATTTTTTAAAGTGATTTCAATTATTGTTTATTATTAAACTAGTATGATGCTTGCAACCTTGGCCATAATTGAAAGCATGTATCCAATGTTGATCCTTGTGAGATTTATTATTTAGAGAGATTGAGCCTCACCTTTCAGTAACTAATTTTGGGTGTTTTCATAATAGTGGATAAATGAACTTTACCTTGTCAAACATTTTCTAATTCCCTTGTTTTAAACTCTATACTAAATGGTTCTTTCTATAATACTTAGTTGTTCTGATCTATACTATGTTATTTCATGCATAAATTGGAATTAATTATTTTAATCATTTCAAATGTAATGGAGCTCTTTCTATACCAACAATTAAATACCTGGAACAATTTTTTTTTCAACATCACTAATTTTTTTAATATATTTAAATATGAATTTACCATATGCCTTTTACATGTTTGATTCTATATCGCATGTATTATATATAACTTCCATGTATGTATGGTTGATAATGAAATGTAATGTGGCATCATGAACTATAACATAGCATGTTACAATTTCTTCAAATTGTGAATGTACATTTCTTCATCAAAATGCATTATCAAAAATCAAAATAACAATAACAAATTGATCATGATAGAGATGCCTCTTCTCCCTCCATATGACACCATCTGCATTTCCTCATTTTATACAATCATGCTATAAATTTATAGAGTAATACCATCAATGTCACAAATAAGTTTACCCACTTTATTTTAGGTAAGTTGAAAACCTAGTATAATTCCCTCCTTTATTTTGCTAGATATGTGTGCATATATTCATATTTTCTAGTACAATGTTGTCCTTCATCTTGCTACATATACTTGTATCTCTTCATATTTTTATGGTATAATGTTGTCCTTCATCATGTTAGATATACATGCATCCCTCATATTTTTTGGTGTAATGTTGTCCTTCATCTTGCTAGATATAAATGCATCTCTTCATATTTTTTGGTATAATGTTGTTGTTTATCTTACTACATATATTTTTTCTCTACATTGTATTATAGGTTATCTCCCAATACCTACATCTCATCATATTATGATGTATTTGTTTATTCAATAATGGACAAAAAATGTAAAAGGAAAAGAACCAATGAACCTATGAAGAGGAATTTGATAGATATTTTGAGTGCAGATTGTAATTTCATTAGTCAAACTTTAGCTGATAGCCCTTCATAGGACTATATGTCTATTTTTTTAATGACATCTACTAAATCTCCATATTTTTGCTTCTCTATAACTTCCAAGATACCCAATCTCATTCCCTTAAGAAACTTTGTGAACCAATTTGAAATGATTGAATAAATTATTACAAAGGTGGATGAGAACCTTCAATAATGCCAACTAAGGCATTAGAAAATCAAGTTGGATGTATGGCAGTAATGGGAAAGGTTATAAAAATAGCTCAAGGACAACCTCAAGGAAAGCATTGAATGAATGAATGCAACCATATCCTCACTAATAAATGAGAACAAGGAGTTGAATCTTTGCATTGAATGTGTAAGGAAATAAAAACTACAAGTTTAGATGTGGATCGAAGATTAGAATACATCACTAAGAGTATATGAAGTTTTTGCAAGTGATAGGTATATTTTTATAGAATTAGAGCATTACAGGAATGAAGATAAAATAAAATTTAAGAGGAAGAGATCATAGTGTGGATAATTTTTTCAATCCATTGCATGGCTTTCCCAACAACAGTTCTGATTGTATCCATGCTTCCTAACTCCAATGACAATGAAAATGATCATAATTAGTGTATTACTTTACCATGGTTTATTTCATTATATTTGTTGACTTTTACATAAATATAGTGTCTTCCTTTACTGTGAACTCATATATATGTGTGTGTGTGTGTGTACATAATATATATGCATGTGTACACACATACACACACATATGCATACATACATACATACATACATACATACATACATACATACATACATACATACATTTTATTATAGTTTGTTTTCATTGACTAATTTATTATGAAGATGATTTTTTTTTTTACACCCTAAGTTTTTTGATACCATGAAATACTTTGATTTCACAATATACACAAAATGAATTTACTGTAAAATCAACTAAATACACAATCTAAACATTATAGGCCATTTCATGATATTTTATATTTTTCTGATTGTTGGAGAAAATGCCTCACACAAATTTGATTTCATGGACTACTATGATCTCATAGAATACTATGATTGCACAATATCAACAAAATGAGTTGCTTGGAAAATCAACTAAATACACAGTCTAAACATTGTAGGCTATTCCATAATATTTTGTATTTTTCTAATTGTTTGATAAAATTCCTCATATAAATGTGATGTAATAGACTATTTTGATCTCATGAGGTAGTTGTAATCATTTTTTAACAAAACTTAGAAATAGAGAAATAGTGGAACACATGATTGATTATCTATTCTCATATGACATAAAATATTTTAAGATCTACTCAAATCCTCACATGAAATATTGTTTATCCTTAAATGATTGATAAAAACCATACTACAATCTAAAAATTTACATCTAATTCAAAATATTTTCACATTGTCCTCCCACTTTCTCACCAGATACCTTCTCACAAAAGTATTTATGCATGCTACATGCATAAATGTAGATTCATATTTTATGCTAAAGTTTATAAGGGGAAAATATGAAAATACATAGAATATAATCATTTGGATGCACAAAGACATGATTTTTTTTTTGTGAAAACATGTTTTGTGAGATAAAAAAAATTTAACTTAGAAGTATTCATTCATGGGACATACATGTAGAAATATTGTAGATAGTCTGATACTATCAAATTCTATATTTGAAAGGAATAATGAATATTCAAATAGAAGTTAGATTTTATTATACTAAAGTATATTAATATTCAAATTGGAGTCTAGTTTCCAGAACATCACACATGTCATGCACACATGAAGCACTAAGACATAAAGGAAATACTAAAGCACACAGGGTATAGTTTTCATTTATGATTTGCATGATTAACTTTAGGACCACCACGGATTGGATCTCAGTGCAAGGTAGGAAATAAGGCACAAAAATTACTTGCTACTAATATGAAGGTTAATCTACAATGGGTATTCACCAAATAAAAAATAGACATTATAATATGAAATGAAATTTTAACTGCAATTATTGCTTGATATGTAAAATGGGCTTGTTGAAAAATAATTTTATCTATATTAATAAATTAAATTGGTAGAAGACAAACCAAATAATCAGCCTTTATTGGCATCCTTCTACCTTGTACCAAAATGTGACCTTTGAAACAAGGTATGGAAATTCAATGATGAGCTAGTCAACGATGATGGAGACTTCAACATTCTTTAGATGAAATTGCTTTGCATGAACTACCATAATGCCTAAATGGAAATATCACAATATTAAATTAAGACACACAATATTAATTGGTACATAATTTTTGTGTGGGAGGCATATGAAACCCATAAACATCACATATAACATCTCATTAAAAAAATAGGACACCCAAGAAACTTTATGACAACCAAGTAACTTTTGAACACCCATGCAACTTTAGTTAAAGTTATATAGATCCTTCTTCATGGGAACTATTTTTGGTCCACTTATTTTTTAGTTGTTCTATCCAAATCCTCCTAAAATGTAACATGCTTTGATTTCTCTTTACATTTTAAGGGAATTGGGATTGTTCATTTGTCTAAGGTGTATACCTGTGGATTGATATATTATCCACAAAATATCTTGAGCATCAAAGACTAGTACCATAACCATCATTTACATGTTTAAAAGTTTGTGAATCAAGATGATTGACCTCACCATTATTAAATATTTACCTTGACTAAAACTTTTTATAATAAGCTTCTCAAGGAAATTAAGACTCCTCTTGTTGATTGGAAGAGTGAGAAGTGTTTTGTCTAACAATCCATAGATCTTGAGAATTTAGGGATCATTGGGGTCATCCACATCACTGAAAATATTTTCACTTACAAGAAAATTGACAACATTACTATGGGTGAGTTTATAAAAATTATTATTGACATCATCCTAAACAAACTAGAAATGGATGTTTGTTAATAACCCTATGAAAACCATTTACAAAATCAACAAAATAGGGAAAGGTAAAAATCAATACATAAATAATACTTGCATGAGCATCAATATTACTAGTTGAATAAAATGGAACATTGGTTCTTGAATAAGATTCATTTCCCAATTTCTTTCTTAAATTACCATCTTTCAACATGTGCTTTCACACATGGCTTTGGGTTGACCACATGCATTCACACATTTCAAAATACTGGCTCACCATTATAACCTTGTAAAATGTGTCTTCCTTGATTTGGATTATCATCCATGAAACATCAAGATAAATATCACCAAAGTCTCCATCAAGGATGCATTGTGATTCCATCCATGACTTGTTCTATAATTGCTCTTACTTGAATTTATTATAAAACCCATTGTCCTTGCACATTTGGCTTCACCAATAATATTAAAATATAAAATACACTTACTTCTTCACCAACCAATCCAATTTTTAATGGGAAGAAACTATTATTTCATTTAGAAACATGTACTTTAGATGATTGTGATATAATTCTATGGCAGCCTTTGTCTCCTGATCCACTTGGGGCATTGTATGCAACATCTTGCCTGCATGCCAATATAGTGGAACCATTGAGATTTCCAATAGTTGATGAATGATTATTGAACCCCATATTATTCCATGAACACATTCACATCACAAACCATTGCCTTATCATTATGAGACTTGTGCATTCTATCACCCAAGATTCTAAACTTTGTTTGTCTTGTTTGAACATTTTTCACCTTTGTAACAAAGTTTTTTAGCAACATGCTCCTCACATGAAAATTGTAGAGGTATAAATCACATTGAAACACTTACATGGCCTTGTAATGGTAATTTAAAAGAGTATAAATAAATAAATAAATAGATTTTAATGAAAATAATTAATATTTATAATATACATAAGTTCAACATACCTAATAAAAATAATTTTAGCATGAGCATCATCCACCATGAAAGCATTTTGTTTTCATTCCAACATGTCACAATGTGAATTAACCACTAACTTCTGTATCCATGATGTTAGGTCCATAATAGTATCCATCCACATCAACACCCATGCAATAAGAAGTCTATTATGAATAATATCAAATAAAAGAAGTGTGCACAACATGAACTACTTCATAAAAGACAAACATAAGTCTTTTATACTAAAAAGTATGAGGTTTCACATTTGGATATCCACAACTACCTTCTATGCATTTTTACCATATGTGGATTCCATTTATAATATATTATTGTGTGCATACTTCAACATCCACTCATGTTGTTGAAGAAGTTGTAGACCTAAGATAAAGGGATGTTCTTTTGTTTCTATTTTTTCAAATTCTTTGTATGAAAATACTTTTTTAGAATTTTTGGTGACAAATGTTATAACACTATCCACATAATTAGGATCAAACTTGTATTATGTTTCTTCAGCATTCCCTCAATATTATGGATATCATCTTAGGTCCTAAAATCATCCCTCTTTGTCTAACCATAGAACAATATAATTTTCTCATGAACCATTTCACGATGCTTTTAGTGAAAAATTTTAAGGGTTAGGCTCAACAACAATAATCTCTCCACCCAATCTTTCAATGTACCACTAATTATGGATCTAAATTATAATGATTACCCCTAAAGTCATCGATCTCTTTCCCATGAAACCATGCCCCTCCATTCTATATAACCCATGTTTTTATTTGTAATCTAAGTTTATTCCGACTTCTTCATCAATAGATGGAATAAAAAATGGCATTGAAATCAATGACGTGAATACATATGGTCAGGTCAATTTTTAGTACCAACCTTTAAAACCTTTTAAATGTCATAATGTACATCATATTCAATTATATATTCCTTAGGGACATACATACACCAATAGCTATATAACATATACATAATTTTTTAATAAAAATATAATCCATATATTTTTTTTAAATAGATTACAAGACACCATACTAAAAATATGTATTATATAGATATATCAATCTTAAATTTTTTAAATTCAGATGGCATGTGATTGAATTTACTATCTTTGATATGAAAGGTGGATACCCCAAACTATTGCATTCACCATTTAGGAATTCTTCTATACAATTTATTCATATCTAGGAAATAATATCTTTGTCATTTCCCAAATTTTCCTTCACCTCGGTCCACTCTAGTTTGTTAGAAGAGAAATTCCTAATAGGTGGATTTTTCATTAGAAGAGATCATAAACACTTCCACTTGGACTTCATCTATGAAGCAAGCAATAAAAAAAAAGTTAGATTTATTAATTTATAAACCCATCAAATTTGAATTCAAAACAAGTAACTTACAAGTAAAATAGGACATTGCATTCTCATAAATTATATTTCATATGATTTGAACTAATTGGATGTCATTTATGAAGCGAGCAAGTGAAATAAACTTAGACTTATTGGTCTAAAAAACCATTAGTTTTGCATTTAAAATATGTAACTTACAAGTAAAACAAGACATTGCATTCTTATATACTATATTTCATATAATTGATGAATATGGTCAAATACACTATATAGTGTGCATTTTCCTAATTAGTACTCAATTTGACATGTATTCATGTGTACATTTATATTTATTAATTTAGTCAAAACTAGTTAGTCATGTGTACTCAATTTGACATATAGTTATACATAAATTTATATGTATTCATATGTAGTTATAGGTATGTTTTAGTGACACAGGAGGATCTAGTCTGTAAAAGTGTGTCAAGACAATTAGGGAGTCTCTATAGAATCATTTGGATCTGTATTCATCCCTAAAGACTTCATGCATCATCTTAAATAAATTGATTATTACATTACAACATGTGTTATAATTCTTGTTATTTTAGAGTTCCTCCATATTTAATTATGACAAACATATTATTGTAATTTTTTATTTAATTTTAACACATTTTGAGATTATAAATAGATACTACAACACTTTAATGGTTGACCTATAATTCTCATACTAGTGATTATTTTTAGAGGCCACTAGAAATTTATTGTATCAGTTAGGATGTTTTAGGGTTAACAAGTTATTTATTATATAGTATATTATTGAGACAACTTCAATACCATCAAGATACTTGTTATATTGACAAGCCTATTTTGTGGTGACCAAGATATTTATGCTATCTATGAAGTCACTTCAAGGACATTAAGATATCACCTATTCAAGGTCAGATATAACAAAGTCGATGGAAGTCCCAAATTAGTAAGCCCAAATTATGATGGGGAGTAGGTGATGAATGATGAGGTGCACCTATCTATTGAGAGGTTTAGTGTTAGTCATACTCCTCATTTTCACAATTCTTCCAAACTCCATATTCATGCAAACCTCAAAACTAACATATTGTATATGTTTTGAATATGCTATGTATATGCATGCACATGGAAAGTGACCAACAATTGATTCACAATTAGATATACTACACTTGATCAAGACAAACAAGGAGAGTAACCATAGATTTGTACCTTATACCTCATGTAATTATCAATCCAAGGATGTAAACTTGATAGGATGATGTCACTGTATGTGCACACTTAATATCTAATTTGACATTCTACTAATTGTATCTATGATATTGAAGTGCATTAAATGAAATGCTTGAAATGAAACATAAACAAAATATAGTAAAATAAATGCTTATGCATGGAAGCTTCCCTAAATGAATCTAAGAAAGAATGTAACTCACACAATTCATAAATAAAACACACAATGCTTAAGGAAATCAATTAGCATGCTTAGCTAACCAAATAGGTTGGATTCTTATTGTAGCCTTCCAAAGGGGCCCCTTACTCCTTCCAACTCTAGCTTTAACCCTTCATCTTACAACACTAAATTAAACTTAGAATTGCTCACTCATATTAATCAAAAGTATAGCAACGAATTGTTGCATGAATTTACAATAATAATTGCTTAACACAATGTACCTTTGATAATCTCTATTCAACATATAATATTTATTATATATCTCTCAACTCTGATGCTACATATTTATATATAATAGAGGAGATTGTTTTATGCAAAATAATATATACATTCTATTCTAAGATACTTTTGAATTGGGATAACTGAAATTGGTTCCTTTCACTAAACACATCCTTCATGTGAATCTTGTGACTTTGTTGTAGGATAAAAAAAGGTTGTTTCATTCTTCAAATTCTTTCTTATTGATCTCTATGGAGGTTAGAGTTATTTCTGTGAGTCGATTGAAAGAGAATAAAAATTTGTTCATCCATGGATTTGGTCACATAGTGGCTACAGGATGGTATGTGTAATGAGATTATTTTGTTGCAGGATACTCTATGCTATATACCTATTTCTTCAAAACACATTTATATAAAAAACATCCTAAAGCAATAGACAATAATCATATATTTAATTTCAATAAATAATTTCAACTATTTAAGGTTTATGAAAGTAGGAAACTGATATGGAAAAGTGTTCAAAAGCATGGTAATTAAGCAGGATGAGTACAATAGATGGACATAATAATAAGACATTATATGGGGCTCATCACATTCCCCAACTTAAGATCTTGCTCAACCTCAAACACCATACGTGTTCATTCCTAATGCACAAAGAACTCTAAAATCTATGGGTTCTATAGCACCCTTAGCAAGATGAGCATAAAAACCCTACCTCTGCTCACATATTTTCCAAATTTTGGCTTCTCAAGCTTCATCCATTGGGATTTCGTCCTACCAGTCTAGAACAAGATACCATAATAGGGGTGGTCAGAACTTTAGGTTTAGTAATTGTGATCCCATGTCACCTTAAAAAAGAATATACTTTATGGTTCTATTAAATATTAAATTTAAATTAAAAGAAGAATAGTGATCCTTCTTCTATAGTAGTGAGCTCATTCCAACATTCGATACAAGACTCTTTGGCTGAAGGACCAATAGAAGTTCTCAATCCCAAATAAAAATATTGAACCTCATCATATTTCTATCCAAATCAAGTTCTGACTTTTTTCTTTAACATGATATTGTCCCATTTAGATAATATAACATCAGGTACCATTGATTCACCCCTGATAAGTATCTGGTTTTAATTTTCCTTTGTCTTATATTCTACTATTTCTCTTTCTCTTCTATATTCATTTAATAAATATGATGAAAATTCTTACAATTAGACATCTCCAACATATAGATTGGGATTCCACTCCCTATCATATGGAATAACATAATTGTGTAGGTAGAACTCACACAATTATGCTTATTCTTCTTGTGAACTTACTCTATATATAGAAAAGAAGGAAATGGGATCAATAACTTCATGGAGCATATCACAATAAATTCTCATAAATCTGAACTTGTGCCATTGTTCTTCAAGATAAACTATATAAACTTTTACAAGAGGCCTGCAATCAAGTAGTTCTTGGGTTATACCAACCATGTCCTCAAATTTTTGTTTTAGTTTGGTGATGCTCTCTTCCTTTAACTTATTTTCATCTTTCAACTTCCTATTTTATTTTCTCAGTTCTTTCAAAGATTCAAATTGATTACCCACCCAATTCAACATTTTAGAAGATATAGCAAAATAGAAGTGACACCTGACCTCAAGGGTAGCTTTAGGATCCTCTTGTTGATTTACCTCTATAGAAGGTTGTGGAATGATATCTATATGATGGTCCTTATATGAAGGATATAACTGATAAGCTACTATAGTGAGTGCATCTAGTCCTCCACTAGATTGATCTTACAACTACTTCCTTAGTTTCTCAATTTCTTACAGGGCTTGCTCAAGAGTAGAAAATTTCATTTGTAAAATAGTTTGATCCAATTGTTCATCTTCCTTCATCATTGGTTCCTCATTCAACTCTTGTTCTACTTCTTCTTGTATTGATTCTTCATACAATTCTTCAAAACTATATTCAACGCGATTTACTTCTTCCTGATGGAATACTAGAGAACATTCTTCCCTATCTATTTTAGTCTCTAAAAATTCATTACTACTAGAAGTCTATTCTTCCCTAGATTCTTCATTTATTTTAATAATAGAAGAAGGTTTATTTCTCATATTTCTCCTCAATCTATGAAATCTATGAGGAGTAGGGATTACCTTGGTCTTCTTGGAAGAAGGTGGAAGTTCCTCCTCAGACTCATCTGAATTAGGCTAGAGAATGAGTTTCCTCTTCTTCCTTATGGATTCCCTACCTATAGAAGTCCCTTCTTTAGTCCTTGATGCAAGTTCTTATGTTTCTATGGGAAGAACTTCTTCTATAGGTTCTTGTGTGGCTGTAGGAAGGTTTTCTACTATAATTTCTTATGGTTCTGTAAGGAGGGATTCTTCTTCTAATATTTGTTATTTAACCTCTACTTCTTCTTCTAATAAATTTCTTTCTCTATCAATCTCTTCATTTCCTATTACTTAGAGAAATTGCCTCCCAGCTGATGTTGGGTCTAGTTCTTTGCAAATAGCCTTGAACAAGTAAGTGGTTGAGACAATGGTGGGAAAGAGCTTTAGAGTTACCCTTTTGAAAATCCTCTGACATTTTGGTGATCATGTGAAGCAAAAGTTTGGGAATATTTATCTCCATTCCATGCTATAAATTATTCAGAAACTTGAAATGTAGGCCATGCAACATATAATACCTTCCTTCACAAATGAAATATCTAGAGATAAACTTGATAGCTTTAGCCCATCTTCTTTGTAGAGACAACCTTGTAGTGCCCTATTTTGAAGTTTGTAGGAATTTTTTTACTCTAGTAAACTTTTGTCTCTCAACCTTGGAATCATATTTGTCTTATCATTCTTCCCTTATTCTTGGTAGTCCCATTACTCTATTGATGGTTGTTTCTATTATCTTTATTTCCATCTCTTTTACCATGGATAAGTTATTATGTAATGTAATAGCAAATTCCTCCACAATTTCTTCATCTATAATCTATATTTTCTCAAAATAATTCACCCATTCTATATTATAGAACAAGGCCAAGATTTTTAAATTTGTTAGTCAAGGGGGTGATGTCAAGTGGTTCATGTTTCAACAAATCACCTCCCATATTGTGTGAATTGTAGACCTAGGAGTTTATAGCAAGGGTTGTGGGATATGGCAGAATGGTTTGAAACATTTACTTTGGGAGGTGAAATAATCCTTTGGAATAAATGAAAAATATTCCCCCAAATTATACTGTCACTTGTTCTCAAGGGACAAATCTGACGTGCACAAAACACTCATGGCAAGAGTAAAGAGTGGTAGTAGTAGTTGTGTTAATTATCACATCAATCAGCAAAAGAGATGATAAGTAGGTGAAATAAGGTGAGAATACAGTGGCACATTGATATCATTAAATCCCATCACCTTTATAAATAATTAAAATGCAATAAGGAAATATATATATAGAATAATTATCGTATTACATATAGAAATAACTTTCATAAATGTGCAAATGATGATTTGAAATGGTGGTCTTGGCATATGTTGGTGTTTGTGTGGGAGAAAATGAATGATATAGAATGAAGTGTAGGAAGACATCCTTTATAAATATATGTTTCCTATAGTAGCATGTGTTATCTTGTAGCAACAAGTTTTATCCTATAGAAGCAAGTTTTATGCTATAGCATTAAGTTTTATCCTACAACAGCAAGTTCTATCCTACAACAAGAAGTTTATCATCCTACAATAAGAAGGAAAATGTATTTTTATTCCAAGGAAATTAATCTACAAGAAAAATAAGTGAAAACAAAACACTTTTTTTATAGTAGTACCTTTTCTTATTTTTTTTAACGAATATTGATCAGCTAGTGACCTAGTCTTTTGAGACAACATCCATTCGCAATGCCTAAAGGTTTTCACTACTAAATTTTCTAATTTTTTTAGATTTTTTGGTCCAAACTTGACTAAAATCACAAGAATCTAGAGGGTATGATTTTATTCATCCTAGACCAAGCCATTATGAATGGCTTGTTCTTAGCTGTAGGAAGCTTTATTACTCTTAGAAAATATGAGAGAAGGGTTGATAGAAATACCCTTCAGATATAGGAATAGGTTGACTTATTTCATGAAGAAGAGATGGATGTTGTTCTTTAATAAGTTAGTGAGTGAGAGTTTCCTTGGAAAATGATTTCTTATACAGCTTGATCCTATGGCCATTAACAAGCAGTCAGAACCAAACAAAGTCAATGGTCATAAGCTTTACAACTCCATTATCAAAAACTTGCTTGATATTATAAGGCCCAAGCCATTTGGACTATAGCTTTTCTTTATGATCCTTATATATAGAGTAAAAAAGGAGTGCTCAGTCTCTTAGTCTTGATTTTGCTATCATGTCATCCTACATGTTGTCTTTTCACTATTTTGGTATGATGAAATGCTTCCTTTCATAGTTCATCAAGTGCATTTAGATGCATGACCCTATATTATTGAGCTTGGGAAAGATCCAATCCCAAATCAAGTGTTATCATTAATGTCTTGTATTCAAACTTAATGGACAGAATGGGCTTCTTGCCATAAACTAGCTCATATGGAATGAGACTAGTTGTGGTTTTTCAAGTGATTCTATAAGCCTAAACTACTTCTAAAAGATGAGTTGACCAATATTTTGTATACAAGTTGATAGTCTTAGTGAGCATATTTTCCAATTCTTGGTTTGTCACTTTCACCTAACCATTTGACTGAAGATGATAAGGGGTAGACTTTTTGTGTCTAATTTCATATTCTTTTACCAAGGCAGTTGTAAAGTCCAATGTGAATTGTGGGCCTTGATCTGTGACTATTTCTCTTTGTACTCCATAGTGGGTGAATATTTCTTCATAGAGGAACTCAACTAGCTTCTCATCTTGGGTATGGGTTAAGGCTTTGACCTCTACCCACTTGGTAACATAATTAGTGCACACCAATATGGATTCCTTGTTGTTGGATTTAGGATCAATGGGACCTACAAAATCCAATCCCCATTTGACAATCATCAGTCCATGTAAATTCATCATCTTTACTAATCAATCCAAACAATGGGGTGGCAATTTTACTAAAATCTTTGATGAATAATCTATAATAACTAGCATGTCCTAGAAAAATTCTAACATCTTTATGATTCTTTGGTGTGGATAAATCATTAATAATACTTATCTTTACTAGGTTAACTTGAATTCTATCAAGATATATGTGATGTTCTAACACAATCCCTTCAGTCATAAGCGTGTAACATTTTTCATTGCTCAGACATAATTTATGGTCCTGTAGCATTGAAGAAATTTATCTAGGTTGATCAGTGTTTCTTCAAATGTCTACCCATAGATATTAAAATCATCCATGTATATTTCAACATAGTCATGGAAGAGATTAGAAAATATGCTCAACACAACCCTTTAAAATGTTATTAGGGCATTGCAAAGACCAAATGGTAACATGGCATAGGCATAGGTTCCCCAAGGGAAAGTAAAAGTGGTTTTATCTTGGTCTTGTAGAGAAATTATTATTTAATTATAACCATTATAGTTATCTAGGAAATAAAATTACTTTTTCCCTATTAATGTATCCAACACTTGATCAAAAAATGGAAGTGGAAAGTGATCTTTTTTGGTAGCAGCATTCAACTCTCTGTAGTCAACATAAATATGGCATTTTCCCCCTTTCTTATGGATAATGACCAAGGGAGAGACCCACTAGTTATCTAAAATAGGATAAACAAATCCTACATCTAAGAGTTTTTGTAACTTGGTTTTGACAATGTCTTTGACTAAAGGATTTATTCATCGTTGGGGTTAGTGAATAGGTTTGCATTCTTCTTTAATGTAAATGTGATGCGTGCATAAATTTGGAGGTATTCCTCTCATGTCATCATAATCCCAGGCAAATGTTATTGTGTGCCTTCTCAGTATTGTAAGTAACTAAATTTTTTACTGGGGTGTTAAGGAAGTGTTGGTGTTGAGAGGTTTGTTTGGTAGGATGTCCACTTAATTTGTTAAATAAAGCATGGTCTCTACATTATCGATTAAAGGAGCATAGCTTCATTGATGGAGAAATAATTGATGAATTATCCAAATATCTATTATGGTTTCATCAAAATCATTCTCAGGAAAGGTATTATGAAGAGGGCATGGTATACATTCTAATAGGTTGGTGGCTACAGGATCCTATTGATGGGTATTTTTCACAATACCAGTAAGGATAGTGTCTTCTTTTTGGGCCTATAGATCTGTACTCTAATCAATTATGTAGATATTATACAAGGAGATAGCTTCTTTAAGTTCATCAATCCAAAGGATTGGTTCATCATTTGGGGAAGGTTGAGCTAGTGGATATAACACCAATTTCTTAGTGTCATTTCCATTGGAAATCAACATTTTTATTAACCAACAACCAATAAAAGCATCGATTGTGGCCAACTATAAGTGACTAAGGATGAGAGGATAACCCCCCCAAATTACTCTTTAGCTATAGGACAATTAAATTTTATAGATATTGGAAATAATCCACAGTGATAACAAGGTCCTCAACAATCCCCTTACACTTAACAATTGATCTATTAAACATCTAGAAGATGGTGGGTGTTGGACGGAGAGTGGTAAGCTTTAGTTGTTGCATGGTCTCCATGGTCATCATGTTGATGGATGCACACAACTCAATCAAAGTATTGGAAGTGGGTTGGCTATGGATGCTAACATTAACTATAGGACTTCCTAGATTAGAATATTTTGGGGGAACTATATTCCCCAACATAATATCTACTAGTTGGCCAATGACCTAGACTATTTTAGGATCCTTCTTCTTTCTTCCTAATTTTTTAAAACATATCTCTCGAATAGTTTTATTGTAGATAGGAACATCCTTTATTAATTTGAAGAGTGGAATTTTGATGCACACATTCTTGAGTTGTCTTAACATATCAAATTTAGGCTCTGGTTCAAGATATGATATGTTTAATCTCTCTGAAAAAAGAGGATTGTCAATCTCTTTTTGATGTTTTGATGGACTTGGCTTAGAATTGGCTAGGGTGGTTATGGATTAGCATGGAATGAAGCTAGTTCAAAGTGTTTTGTGATTATGGGTAAGGTGAGTTGTGGAAAACATGACCTGAACAAAGTTGAACTTGATTAATATCCAAGGTGTGTGTTGGATATTTCATTATTTTAGTGGATTGTGTCAGTTGAACTGATTTATTTGCAAGATTAGGGATGGGCTAGGTGAGTAATTTAGTGGTTTAAACAAGTTGTTGAGTATTTGACATTATGTCTTTTTGTTGTTGTTGTGGTTATTTAATTTATTTAAGAAAGCCTTAATTACCTCTCTATTGTTGTTACCATGGATTAGAGGGATAAAACCATTATTAATTTTAAAATTATCCCTATTAAGGTTATTTTCCATTCTGTTGCATCCATAACTGATTCTAGGGTAGCGACCAATTTATTTGGGACTAATTTAGATTGGGTATATTTATCCAAGAACTGTATTGAGGGTAATTTAAAATTTCAAAATTTATAAATATAGAGTTCGATGGCATACCTAATCTTTATACCCATGATTTCCATTAAGCCAAAAAAAACACTTGGTTCTCATTTTCTCCTATGGCATGCAGCTCTATTGTTGTCTCAAGATTTTTCTCGATGATATTGGCTACCTGAGCTTTCATGGAATGGCATGTGCAGTCCAACTTCTTTGTGTAATCGAGGAAATATGTGGCTAAGGATTTCTTGATTTCTTCTTACTTTTTTCATGTATGTAATTTATCACGCTAAGTAGCTAGGTGGCTGATGATGTCCTGCTTCATGTCCTAGAACATATTGCTAACTTCACCTTTAGACAGTCCTATATCAAATGCTATAGGAAGGGTTCTACCCCTACTTTTGTTCATGGTTGATCTGGAGTAATTCATACATAGAACTATTAATTCATAAAATGGCAATGTAGAAACATCACCACCAGACATTAGATCTAGTGCCTCCAGACAATCATCTCTAATTCTTTTCAGGAATATCAGCTTGATCGATTCCTTGTCCATTATAGTTTAGTTAGCTTTTTGCAAGCTAAACAAAAATCTTTCCATATATTCCTTCAATGACTCATTATTAGCCTATGTTATTCAAAAAATGTCATCTCTCTTATAGTTTATGCCCCTACAGTAGTCTTGGTATGTCATCATAAACTTCTCCTTGATTTCTTCCCAAGTAGAAATGGCATCCTTTCCAATTCCCATGAACCATCTAAGTGTTGCATCTTTGAGTTTTGCTAGAAATAGTTTGAGTTTCTAAGTGATTTGATTATAATCATAGCTACAATATAAAATGGCAAACTTAATAAGAAATGTATTTGGATCCTCAGATGCTTTTCCTCTAAAGGTAGGGAGGGTAGAGTGAGGGATATTCTTCATGGGTGTATTTTCATCAAGAGTAAGGATAGGAAATTTGAAAGTAGCATATTCATTGGTAATGTATGGCTTCTTATACAATACATATGGTGTGAAGTTTTTATAAGATTTTTCTAGTGTCTCAGCAAAGAGTCTCTCTAAATTATAAGATTCTATTGGCCTAGTGTTTCTTCTAGGGGCAAGAATAGCTTTGAATGCCTCCTTAGCAATAAATTTGGGTGACAAAGGGAAGTGAGCTTTAGATTCCTAAGTATGAGGTGATAAAGTGGGAATTATCAAAGGTGGTACATGTGGGTATCTTCCAGGGGTATGAACCTCTTTAAGATCTCCAGCTTGTGCTACCAATCTAGCCAAACAATCTTCTTTATCTACCTCTTTTATTGACAATTGTGAGTAATCTTCAAGAATTTATTCATGTTCCTCAGTTGTTATAGGATGGATTTCTGATCTTGTAGCAACATTAGATGATTTAGGAAAAAATATTCCTACATAGTCCCCCTCACTTTACATACATTAACCACTTTTTTTTTTTTTACTTTTTTTCTTTTTGCCCACCCTGCTTGCACAAGGTTAGTAATATGGGGTTTTTGAAATTTCCACTATCCTACTTGCAAAAAGGGAAATTTCAAACTATAAAATTAGGAAATATTTAATCTAGAAAAACAACAAGATTTGGAAAAATAATAAACATTTACAAATAATTGCTATCAATATTGAATATTACACATGTGTGACATCCTTCCCTTGTAATGGCACCAAAAATGACCAACAGCTGATTCAGAATCGGATATACTACTTGTTGAATCAACCTACCCCCACTTTCTTTGTTTTATAAATAGGGGACCATTGTGAATGTTCAATAACATCTGAACCTTGAAATCTCACTTGAAGAAGTTATATTTTTAGAATTTGAAGATCATCCACTTGAAAGGGATACACTTTATACGTGCTTAATGATAATATTAAGTTTTTGAACTAACTTTGCTAATGGTTTGTCTTTAAGGATTAAATTGTAGAAATAAGGCTAGGTTTCCTTTATAGAAAACCCTAGGATTTGAATTCAAAAGTTGGTGGGAAAGCTTAATGAGAAAGAGCCCTTCAGAGTTTATTAAAGTACCCTTCAGAGAATTGTTTTAGGCACTATTTATTATTGACATTTTGTCTAAAACAAATCAACCTTTTCATCTTTTGAAACCTACCCTTCAGAAGAACTGTCTTGGGACACTTTGATAGAAAGTGACCTTTCCAAAAAAAGTTTAAGGATAATTAGGTGAAGTTTTCCTAGATCAATGGTCTGCACTTCATTTCTAGATTTGATCCAATGGTGAGAGATATTTGAAGGCTCTCATCCTAATCAAATTTTAAGTGGCCAATCAAATGGGACTTAAAAGATCCTATAGCCCAAGGATTTAGTCACATGTCTTGAAGAGCATATTTTCAGCTTAAAAAATAATGTGTTTTTCAACATAACATAATCGCAAGGCTTAAGCTTAAGCCCTCTAAGTACATTAGATGAGCTTAAATTTAATAGCCTTGCACCCATCATTTGACATCTGTGATGACATTTTTGACATTCATGAGGATGTCAAATTTAAGATACTCTAAGCACATTATATGAGTTTAAATTAGACATCCTCGCACTCATCATTCGACATCTATAAGGACATTTTTGACATTCACAAGGATGTCAAATTTAAGATACTCTAACTACATTATATGAGCTTAAATTTGATATTCTCGCACCCATTATTAAACATCTGTGAGGACGTCAAATGACATTCACAAGGACGTCAAACTTAAGACACTCTAAGTAAATTAGATGAGCTTAAATTTGATAGCCTCATGCCCATCATTTGACATCTGTGAGGATGTTAAATTTAAGATAATCTAAACTTTCAATCCTAGCAAAAAAAATGTATCTTTTGACCTTCAAAAGGACCCTTTCTCATTTTTTCAACATGAAATCTTAGTGTAATGACTTTCAACCTAAGTTTTTATCAAAGCTCAAGATTTATTTCATGTGCATCTTCATAGGTCCAATAGTCCCTGCTTCATCACAGGATTTGATCTAATGGTTCAAAATGGCCAAAGACTTTTTAATGAAGATAGAGCATAATGAAGGCAACCAATAAGAAAAGACTTCATAGATTAGGATCAATGGACCACACTTACTCATAGATCTAATCCAACAATGTGAAATAAAAAAAATATTCAAAGACTAATGGATAATGTTTGAAAAGACTTTCACAGGAGTAACACTTTATGAATTTTCCACCTCCACCATTAAATTAAGAAAATCCCTAGCTCACCAATGTAAAACCCTATTCCTTTTTCAATTTAACCACAATTGCATTCAAAAAAGTTGAAATTCACCTTGAGAAGAGCTAACAAGACTTAGAAAAATCCTATAATTAAAAAAACAATCAAACCAATTGAGAAATTATGGCTACAAAGAGACAAAAATGGTGAGAAGAGGCAAAAGTTTATTTATCAACTGACAATGAAGGAAGATGTTATAAGGATACAAAACTAGATGTGGAAGCTTTGAATAATGGTTTAAAAAATTGGTCTGAAATCTTCTTTGTGGTCAAATTTCTACAACTATTGGCTCCCAACAAGCAAGGAATTACTATAGCTCAAATCATGAAGATCTCGTAGCAATCCAAATATCTAGACTTCAACTCATAGCTACCAAATGAGAGGTACTCCATTGTGTCGATATCCTAGCTC
The DNA here is from genome assembly GCA_037957365.1 of Torreya grandis. Classification (NCBI taxonomy): domain Eukaryota; kingdom Viridiplantae; phylum Streptophyta; class Pinopsida; order Cupressales; family Taxaceae; genus Torreya; species Torreya grandis. Next base: position 298,105 of record JARHVA010005840.1, read on the forward strand.
CCATGTTTATTGATTGTAGAGTAGATAAAGACTAGATAATTAGGGAGGGTACATCAAAGAGGGTTGCTTATATAGCTCTAGTAGCTTTTAAAGGCTACTATAAGCTTCCCAAGGCTCACATATACCTCTCTATAATCAAGGAATTGACCACTAATAATAACTTAGATAATATCTTAAGACCATGGCTGGATAGGGGAACACATGTAATGAGAAACCATAATGGTAGAATCCTAATTGTAAAATTTAGGGAAGGGATTAAGATCATCATGAATTTTTTGAATAGAGATTTAGGAGCAGTAGTCACATCCTATGTTAACCCCAACTGGGTATCCTATATATATTTCATGATAGAAGAGAAGATAACTCCACCTATTAGAGAAATGATAAGTATCCACTTGAGAAGGTAGTTTAATGGAATTAAAAGGAAAACAAGTTAGCTCTTCACTATGATGTCTTACTTGTTGGATGCCCTCATGGCTTCTACCTTCTTCCATGCTATTAAGAATTGGTCCCCTCATATCAAGATTACAATTTCCCACCATAAATCTAAATTTCACATATTCAAGTATAGACACCACATGCAATTCATTTATGATTGCATATATCCCACTTTAGTTGAGATAATTACTAGAAATCTAATGCCTAGGGTCTACCCCCTCATTAGGTAATTTATAGAACCCATTGGTGACATATAGCTCTATCATGATTATATAATCATCAAGATAGAGGGAATACAAACCTAGCCCTTTAGATTACCAGTGCATATCCCAATCAAGTTGGTCAAGAGTGAGATTGATCATCAACTCCTTCATGGTATAGACAATGTATGCAGAGAAAAGAAGAAAGGCATCCTACATCTCTTCTCATATCTGATTGAGAAGATAATGATTCATGGATGGAAGTAATTAGAGATATTAACAAAGAATAGAGAGACATTTTTCTTGCAATTAGATGACCTCAAGACATGGGATCCAAAGGGAAATGTGCTCTCCCATATACAATCTAAACAATTGCACAAGGTCCCTTATGAGCATCAATTGGGTCTGTATGACCACTTATACACAAAGGTAGCCAACCTTGAGGAAGTATTGGTTAGGTTTAAAGGGCATGGATTCAAATTAGAACATAGATTATCAAGGGAAGAAAAACCATTAGGAGAAGTATGGAAAATGAATCCCTTACAATACCACCTCTTACCTTCCACTTCGGGTCCACCACAATTGTCTCAAGGTCCACCTTAGCAATAGTAGCTACCTTAGTATCAAGCATCCAAAATCGAGAGACCTAGTGAATAAAAGATAGAATGTAGGCTGAGAGAGGGACCCTCTACCTCAGCTCTACCTCAAAGACCCCCTTCCCCAATGGAATACCTTGACATGGTTGCCTTGGAACCTTATGTAATAGTGGATGAGTTCTTCAAGGAACTTGCAGATACATATGGGTCAGACACAAAAGGAGATGATGATGAAGAAGCCATAGATGAGGTGGCACTAATTAAATCTCCTCAAGTTTAAGAGATATACAAAGGCAAAGAGGTTTCCTTAGATTTGGTCCCTATGACCAAAAGAAAGGAGATAGATATGGCTTTGATGCGTAGAACCTCTAAGAAGCCCAAGTGGATTCACCCAACAAGTGAGGTGAACTTGTTTAGTGACGAATTTCCTATACATGGATTTGTCATCCCTGACTAGTTCATCTATGGGAATTTCCAAAAAATACCCTCTAAAACACATCCATGGTCTTTAACTAACACTGTCAATGTTGGAGTAAATGATGAACTCCAACCCTAGATCTCATAGCTCATGAAGGAACAAGAAAATAGGAGAATGATCGAGGTTGCTAAAGAAATCAACAAGAAAATAGAAGAACTAGGGCAATCAAGAGGTGCTAATCTCAAAGCACCATAGGCTTCAAAGCTTTCAAAATCAAATCCCAAGGTGAAATTTAACCTTGATACAACTACACTTGAGAAGGTTACCACAAATAAGGAAACCATTGAAACTGAAGAAGTCACTCTCCAAAGAGTGGAACCATTTATAGGACTCACTCCAATCCAAGGCCAGGTGGCAGGGGAGTACCCCATTCATCAAAAAGATATTTCAAGTTTGGTGCAAGCCCAGTCAATAATGGCTATGGTGGGTATTCATGGAATGAATTAGAGGATCTTGAACTTGGAGAAAGAGAAGAAAGACTTGGAGGCAAAAGTCTCACTATCAATTCCAGAGGACCTGCTGAAGATGTTAAATAAGTACCTCCTAGATTCCTTTGAGTGATTAAAGGCCATAAAACTCAAGATAAATACCTTGTAACTTCAATCCAATAAGGCACAAATATTTATACAACAATGGTAAGAAACTAAAGACTAGGTAACATAGTTTCTCAAAGTACACATCATCAAACAACCCCTATATTTCAAGATCATTAAAGAAAGGCAATTGGATGCCATTTAAGGGATCCTAGTGGATCAAATATAAGAATTAAGTTCATGGTAAAACAAGGCCAATGACTTCATAGAGGAAGATAAGGATTTGATGCACAGAATTGAGAAGTTACTAGGAACCTTGTTGATAACCTCTTATCAACCTACTACCACTGGCCTAATGCATGGCATAGAATTCCAACAGGGAGTCCAAGCCTTCATCCTAGGCATTGAGAATGAAAACTAGGGCCAATCTAATAAAGATAATTCAAAAGTCCTTAATGTCATCCTCACAACAGGGGAGCAAATTACAGAGGCAAGGTGTCTACAAGAGGTCACCATGAAAAGTAATAAAGAATATGATCCATTGGTTGAATAAAAAGAAGATAGTCTAATAAATCCCACAGTGGATTTCAGGTTAATCAAATAACAATATACCAAGGTGAAATACTTTCTTCAACCTAAGTGATCAGAGGGGGGCACCAACCCAAAATCAAAGTCAAGATTATTCTTTTGTAAACTATATATGCTAGTTTGTCAGTATATATTAATCTTTTAATCTAATAAGCATCTAATGGCCATATGTACTATAACATTTTTTGTAAAAGGATAGTTGTCCTTACCTCTTGTAAAGGTTTGAAATAAGGATGACTAGTACACTACCTATGTCTTCTATAAATAGGTAGGTGTTACCGTTTGTAAAGGAGGGATTTTGAGAAATTTTACACTAGAGCAATTAATACAATTAGAATTCTATAAAGATTGTCTGGTGTTGTGTTATATTCTTTTTTCTTTCTCTCAATTGCAAGGGAATGTCTCAGATTTGAATGGTTCTTGGATATATGAGCTATATTTCATGTTCTTGAGGTTTCTAGTTTGTGATGTGCTAGACTAGTTGAAGGGTTCTAAGTTTACTTTGTTTTATTTGCTCTACATTTGAATGTTCTTATGAAATTCAGATTAACATAGCAAAATCTTTAAGTAATATTGAATTTTAATCATGATATTTATATTTTCCTTTGAATCTTGCCTGATTTTTAGTGAAGCTTGAGCTTATGCTATGTTGCATCATTAATTGATTGAATGTATGCTCACATTGAATAGAAATTTGTCATCTTATTGAGACTAATGCTTGCAATCACATTTCTTCTCTTCCTTACCCTACCTTTTACTCCCTTTTTTTAGCAGTGTTCACATTAGTTTAAAGATCACGATAAATATTAATTTATATTAACTTAGAGTTAAAAATCTTGATCATGAAGACTACAAGATTGCAAAGACTTAGACCCTGGTGACTCCCAACCACCACATCAAACAAATTTTGTGGGCAGGTCTCATACTTTGCTCACTATTCCACCACAAACATACTATTTTTCACAAACTGTAACTCATGCCTTGGATTTTTGTAATCCTAAAATGAGAAGTGTTCATCAAAACTAAGGAGCACTTTGTGGAGAATTTGAAAGCATCAACACTACTCTGAATCAAGATGAACAAGGAGATTAACCATGGATCTATACCTTCTACCTCATTTAATTTTTAACCCAAGGATGTAAACTTGATAGGATGATGTCACTATATGTGCACACTGAATTTCTAATTTGTCATTATGTTAATTGTATCTAAGATGTTGAAGTGCAGTAAATGAAATGCTTGAAATGAAACATAAACAAAATACATTAAAATAAATGCTTATGCATGGAAGCTTCCCTAAATGAATCTAAGCAAGAATGTAACTCACACAATTCAAAAATGAAACACAAAATACTTAAAAAAATCAATTAACATGATTAGCTAACCAAATACATTGGATTATTTATGTAGCCTTCCAAAGGGGGCCCTTCCTCCTTCCAACTCTAGCTTCAACCCTTATTCTTACAATACTAAATTGAACTCAGAATTGCTCACTCATATTAATCAAAAGTGTAGCAATGAATTGCTACATGAAGTTATAATAATAATTGTTTAACACAATGTACCTTTAATAATCTCTATTCAACATATACTAGTTCCTATATGTCTCTCAACTATGTTGCTACATATTTATATACCGTAGAGAAGATTGTTTTATGCAAAATAATATATACATTTTATTCTAAGATACATTTGAATTGGGATAACTAAAATTGGTTCCTTTCGTTAAAGATGTCCTTCATGTGAATCTTGAGACTTTGTTTTAAGATAAATAATTTTGTTTCATTCTTCAACTACTTCCTTATTGAGCTCTATGGAGGTTAGAGTCATTTCTATGAGTCCGCTGAAAGAGAATCAAAATCTATTCAATCACATCTTTGGTCATGTAGTGGCTGCAGGATGGTCTGTGTAATGAGATTCCTTTGCTATAGGATGCTCCATGTTATATACCTATTTCTCCAAAACATCTTCAAAACACATTCATAAAAAAACCATCCTAAAGCGATAGACAATCATCATATATTTAATTTCAATACATAATTTTAACTATTTAAAAGAGTTTGAAAACATAATGCTATAGGGTTTATGAAAGTAAGAAATTGATATGGAAAAGTGTTCAAAAGCATGGTAATCAAGCAAAGTGAGTACAATAGATGGACATAATAACAAGACATTTATGAGGCTCATCAGAAGGAGTTTCATTAAAATGTAATAAATGTGTGTGGAAATTCATGCATCATGTCCTTTATAGACATTTAGATTGCTCACATCTAAACATTAAATTTTAAACATACATTGGAAGAGACTTTACTTTTTGATGAAAAAAACCAAGTGGCAAATCTTTGCAGTGAAAAAACACATTGAAACTTTAACATCATAAAATTCAAAGTTTTTTTGAAGGTCATAATGAAAGTTTCATTCATTTATAATACCAATTAAAACATGACATGGTAAGTACACTCCACCAATAGAGGGCCCTCAATTCATTTCTTGTACATACATTATTCTACTCCTTCCTATTTGCCATGAATTACCCCAATATTATACACAAAACACACATTATGGCAATACCATAAATTAAGGTAAATAGGTGTCATAAACTAATATATGTGCCCTCCTGAGGCCCCCCTAAACTCCTCAATAGAGTTACATCTTAGGCATATCAAATTATCTGACCGACCATCATTGACAACATGTTGTGTTTGTAGTACCAATGCTAGTGTATGTTGTTCCTGATTTGTATTCAAATTAGACTCAACAAGTGGCAAAAGAGGCTTAGTAATAGTGTGTTATGACTTCGTAGGTGATGAAACCAAGCTAGTAACATTGGAAGAAACACCACCAATACTTGGTTCATGCCACTTTACCATTGCTTTCACATCCCCAACATCTTGTACATAATTGATCTTCACATTGAAAATCTACCACAAAAGTGTCACTCCTTATGTATGAAGTGTGATCAGTTAATTGTCTCTTATAAAAAACTTACTTCACATTTGGTTACACATTATTTTTGAATTGTTTTCAACACCCACAATCTGTATGTTCTGATAAAAAGGAGTGATAAGACCATGAATAAGAGCTACATAATATGAACTATTTAATTTGCTACCATTAATAATTGAAGCAAAATTAAACATTATCACTTCTTTCCTCAGACCATAAATAATATATGCATATTTGAAGCAAATTTTTCCTATATCATAACAAACAACTATACACAAGACATATATGATGTATATAATCCTATGTAAAAATAGGGAAAAAAAAAAAAACTAAAACATAGGCATTGATAAATAATTAACATTAATAAATAAGGGACATTGATGAACAATTAACATTGATACATAAGGGGCATTGATAAACAACTAACATTGACAGAAAAGAGACATGGATAAACATATGCGAAAAAATATATATATATATATAGTAAACATATGCATTGATATGTTGCCCATAATCTTATGCACACTTTGAACAAATTTGGCTTAGAATTGTGGGATATATAGGTTTGATATTGAATAATATAAACAATGCATTTCATTGTGAGCTAACCAACTTGCAAATATGGTAATTGGCTTCCTCTTTGATGCTTCTGAAAATGCAGTAAGGGCTTCTTATGTAATGATGTTGCAAATCCAATATGTCAATTCCTCTGTAACGCTCCTATACTATAGACGTCAAAATGGAACGTGGGAATGGCACGCGAGTATACTCTCAACTTTTAATTTTCTCGATCAGGGAACACAATATGTTTAATTGACATTAACTTTCAATTTTCTCGGCCAACAACATTACATGCAAATTTCAACAGGCGTTAAAGGAATGATAACAGAATGACAAACACTGAGAGTTGATTACTTTGGTGGGAGCTGCAGACACATCAAATGGAATTGGAATGCATTCGTTGGTTAAAGAGTTCCCATAAATATTGGTAATACCAACATAATGACCATTAAAGTCGAAGAGGGTCCACCGACCCGATGAGTGGGTTTTGATCCCCAAGAAATGATATTAGGCAAAAGGGGTGGCAAATTTTAATGAAACCACACCTCACGTCCATTCTCATGAGCACACATTTGACAAACAATTCCCAACTAAATCGTTCTAATAATGGTGGAGAGACAAAAGCAAAAATCTTAATTTCTTATAGGCAAAAAAATTTCATGGTACCAATCAACTGACATGTATCCCTTACAATAAATTTTCAGGTTGTGTGAGTAAGTCCTTGCACATTCCATGAGTACACTAACTTCTATTAACCTCTTTACATAGTAGTTTCTTCGTCATCCTCAATTTAAATAGAAAAACTATTTTCTAAGTAGGATTGGTGGTTAGCTTTCATGAAATCACTCAAATGAAAGACTTACCACTTTTCTTGCATATAATCACTTAAGTGAAAGGCTTATTGTTAATTTGAAGATGTGAATTAAATTATCATATAAATGTTGAAGAACCCACGTATTCGTATTAAAGAGTAAATTTGATGACCCTATAACTATATTTATATTTTTAACTATAAAATATAATCATTCTTTTTTGATACACCATATTAAACATAAAATAAAATACTAAATAATTTATTTTTAAAAAAGGAACTCTTAACAATTTTTTTTTAAAAAAATTATCTTTAATATTTTTATATTGTAAAATAAATTATACAGACAAAAACACACTTAAATAAATAAGCATCATCAAACCTCAAAATAAATTTAAAAAAAAAAAAAAAAAAACACAACACTTAAGCAAATAAATAATTTAGGACTTACCACCAAATCCAATTCTTTTTAATCTATTGTTTAAATAATTCGTCTTTAAATTTTATACTGCCATTGTTATCTCAATAATAATTTGTCTTTAAATTTTATACTTCCATTGTTATTTCAATGATAATAATTTGGCCCACGGTGGAATTGATTCAAAACCCTGGTATTTGGTTGGCTGATTTTTATCTATTCTATTTCCCTATAAAATTGAATATAAACTAAAATATCATAAAACATTTAATGTTTTTTTGACTTTTTACCGATTGTTATGTGTTAATAAATACTTTCTTAGAAATTTCCTGTGACGGGGAAGTCCTTTATTATTAATTGTCAAACACTTTCTCAGAAATTCTGTTGTCACCGGAAAGCCGTTTGTTAAATATTGTTAAACACTTTCTCAGAAATTTCCTGTGACCGAAAGAGTAAGGCGCAGCTCTTATCAAGACCTTCGTTCTTGCTCAACATAACTCGCCAGCGGATGATAAGATTTTATCGGACTCGGAAAAACACCCAAATGGAAAAGAAAATAGTGGGAATCCTTATGCTTTTCTTTCGTTCATTTGTTGTAAGTCTAGCAGTTAATATAATGTTCATGTAGGATTCCATTTTCTGTAATGGAAAACTGACCGCCCAAACATCTGTAGGGTTAATGCCCCATGATGTTAACAACGGTGCCCAACTCCTCAACGGCGCAGGATTTCATTTTCAGGCCCATGACGCACAAACACTGGTTGAAGGTGCTTTTTCTGGAACTTCAAATAATTTCTTCCTTCTCTTGCATTATTTCTTCATTAAAAATAGGTGTAACAGGGCTTTTTATCGACATCTGTCTTATTAAACCTGGGAATCGCTATTTTAATACTCAAATGGTATGTTCTATACCAAACAAATTAAAAACTTCTTTTGAAATAGACTATAATAAAATAAAAATTTGTTAAGTGTCTTGTTAAAAACTGGTGTTTGGTGTTTTAGTATGAACTTACATTTATAATTAATTGATCCAAATTTAAATTTCGATAAATTATATATTTTATGTCAAGTAAATTAAAAAGTTCTTCTTACAAAAAAAATTACACTAATTCAAAATTTATAAATACTTTATCAAATACTTTGAATTGATATTTTAGTATGAACTCACATTTACAAATTAATTCATTTGAATTCTGTTTTAAAAAAAAACAATTTACATTAATTGATCTTAGTTTTGTTAAAGGAAAAAGTGATTTGCATTAATTGATGCCGGTTTTGTTAAAATAAAAGGTGATTTGCAGGAGTTAATCGGATGATTAGAGTACATTTTGCAAGGGTTAATCAGATGATGAGGGTACATTGAAACACTGAAAACCATTTTTTTTCCAATTTGTGAGGGAGTAATGGTGGTTTGTAGTTTTATTTTCTTAAAGTCAGTTTCCATTGCAGATATGGCAAAATACCTATGAGGGATGTGTTGCTTCAACATCTCTAACTGCATTCATGGGTTTGGTCTGCCTCGATCAAACGAATGGTGATCTTTCTTTGCACAGTGATTTGGGTGAATGCAAGTCTGAATTGTCAAAGTGGTGAAAAGCGAATCATTGTGAAGCTAGTGTCTCAGTCCCAAGTTTATGTGCACCATGGACACGTGTCCGTGCAAGCATCGTGCAGGTGTTTGTGAGTAGTTCTGTTGGTCTCAAATTTCATGAAGTAAGCATTGGGTTGTCCTAGGCAGACAATAATCAGACCTGGGGAGGGAATTGTTCATTGTAATCATTCGAGTGGTTCCAAGCATTATCGACTAAACCCGACTCGGTGGTTGTTGTGTATGTTGGCCAGTTGGCCAGTTTATTGTACTTTGGACCGGATTGCCCTGAAGAGTTAATAAAATACATGTTACTCCCAGTTTTCTTGCATTGTGTGAATGCTCATGTGTGTTGAGTCTATTTCCCAATCTTTGCAAGTGTGTGTTTGTCTTTTCGCTTCTAATCCTTTCTTTATACAAGTTGTTGTCCACTATGTTTGTGGGTTACTTGTGCAGGTAAGCACTGAAGGCATAGTCCGTAGTTCTTATATGATCTGTCACAATGAGGGATTCGAGTTAAGATAAGTGGTGTCGCATGGTCACTCAGCTCTGGAGAGCTGGCCCCATGACAGTTGGTATCAGAGTGCACAATTTGTGTTTTGGGGGATTGTGTTTGCCTAAAGTTAAACAGTTTTGTGCCTTCCCTTGTCGAGTCAGTCCAATGTTGTTTGGTTGTGTCTGAGTCAATATGGCAAGAGATCTATCCAAGATGTTGCTCAAGAAAGTGGTCAACAGGGGTCGAGAGCAGAGTCAGGGCAAAGGTGAAGGTGAAGGTGGTGGCAATTGCCACATTGGTAAGTCGAAAGTTGCTAGAGTGGGTGAAAGCCTTGTTGACCGAGTTGGTGCCCAGTTGTAATTGATGGGGGACTGTGTGGGTACGAGATTCAACAAGCTTGAGGAGAAGGTGACTACCATGGGGCAGATGATCGTGAAACTTACTAGTAGGTTAAAGAAGAGCTTGGTGTTCCAGACAGAGTTACAGGATGAAGTGGCTTTGTACCGATCAACTTTATCAGGTTTGGTGAAAGCATCAGACTTCAGTTCTTCTTCAATCGTGAAGCTCTCCAATTTGAAGGAACCAGAGTGTTATGATGGCGAACGAGATGACCATCTTCTGGGACATGGAGGAGTTCCTGTCAGGGTTAGGGGGTGTGTTAGGCACACAGGAGGTGTGCACTGCAGCAAGGTACCTCATAGGTATCATAAAGGTTTGGTATAGAACCTTGGCTAATGACATTGCATCAAAGAGTTTGGCGAGGAGGTTGGACTCTTGGGAGGATATGATGTAAGCCCTTGGGGTTCAATTTCGACCTAGGAATGCAATATGGTTGGCTAACACTAAGTTGAGTCAGTTGAAGCAAGTGGGGGAGATGGGAGAGTATATCCATTCTTTCCAAAGCCTTTTGTTGGAGGCCACCAACATGTCAGAGGTGGATAAGTTATTTCAGTTTACTTATAGTCTTCAGTCATGGGCTCAGGGGGAGCTCTGTCACCATGAAGTGTCTGATGTTAGCGAAGCAATTGCTGGAAAATCGTCTCTTGGATTTTAGAGAGGGTTATTCATCCAGAAACACCTTGGGCCCTTGTACATCCATGTGGGAAGGTGTTGGTAAGGGGTTGAGTAAGTATTTAGGGAAGCTAGTGGGTGACCAAGGAAGGAAGGCTACTCCAGAGTCGTCAGAGGGATTTTATAAGTCTTGGAGCACTTCTATGGGTGGCAAGATGAAGTCACTATTTAGAGAGTCAAGCAAGAAGTAGTTCTGTTTGAAGTGTTGGATGTGTGGTGGGAATCACTACAAGTGAGATTATTCAAAGTGGTAGGGGTATTTGTAGTTTAGAAGGAGGATTCAGATGAATGGTATGAGCAGACTATGTGTGTGCTCATGGGAGCTCAATGCTAGGGAAAGCTTGGGTTTAGAGGTGGTCATTGTAACTTGCTAGGGTTGATTATTGTGGAAGAGGTGCTCGTAGACTCAGGTGTTCTACAATTGGAAGTCAACCAGTTTATCCTTATAAACTTGGCCTCCAGACCCTCGAGGGTTCAAGTAGGCTTAGAGTAGTTACAAGCCATCCGTGTTGTGCTGAGACAGGGTTTACCCAGGATGGGTAAGGTGACAGTTTTTCCCCATCTTGGATTTATTTTGTGTCGGATCCGTTGTAGATGTGCATGGTGAAGATTGTGCAAAGGAGTGGGATTGGGAAGATGAAAGTGGTGTTGGGTTGAGTATGCAAAATAGTGCAAGAATTTGTGAGGAGTTAGTGTATCTTGTATTGCTTGGTGGCAGTTGGGATGTTGAAGGGGAGCAATAGGTTTCTCTTTCCCATTGATGTGAGGTGGGTTCTTTAAAACCATTTGCATGCCCAAGGAAACATCATCTTGTCGTGTCACAGAGAAGATAATTGATCAAGTACATCACGTTGGTTCCAGAAGAGCATTTTTGAGGACTTTGTTCCTATTGTTGGGCCTGGGGTGTGGTGATCTGAAGAGCTGTCTTTGCCTATTATACTCTTGTTTGGAGTTTTAGTACTATTTTGGGGGAAAGTTTGATGGGGTCACTTAGTCTTTGTTGGGTTTGTAGAGTCTTGAAGAGGTGGGTCATTAGGAGTTGTTTTCCTCCACCCCAAGTTTGGGCGTTGGCAAGATCAAGGTGATCTTGTGAAGCTACATTGGGTTGGTGTAGCTTGTGTAGGCAAGCTTTATCTATGTGTGGAAGTTGCCATAGATTCAATTTGTTTCTCAGTTTTGTAACCAGTCAGATTCCTTAATCGCTGATGAAGCCAAACCAACGATGGTTCCCACCTAAGTGCCCTTCTCTGTGTGTGATGGGTAAAATCGGAGTGACAATTGGAACAGTTTGTTGGGATGAAGATAGTGGGTTACTTAGCAATCTGAAGTGGAGGGAGTTTCTAGTCGTGTTGGAATGGTAAGTTTTCAGCAAGCTGAGAGTAGGTGGAAGCCCTCAAAGTTAAGGTCATGGAGTTTGGCCTTGGTCTCTTAATTCTGCATGGAGCTTGAATAGGGGAAGTGTTTATCTCTTGGCTATGGGTTTGAAAAGGATGCATGTTAATCTCTTAACTCTGAATGGAGCTTGAAAAGGGGATGTGTTTATCTCTTAGCTTTGGGTCTGAAAAAGGGGTTGTTTTGGTCTCTTGACTCTAAAGGGAGCTTGAAAAGGAGGTGTGTAATCTCTTAGCTTTAGGTCTGAAAAGGAGATGTGGTGGTCTCTTGACTCTGGATGGAAATTGAAAGGGGAAGTGTTTATCTCTTGGCTTTGGGTCTGAAAAGGGAACATGATGGTCTCTTGACTCTAGATTCTAGATAGAGCTTGGAAAGGGGAAGTGTTAGCCTCTTGGCTTGGATTGGGTCTGAAGAAGGGACGTGTTAATATTTTGGCTCTAGGTTGAGTCAGAATATAAGATAGCCCTCATGGGTTCTTGCCAGTGGAGTTGTGCCTTCACTGAGGACGTTGTTGATTTTTAAGTGGGGGAGTCTAGGAGGGATGTGTTGCTTCAACATCTCTAACTTCATTCACGGGTTTGGTCTGTCTTGATCAAATGAATGGTGAGCTTTCTTTGCACAGTGATTTAGGTGGATGCAAGTCTGACCTGTCAAAGTGGTGAAAAGTGAATCATTGTGAAGCTGGTGTGTCAGTCCCAAGTTTATGTGGACCATGGGCACGTGTCTGTGCAAGCATCGTGTGATTGTTTGTGAGCAGTTCTGTTGGTCTCAAATTTTGTGAAGCAAGGGTTGGGTTGTCTTAGGTAGAGAGTAATCAGACCTGGGGAGGGAATTGTTCATTGTAATCATTTGAGTAGTTACGAGCATTATCGACTGAGCCTGACTCGGTGGTTGTTGTGTATGTTGGCCAGTTGGCCCATTTATTGTACTTTGGATTGGATTGTCCTGAAGAGTTAATAAAATACATGTTACTCCCAATTTTCTTGCATTATGTGAATGCTCATGTGTGTTGCGTTGATTTCTTTATCTTTGCAAGTGTGTGTTTGTCTTTTCACTGCTAATCCTTTCGTTATACAAGTTGTTGTCCACTGTGTTTATGGGTTACTTGTGCAGGTAAACACTGAAAGCATAGTCCGTAGTTATTTTAGGATCTCATCACAATGAGGGATTTGAGTTAGGACAAGCAATGTCACATGGCCGCCCAGCTCCGAAAAGATGGCCCTGTGACAATACCTTAATGGCACAATGGTAGGATATAGTAGTTAGTAACTCTACATATTAGTATTTTTTTTTAAAAATTATGTGAGTGATTGTAACTTATAATATTGTGTGTTTCAGAAAGGCTTTTTTTAATGCCCTTTAGAGCCTTATGAAGATGAGGATATTGAGTTATGAAATGGGTTAATAGGTTTTTAAAATTGTGTCTTATTTCAATTCAAACTTAGAGCTTGTATGCATTTTCTTGGGTATGTTCTAGTTTGCTCATGCTGTTAAAGGGAAAGGTTGGATGAAAATATGGAGGTATTGGACAAACCATTGGAGTTCACACATAGAGGAGACGTTTTGGGTATGGTGGTTTCCATCAAAAGGGACTCAAAATATTTGGAAGTTCTTGCACCCATTTAATACAGGAATGTGGTGTGCCACAACGGTGTTCATGATATACACAAAATAGATGCCCCCTATAATGAAGTGAGTTCATTAAAGGAGGCCATAGCTTTTATCTGGTATATTAAAATTATCTCTATGCTTTGTTTTTAGAAAATTCATCCAAATATTGAATCCATCATTAAAAAATAGATAAATTGTTTTGATTCCTAACACCACAAGAAAGTACATGCCAAAGTGTAGCTTATCTTCATCTATGCTACCAATATATTGACACCATAAGAAAGTACATGCCAATGACAATGGTGAGCAATGATAGGGTATTTCAAGTGATATCGTACACTATAGAGGCCACATCATAAACATATCCTGACTTCAAGGTGATTAGTCCCATGTACTAGCGAGAGTTGGTAAGTTTAATTCTCAAGTAGTAGAGGGTGTCCACATCATACACTTAAAACACTTACCAAAAAAATCATGAAAATAAAGTGTTTGGATTTTATTTTATGGACTATGGACCTTGTTATTGAATTTTTGAAGTGAATTAGTCTTTTTATTAGTGGTTACGAGATGGTCTAAAATCAAATTTTCCTTTCTAACTTAGATTCAATGTTAGTTATCATATAGATATTATATAATATTTTTATATATTAAAATTATTGTGTGTGTGTGTGTGTGTGTGAATATTATATATATTATAAAATATATAAAAATATAATATTATATAACGGGTAAGTGCACAAAGTTGGGAGACAAAAAAGAGCTATTCGTGGACATGATTTTCTTGAAATTTTATAAAATTGAATTTATGTAGATGATTTGAAATAGCTATACTCAAAATCTGAAGATGCTATAAGAACATGAATTGTAGAACTTCAAGACTAGTTTTTAAAACACTATTTTTTTTTTAAAAATGATTAAGTATAACTAGGTCAAACATATAAAATTTGAATATGAACCCATGTTTCATTCAAGAAAATAGAGTGGATAGATGATTGTGTGGCCCACCATTTTTTGATCATAATTTAATATTGTTTGAAACCTTTGGTGAATATTTAGATAAGATCTTCTAGTTTGTGACCTATATTTTTTAAAAATATATATATATATATATATATATATATATATATATATATATATATATATATATATATATATATATATATATATATATATATAGAACGTGAAAACTGATAAAAAATAGATAGTTGGATGTGTGCCCCCCCTCCCCAATCACCTCAAAAAAAATGAAAATGATTTTTTTTAATGTGTATAAAATTAGGCCTAGTTTGTGACCATATAATTTATTTTTCACTTGGATGAACAAAAAACAAATTATATTAACATGTGCATGTATATTTACGACATGTGGTGGCCTAAAAAAGCTATAGTTAAAAATCACAAGAGTTTGTAACCTTAAATTAGTCCAAAAAATATATGTTTGAAAAGAGAAAAACGTGTTGGTCGTCATGGTAATAATTTTTTGAATTTGGTTAATGAAATTCCTAGTGTATTTGGCAATGGAAGTTGAAATTTGTTGTTTTATATCTAACCTCTCAATCTTGGATAAATAATGACAAGTCGAAGCTCTTTGGCTCAGGCATCCATGCCATTTTTGAGCCAAAAGGCTCAGAATTTGAATTAAAAAATGTAACTTGTACATGTTATAGTATAACACATACATGTTATAGTATAACACATACACGTTATCCTAATATAGATAGAAATCCACTTTTTATAAGATTTATGCAAGAATCTAAAAAGCCTAGGGAAACACATAGATAAGGGAATGAGAATGAATACAGAACTCAAGACAATGAATGAATCATTCATTCAATTGATGTAACAAAACAAGCTTACATAGGGGGTATTTATACTAAATACCTCTCACCAACCCTGCAAAAGATTGTGACAAGTGTCATGATTCTGTGAGGTGTGATAAACCTCTCACCAACCTTGCACAAGATTGTGACAAGTGTCATGATCTTGTAAAGTGAGACAAGTAAATAAAACAACTAAGTAAACTTAACTATATGAGGTGTGAAAGGAATCAACCAATGGAACCAGTTATGAAAATAACCTTGTTCATACTTGATGGTGGAACTAGATAGGAAATGACTATGTTCACACCAACACCCCCTCCCCCCCTTAAGTGTAACTTGGGGTTTTATTCAATTATGTAGAAAATAAGAAATGGGTCCCGACAACAAGGCCTGATGAGGTACACATGTACATACTAATCCACTCAAAACATAAGAGAAGGATAAAACCTACAGGAAAACAAATTCCCCTCCCATGAGAGGATGATGAAGGAAGGTCAAGTGACCCCCCCCAAAGCAGTTTCACATCCCTAAGAGAGTTTGCAAATGATGAAACGTACTCTCAGTGAAAGGTTTAGTGAAGATATCTACAACTTGCTCTATCATAAGATAATAACGTAGATCAATGACTTGCTCTTGAATTAGCTCCCTGATGTAGTGCATATGGATCTTGATGTGTTTGGTCCTCTGATGATGAACTGGGTTCTTCAAGATTTGAATGGTACTTTGATTATCATAAAGAATGATAGATGGCCATAGATAGAATGGTGATGCCAAACTTAGTCAGAATATTTTGAAGCCAAATAGCCTTAATAGTAACATTAATAACCCCTCGATACTCGACTTCAGTCGAAGATAGAGCAATAACATGTTATTTCTTACTCTACCAACTAATGGGGCTAAAACCAAGGTGAAAATTATAGCCAGATGTGGACTTACGATCCTCAGAATCACTAGCCCAATCATAATCTATATATTTGACCAAGTCAATATCAATGCCTGCTCTATAGTGAATCCCAAAAATGTGAGTACCTTGAATGTAGTGGAGAATCTATTTGGCTACTTTACAATGTAGTTCATGTGGATCTTGCATAAAGAGAGAGACCATGCCAACTAAAAAACAAATGTCAGGGTGAGTGTGCTTCAAATAGATGAGACTTCCAACAAGTTGACGATACAAAGTGGCATCAACTAGTGGAGTGGAACACTTCACCTCAAGCTTAATTCTAGACAAGAAGGGAGTCAGTACAGGCTTACAATCAACCATATTAAATTGAGCAAGAAGATCAAAAGGATACTTGGGTTGTGTAATTGTGATCCCAAAATAAGATTGAGTGATCTCAATCCTAAAAAAATAATGCAAAAGGCCCAAGCCAATCATAGAAAAGCACTCATGCAATGCAGATTTGACTCTGTCAATGATGGATGAACTCCCAATAAGAATTAAGTCATCAACGTAGAGGTCTAGAAGTAAATGGGAGTCATTTTGTTTCAGAATGTAGACAGTGGGATCCGAGTGGCAATGTGAGAAGCCAGTCGATAGAAGAAATGAGTCCATCTTGGCATACCAAGCTCGAGGGGCCTATTTGAGGCCATAAAGACAATTTCACAAGTGAGAGACCAAGGAAGAGTCCTAAACGAACCCTTATGGTTTCTCCATGTAAATTTCTTCTTGAAGATCCCCGTGAAGAAATGCACTCTTCACATACATTTGATGTATAACCCAACCATGAGTTACAACTATAGCAAGAGTCAAATGAATGGAGTTTATCTTAGAAACAGGTGCAAAATTCTTAGTATAGTCAACACCAGGGACTTGTGAGAAACATTTGGCAACAAGGTATGCTTTAAACTTATCAACTGTTCCATCCACTTTATATTTGGTTTGATAGATCCACTTACAATGAACCATCTTCCTTCCCTGTGGAAGGGGGACTAAATCCCAAATGTTGTTCCTCATCAAGGAACTGTATTCTTCCTCCATTGTTGAGTCCCACTCAGCATGAATAGATGCTTCACAAAATTATTGTGGGTTAGAAGCAAGGGCAATGTATACATGTGGAAGATGATGATGTGACCGAGTCCTTCGAGTGTCTGAAGGATCCCCAATAAATGTACCTACTGACTGAAGAGTCTATCAAACCCATCAAGGTGATGATGAAGATGGGACTGCAGTAGCTGCTAAAGAAGGCCCAAGTAGAGGTGACATTGAATCATCTGAATCACTATCATCATATTCCAATTTGGATGGAGGAGATGGAATGCTAGAGGCTAAGGGAGAAATTGTCTCCTCAAATTTAACACTCCTATCAATGAAAATCTCCTTTGTCTCTGGATAAAAAGTTGATATCCCTTGACACCATCAGGATAGCCAACAAAAAGGCAATGTCAACTTTGTTGTTGAAGAGCCTTACATTTTTTTGAAGGAATGTCTGCCAATGCAGGGGAGCCAAAGACTCAAAAATGTATTACAATAGGTTTTCGATCACAACATGCTTCAAAAGGAGTCACACCTTTCAAGGCTTTATGAGGAATGTGGTTTTGAATGTGAGTGGCACAATTAATAGCTTTAGCCCAAAATTTTAGACCAAGAGAGCGAGCATGTATCATGCAAGCTACCATTTCCTTCAAAGTATGATTATTCTATTTGGTAACACCATTCTATCGGGGTGTGTAGATAACAAAATGTTGAAGGGTGATCCCTTAAGGTGTGTAACATTGATCAAGGTGATGATTCACAAATTCTTGACCATTATTAGTATGGAGAATTTTTAGAGATTTTTCAAATTATTTTTTAGCATGAGCCTTGAACTCTAGAAAACAGTTGAAGACTTCACTCTTCTGATGAAGAAAGTAGACCCAAGTAAACCTTGAATAGTCATCAATGAAAGGGAGGATAAAATGAGTTTTGCTAAAAGATAATGTGGTAAATGGACCCATAAGATCACTGTGAACCAATTCAAGAACTTGTGAAGCCCTCCAAGATGACCCTTTGTCAAACTTCTCCTTTGGATGCTTTCTAATTATACAGCCTGAACATATGCTATTGGAAAAATGAATGGGAGGGAGTCCTTGAACCATATCCTTTCAGCTAAGCCGCTAAAGATAGCGGTAGTTGAGATGGCCAAACCACTCATGTCATAGTTTGCTCATTGAATATGTATGAGTGAGCAAATTAATAGAAGGGGAATGAGGTAAAAAATGAGAGAATGCATATAACCGAGACTCATGATCGGCTTTTCCCATTACAACTAAGGCATTAGCCTCAAGATCGTAAATGTCTACTGAATTAGGAAAGAACTCAACTTTCTTACCATTCCCAAGATGCGTGATCTGGTAGACTGAGAGAAGGTTGGAACATAAATATGGAACACAAATTACATCCAAAAGGATGCCTTCTTGCATTAAAACTGATCCTTTTCCATTAACTTCCACCAGTGTATCATCTCCTATGAGAATGTGAGGCAACGAACAAGGTTACAATGAAGAAAATTGTTCTTGATTAGAACCCATATGATGTGTGGCCCCAGAGTCAAGTATCCATTATTGAGAAGAATTGCCCACTGTGACAAGTGCTTGAGCTTTCCCTTTCTTGGATTTTGAAGAAGTAAGAGGAGAGGACTCCTTTGTATAAGATGATGGCAAATTGATGTTATTTTTATTGAGGAAATGCTTCAATTCTTCAACTTATTTATTATGACAATGAGGCTCATCATGACCATATTTCTTGCAATATGAGTAAGTTGGTCATCCCTTTTTCTAAAAATCCTTTTTCTTCTTGTAGGATGTTGATCCTACTGATGCTGGATGTGAAGAATGTGGAGGTGCTTTTTATGGCTTTGGCATTTGTTATTTCTACTTCTTAGGACCTTTTGAATGTTGAGGAGGTCCTACCATTAATGCATGTGACTAGAGGGCTTGAGAAGACCTATAACAATCAACTTAGTTTGTTCAAGCATTAGCATTTCAATAAATGACTCAAATGTGGGCATAACATAGGCCTAGCCCATTTTTAGCTGATGAGTATGAAAGCTAGATACAAATGCAACATATTCAGTAAGAAGCTTGCGAATCACATTAAAAATTACTTGAACATTCTTTTTATCAAGTCCACATTCCTTGAGTTATGTGTGGAGTTCATTTACCTTAATGACATAGTCCTGAATGTTCTCAAAAGAAGACGGACCAAGATTAGAGAGTTCATTGTCAAATTGATACTCTCTGACCTCATCCGTTTTACCATATAGTTTCTTAAGGATGTCCTATGCCTCCTTAGAATTTTTACACTGATCAATGTGAAATAATATATCTAAGAAAATGAATGTGCATAGATATCCAAGAGTTTTAATGTGTTCAATTAACCATGCAGTATTTTCCTTAAGATATGTGGGTTCTGGAAATGTACTCTCAATGTGGTGGGTGTATCCTTTCCCCATTAGTGCACTCCATGCATTTGATTTCCATGTATTGTAATTATATGGAGTTAACAAAGGAAAATTAGGATTACCTATGGAAAAGAAATGAAAACACACACTCAATGTGGAGATCAAGACACCAACACAACGCCTCAAAATCCACTAAATCAGGAATCACCTCCCAAGTAAAAAGAATTTTGGCACATTATAATGAGTGTGGTTACAAATTTCACTTGAAAAAATGGCTAAGTGGTAAATTACAATTGGTGTAAATTTTACCAAAATAAGGTGAGAATAATTAAGTAAAAATTTTACAAGACATTGATATAAACTGATACCATATCTGTGAAGTACATGAAAAAATATGCACTTTCCAAAAACATTCACTCAAAATAGATTCTGGATGAGCCCAAACAGAGTCTTGAGAGGTCTAAAATGGATGACACACCTAAAAATCATTTAAAAAAGTACCAACTACTAAAAAACCACTGATTAAATGTAGAAACTATCTACACCATCATGCAGAGGGTGAAAAATAGCCAAAATTTAAAAAAATTCTTGAAAATCAGAGGTCCTGTGATCAAGATATGATCATTTGAAGTTGAACTGCAAATTCAAGAATGCCGACGGAGAGGGGGTATAGTCAACATGTTGCCATATTTAACAAAACTGTCGCTAATTTTAAAAAACCACCAATTTTAACATAATTACTGCCATATTTAGAGGTGATCCACCAGATTTAGAGAAGCCACCAAATTTGACCCAATTCTAAAAAAAATCATTTTCCATGTGTTTAAAACTAGAATTTTAGTTAATTTCAATCACTATCGAGTTTTGACTCCTTGCTAAACATGAAAAATGTGGATGTTTGTTGTGTTTGAATAACAATCCTTGATTTTCAAAATCAACAAACCCAAAATTTGAAAAAATATAAAAAAATCAAGATGACATTATTGATGTGAGCTGATCGATGGACTCAAGTAAAATTACATGATAGGAAGCACCATGATATGGAAAAACCATGATGACACCATATATGTAAATAGACTGAGTTAAGGCACAACAGGAAAAGTAAATAAACAAGCAAGCAAACACACACACACACACACACACACACACTTGAAAATAAAAGCAAAAAAACATATTTTCAATAATCAAATAAAAAAACCACATGTGAGATCGCAATGATATAAATGAATAGTATCCCCATGCAAGGATACATGCAAGGAAATTAGATTTAGAATTGCAAGCTTGACATGCCTTAAATAGGACAAAAGTAGTGAGCATAGATTGGATTGACTTGCCCTAAATAGGGAAGAATTGAGAATGAAATATCCTAAGAATGAAGTTACAAGATTTATGTGCCCCAAATAGCGAAGAATTAAGAATGAAATATCCTAAGAATGAAGTTAAAAGATTTATGTGCCCCAAATAGGGTGAAATTTGAAATCTTGGATTGGATTAACAAGCGCCAAATAGGGTGGAGTGGGGAATGAGATATTCTAACAATGGTGTAATATCTAGATTAATGAATTTTTCACAGTGTGGATATTTGGAAGGACACATCCCAACAAACTAAAATAATTTGATTAAGGAATTTGACTAGGTTTAAGATAAGACACATGATTTCAAATTTAGTGTTTTATATCTCTTTTTCTATATTTGTGGCTTGTTTTGATTTTAAGGAATTTTTTAATGTTCTTATGATTTTGAATTTTGTGGATGTTTAATTTTTTTTTGGTTTTTTGGAATTTTATGATGTTTTGGATTTTTGAAATGAGTATATATAAATGGTCACTAGCAAAGGGACAACCTATTTTAGCACTAGGATGTGGACAGAAATGTAGGATGAAGGATAAATGAAAGGGATTCAAGATGATGTTGGATGATAAAGGAAGATGAGTAATGGATTAGGTATCTCTAAGGACCATGTCATGTGAGAAACAAGTATCTAATTGTTAAAGCATCATATATGGGATATGTCAATATGTTTTCTTAAATAGGGCTTAAAATCTTTTCCACTTCTTTAGCAAAGTCAAGATGGGAAGATGGATATGATAAGATAGACAAGGACAGATAAGGATGGATATTTGGATGAAGATTATATGGACACGATCACTTGAATGGAATGGATCTTAATGTGGATGGGGCTACCCCAAAGTGTTGAGGTACTTGTAGATAACAAATTATTTACTAATGACACCAAAAACCTAGTTTTCATCATGGTGCCTATTCAAGGTGCCAGAAGCATGGTTTTCACCATTAAACAAATTATTTCTCTTTATCTTTTGATTTTTGATTTTTTTTATTTTTTTTCAATTTATTTTTTAATTTTTGATCATCTCAACTCATTGGAGTATTACGAGATACATAATGTCAACCCTTTTTGATCTCTAGCCCATACCTATTTTGGATAACTTCTTTGATAGAATCTTGTTAATGGTGTGGATTCAACTGATGTCATTATGATCTTTAGGGATTTTTGTGCTGGAAATATTGTCATTGATGTCAAAGGTCTAGCATTGTTGATAAAGGCCCCATAGCATTTATTATCTAAAAGTGTCTTTAATATTCATATTTTGTTTAAAATGTGTTGATATTTATTTAATATTAATGAATATATATTTTGGTTCCATAAATGTCAAAAGAGGAACCATGGAGAAGTCAAAGAGTCATGGGGTAAAGACAAAAAAGGAATGGGATGTATTTTTAATGAAGAGTCACCTTAAGAAATTCAAAAAGTCACCAAGATAAAGACAAAAGAGGAAAAGACACATTTGCTTATTGAGGGTAACCATGTGACTTTTCAAATACAAGGATTCAAAGGGTCATGCAAGTTTGACACTATTTTCTATGAGGAGTGAAGAGTCATAAAGGGTGAATGCCAAAGGTCATTTGGAAAGCTATAAATAAAGGCTTAGGGAGCCATTTGTTGCAAGAGAGTGCATGGTTTTTAATTGTTTTATATAAGAAAAATGAGAGAATAGAAAGAGATATTATAGAGTTCTATCATTTGTTGAATAAGCAATATTGAAAGATAGTTGTGTTTTATACACAAGAGGGGTTGGTGCTCCTATGGGTTGGTGCTCACAAATAGTTGTTATGTTGGTGCTTGGAAAATGGGTTGGTGCTCTTGAAATTTGGTGCTTTCAAACTTTGTAATTTAAGTTGGTGCTCATTTATATACTTGAGATTGTTCTCTATATTTTTTATCACTTTGAGTTTCCACGTAAAAATTTTCTCTCTCTCTCTCTCTCTCTCTCTCTCTCTCTCTCTCTCTCTCTCTCTCTCTCTCTCTCTCTCTCTCTCTCTCTCTCTCTCTCTCTCATGTGGTGCTTGTTATTGTTTCAATTTTATTGCATATCTTGAATGTATGGTTAAGTGGAGTTTGATTAAGTAAAATATTTATAAGATATATAATATACTGATCCACCCCCTCTTACTATATCCCATGATTAAAAATTGGTATCAGAGCAGGTTCTTTTGAAAAAAGTTTTATAGCTTGAAGGTAGATCAGAAAAACCATGATGGCTGGATCACATGAAGGTTTTTCTATAAATAAGGAACTTTTATTTGATGGGACAAATTATGATTTTTAGAGCATAAGGATATGGAATTATTTGATGTCTCTTGGATTTGACATTTGGTAAGTATTTATGGAGGAATACGAAGAGCCACAAACACTTGTGACTACTCCAGCAAAAAAGAAGGTAAGTGAAAATTATGCTAAAGATTTAAATGTTATTTTATGTGGTTTATGTGAATCAAAATTTGTTAAAGTTATGCAATGCAAATCTTCTCATGAGACTTGGGTAAAGCTTGAAAATATTTACAAAGGTGATGAAAAGGTTCAATAAGCTAAGCTCTATACTTTTAAAAGATAGTTCGAGAGTTTGAAAATGGAAGAGGAATAAAATATAGTGAGTTATCTTTTATGAGTTGATCAAGTAGTTAATCACATTCAAGGCCTTGGATAAAAGTTAGAAGAATCAGTGGTGATAAAAAAGGTTTTAAAATCTCTACCAATGAGATGTGATGCAAAGGTTTCAATAATCGAGGAGATGAAGGATCTAGCCAAGATAAAATGGATGAACTACATGGTATTTTTACGGCGTATGAGATGTGGATCAAACAAGAGAAACCCTAAAAGAGAGAAGTTGATTTGAAGACATGAAAAAAATACAAAGATAATATTCAAGAATCAAGTGACTACTCTAGTGATGATGAAGATGACAATAGAGCTTTATTCATCCACAAGCCAAAAAAGGGCACATGCGAATATCAAAGAAAATTGCCTTTTAAATATTTTATGGAAAGATTAGACATTTTGTAGCTAAGTGCCCAGATAAGAGTAATGGTGACAATGAAGAAGGAAGGTCTATGTACAAGAAGAATTTTAAAGTCAAATTTAAGAGGGATTCGAGAAAAAGATTTTATACTCTAAAGATCCTAGCTCAACCGAAGACAATGGAGTCATTGATTCAGATGAATAAGATATTCTATTCATGACCATACATGAAGATGCCTCTGCAAGTAAAAGTAGAGATAAGCTAAAATAAATCTGGAAGGAGAACTCATTTGTGCCTTAGAAGAGTTACAAGCTCTTGAGAAGAAGAATCATAGATTGAAGTGCCAAATCAAAAAAAATGAAAAGGAGTAAAAAAAATGATTGAAGATCTATAAGCACACATTGAAGAAGCCAAAAAGATTGAAGAAGATCTAATAACTTAGTTACAAAAATTAAGTAAATAATGTGAAAGATACGTTGTTGAAATTATCTCTTTAAAAGCAAATCTTGAGAAAATAAATAAAGCAGTCAATGATAGAGCAACCAATGATTCAAAATTTGAGAATAACACTAATATGTTAAATAAGATATTAGCAATTCAAAGATCAATGCCAAATAAGACATGTATTAGATTTGAAAAAGAGAAAGTGGAGGCCACTACTTTCATAAACAAGGTTAACATAGAAAAATTAAAGAGCTATGTTGAAGCTATTACAAAAGAGGAAATTAAAAAAAAGTTAAGAATACAGAGGACATCTCAAACAAAGAAGGTTGGAAGGAACAAAGCTAGAAGAGGCAATCAGGCAGAGATATACAAACAGGTTCTATTTTTATGGTTACTATTTTTATTGTAATAGATATAGTCATAATAAAATAGACTGTCAAAAAAGGGCTAACAATTTCAAAAACAAGAAGAAAACTCATGCAAAGTCAAACAGAGGCCACAACTCTTTTGCTCATCTATTAGGCTTTAATGAAGAAGCCATGACATGTTATAAGTGTAATAAATTTGGACACATAACTTGATACTGTAGAAGTGTATTCGAGTCAGTTAAGAAGGACCAAAGTTTCAAGGCTTCATTCATTAAGAATAAAATTCAGATAGGTTCATGGCAGAAGAAACAATCTGAAAAGTCTATGTTGGTCCAGACAACTTTGCATGCAAGAAATGAAAAAAATAATGGTTCATTAATAGTAGATGTTTGAGGTACATGATAGGAGACAAGATCAAATTCATAACCTTGAATAAGATCAATGGTGGCACAGTGAAATTTGGAGATAATACTACTGCCAAAATTGCCAAAAAAGGTACACTAAGTTTGGATAATGATAGAACTAAGACTAAAAATATTCTATAATCTTTTGAATGTAAGTCAAATGTGTGATCAGGGACACACACTAAAGTTTTATGTAAAAGGTTATAAAATTAGGAGAAAAGAATCAGATGTGTTGATTGCAGATACTCAAAGAACAAGAAATAATTTATATATGTTATCAAATATCAAAGGTTAAAAATATATTTTTTGAGTCAAGTTGAAGAAAGTTGGTTATGGCATAGGAAAATGGGACACATAAATTTTAAAAATATTATCAACATCAACAAGAAGCAAGTATTTAGAGATATTCCAAAAATTACAAAGCCCTCCAACATGCTTTGTGAACCATGTCAACATGGGAAGCACGTAAGAAGATGGTTTAAAACAAAAGAATACTCGAGCACTCAGATGTTAGATTTTATTCACACTAAATTATGTGGACCTATGAGAACTCAAAGTATTCAAGGTGAGAAATATTTCATGTTGCTTATTGATGATTTTACACGTATGACTTGGTTGCTATTTTTGAAGAAAAAATTAAAAGCTTTTAGCCACTTTAAAGCATTCAAAGATTTTGTTGAGAATGAAACTGATTTGAAGATTAAGTTTCTGAGATCAGATCAAGGAGGAAAATTCATGTTAGATGATTTTATTGAGTATTGTAAATACCATGGAATAAAAAAATATTATTCAACAGTGAAAACTCCACAGTAAAATGGAGTAGTTGAGCAAAAAAATATAATAGTTCAAGAGATGGTAAGAACAATGCTAAATGAATCCAAGATACTAGATAAATATTGGAGAGAGGAAATAGGTACAATATTGCATATTAAAAATAGAGAGTTGTTGAGAATCAATAGTGAAAAGACTCTCTATGAGCTATGGAAAGATAAACCAGCTATAGTTGATTATTTTAGAGTTTTTGGTAGCAAATGCTTCATAAAGAGAATCAATGGAAAATTGGTTAGGTTTGAATCTAGAACAGATGAAGGTATATTTCTTGGATATTCTTGCAAAAGTAAAGCTTATAAATGTTATAACAAAATAACAAAGAAGATTGTTGAAAGTGCAAGTGTCAGGATAGATGAAGATGTAACACAAAGAGCTAGTGATCCAGTGGACACTATTGAAATCATTAAAGAAGAAGATTTTGAGGAGTCAGATGAAGATGAGAAGGAGAATAAAAAGGACACTAAGACCCTATCCAAATATTTTCATAGAAATCATAATAAGAGTGACATCATTAATAACATAATTGAATGAGTTCACACTAGAAGGATGATGGTAAGTGAATATGAACAAGTTAATTTTTCTTTGTTATCCAAAATTTAGCCTAGATATTTTTTAGAAGCTAGACATGATGAGCATTGGGTTAAGGCAATGGATAAAGAATTAAATCAGATAGAAAAGAATGATACTTAGGAATTAGTGCTTAGACCAAAAGATCAAAATGTCATAAGAATAAAATGGGTATATAGAAATAAGTTGAATGAATATGGTGAAGTTACCAAGAATAAAGAGTATGTAAAGAAAATGCTCAAATTAAGGGTATAGAGTTTAAAGAAATTTTAGCACCAGTGGTAAGGATAGAGGCTATTAGAATGTTTCTTGCATATGCAATGTTTAGAAATTTTAAAGTGTTTCAAATGGATGTCAAGTCTTCCTTCCTAAACGTAAATCTAGAAGAGGAGGTCTACATTGAACATCCTGAGAGATTTATTCTCTCAAATGATAGTAGCCATGTATGTAGATTGAAGAAAGTAATGTATGGATTAAAATAAGGTCCCAAAGCTTGGTGTGAAAGACATGATAAGTACCTACAAGATCAAGGTTTCAAGAGAGATTTTGCTGACAATAATCTTTACATCAAAATAAAAGGTGAGCACCAATTGATTGTTGTGGTTTATGTAGATGACATAATTTTTTAAGGAAATATTGAAAAGATGAAAAAAAGTTTTTTTTTTGATAATATGCAAAAAGAATTTGAGATTTCTATGCTTAGATAATTATCATTTTTCTTAGAGTTGTAAATACTTCAGTCAGATAAAGGAATTTTCATATCTCAAAGTAAGTATGCCAAGGAAATGTTGAAAA
Organism: Torreya grandis; assembly: GCA_037957365.1. Classification (NCBI taxonomy): domain Eukaryota; kingdom Viridiplantae; phylum Streptophyta; class Pinopsida; order Cupressales; family Taxaceae; genus Torreya; species Torreya grandis. The sequence goes on from JARHVA010005840.1 coordinate 325,762, forward strand.
AAATTGGTTTTGAGGATTGTGCACTAGTTGGCACACCAATGAGTATAGGGAACAAGGTAATGATGAATATTCACCTATTACAGATCAATCTTTGTATAGATCTATGATTCATAGCCTTTTATATTTGACAACATCGAATCTAGACATCATCCATGTAGTAGGCATGGTTACGAGATATCAGGTAGCCCCAAAGGAGAGTCATATTCAATTGGTGAAAAGAATATTCATATATGTCAAGGTGACATTGGATTATGGATTATAGTATCCCATAGGTAGATATTTCACTTTGGTTACTTATACAGATTTAGATTGGGCATGTTTCTTGGATGATAGAAAGAGTATAAGTGGAGGAGCTTTCTTCCTCGATGATAGCTTAGTATGATGGGTAAGTAAAAAGTAGAATTTAGTATCACTTTATATAGCTAAATTATAATATATTACAATGGTATTGTGTTGTACTCAAGTGATTTGGATGAAGCATACTTTGTAAGATATCAAGGTAAAATATAATGAACCTATTTCTATTTTTTGTGATAACATAAGTGCTATTAATATTTCTAAGAATCTAGTGATTCATTTAAGAACAAAATATATTCTTATCAAATATCACTTTTTGAGAGAGCAGGTTGCAAATCAAGAGGTTAAGATGGAATATATCAGTACTATAGAACATATTGCAGATATTTTTACAAAGGCACTACCGAAAGACACATTTGAGTATCTATGGAAGAAGTTGGGGGTAATTTATTTTACTTCCTGCCATTAAGGATCAACATTAGTTGAGGGGGAGCTAAGTGTTAGCTCTAGGATATGATCTTTTCCATTGATGTCAAAGGGAAAGAAGAACATAAATAGGTACAAGGAATAGGTGCAGAAACATATACGAAAACATGTAGAGGGAACGGGTATAGGATGATACTATAAGGGAGAGTTACTATATATATTTTAGATGGTAGTATGTGCAGGTTGGCATGTACAGTATAGGTTTTAGGATGTGATAGTTTTAGTTTAAGGTTTCCATCAATGACAAAGGGGAAGATTATTAAAAATATTATCATTGATGTCAAAGGTCTAGCATTGGTGATAAAGGCCCCATAACATTTATTGTCTAAAAGTGTTTTTAATGTTCATATTTTGGTTAAAATGTGTTTATATTTATTTAATATTAATGAATATATTTTTGGTTGCATAAAAGTCAAAATAGGGCCCATGGAGAAGTCAAAGAGTCATGGGGTAAAGACAAAAGAGGAATGGGACACATTTTTCCATTAAGAGTCACTTTAAAGAATTTGAAAGGTCACCAAGATAAAAACAAAAGAGGAAATGACACATTTGCTTATGAAGGCTCACCATGTGACTTTTCAAATACAAGGATTCAAAGGGTCATGCAAGTTTGGTGCCATTTTCTACGAGGAGTGAAGAGTCACAAAGGGTGAATGCCAAAGATCATTTAGAAAGCTATAAATAAAAGGCTTGGGAAGCCATTTGTAATATGTAAGAGAGTGCATGGTTTGTAATTATTTTATATAAGAAAAGAAGAGAGAATAGAAAGCGATATTGTAGAGTTATATCATTTGTTCAAAAAATAATATTGATATATAGTTGTGTTTTATACACAAGAGGGGTTGGTGTTCCTATGGGTTGGTGCTCACAAATAGTTATTGTGTTGGTGTTCGGCAAAGGGGTTGGTGCTCTTGCAAGTTGGTGCTTGTGAAATTTGTAATTTGAGTTGGTGCTAATTCATACTTGAGATTGTTCTCTATGGTTTTTTCCACTTTGTGTTTCCACATAAAAATTTGATCTCTCTCTCTCTCTCTCTCTCTCTCTCTCTCTCTCTCTCTCTCTCTCTCTCTCTCTCTCTCTCTCTCTCTCTCTCTCTCTCTCTCTCTCTCTCTCTCTCTCGTGTGGTGCATGTTATTGTTTCAGTTTTATTGCATATATTGAATGTATGGTCAAGTGGAGTTTGATTAAGTGAAAGATTTATAAGATATATGATATACTGATTCACCCTCCTCTTAGTATATCCCATGCTTAACATTTTGATTATGCTTCCTTTGAACCTTTAAAAATTGTGTCTTTGTACCTTATATGAAAGAGTGTGTTGCTAGTGAGGTTAAAAAAGGATAAGCATTGGATGAAGGATTTGATTTGATGGTGTGACATAAGATTTGAATGAAGGATACAATCATGAAGGGAGGTATTAACTCTAAAATCTTAAGGTAAATTAAGACTAACGGTCACACACACCATTTTTAATTATAGATGTAACATGATTTTGGATGTTGCAGGGTCAAAGACCTCTAAAAATTCTCTTAGAAGGGCCACAAGATATTTATTCTCCTTAGGCCTGAGAGTTATTTCAATATGAATGATTTTTGGATTATCATTAGTTCTAATATTTACTTCAATTATGTCTTCATCAAAAAATGTAGAGGTAATTTTTTCATCTATTGGTTCCTCAAAGAGGTTTTCACCAACATAGTCTTCTTGATTATCTGGATTCTGATTTTGATTGTTTAATATCACCTCAAAGTGGTTTTTACTAAGGGTTTGGATTTTTTTATTTTTATTTATCCATAGTGCCTCAAATAAATTTTCACTATAAAATTCTAATTTTTTATTTTGATTGTCCCATAGCACCTCAAACAAGGTTTTACTAGGACATTTTGATTTTTCTTCTAAATGAATGATGTCTTAAATCCCCATAAATTTTGCAACTGATATGTCGCTATGGAATAAATCCAAGGATGTGTGATTTGATTAATCCCAATTGATGGGTGTAGGATATTGGATGTCATGATAAGGGATAAAATGGTTGATTAGAAAATGATGAGCTATATTGATGGAAGTATTAAAGAATGCACAATAATCATATAAGCTATTAGGATAACTTGATTTAATGTTGAAAGAAACTTCCTTAAATCACTAATATCTTCAAAATGATATTAAATAGGTGTGTATTCAATGCCATGAGATCCTAATTCTGATAGTGATACCAATTTTAGTACTGATGTTGATGTTGTTAGAGTGTTCAAATTATTAGTAGTTATTAGTTTGTTAATAGTCATTAGTCAAATGTAAATATTGTTAGCTTAACAATATTACGTATATAGACTTATATTGTTTAGAGGTTGTTTGGTGAAAATTTATAGGGATCTCAGGATCCCCATAAATAGCCTATACACTTCCTATATAAGTGTTATGTAATGTTTTGTATGATTCAATTGAATAATAAATAATATTACATTGTGGATTGAAATTACTCTATGTTTGGCTCTATTACATTGTATTTTATGAGATACCTTAGTGCAAAATATCCACTAATATCTATATGTGGTATTAGAGAAGTCTAATATAATTCTTGTAATGAAGAGTTAATGATATTTTAAGGGGTTATTTTTTATAAGATTTGCCCCTCTAAATGAAAGAAAGTATTCTATGAGGATCTTGTAAAGTAATTTAGAGTTATTTTTTAATGTATTTGTGATTGCTACATGGACTATTTGTCATGTCAAATTTCTTGGAAATAAATATTGTACAAACCTACGAATATCAAATACAAGAGTGTTTAGAGTAGTCCTATTTGATGCTTCTATCATAGATTTGGTATTTTACTATTAAAAAAAATAAGGAAGGATGAGTTATCTACCTATTCTATATGGATTATACCTATTTAACATCTATGCCTACAACATTAATCTAATTTGTACTAATGGATAGCAATTTTGACATTTACAACATTTTGGACTATGTATTACTTTGACTCTACTTGACTAGGCATTTGGTGATCTCAAACCCTTTTTTTGGTGTTTTATTATTCAAAATCAATTTTTGGCATTGACCAAACATAGGTATTTGTTGCATTGATCGAAGACTACATCCCTTGACATGACTATACACTATCTTCTTGCTTCGAGTTCTCATATCCGATCATGTTTGTAGTAACCAACTCACCTCATCTCAGACTCATCACTCTCACTTTGCAGCCTATGTTGTTGAAGATGTAAATGGTGATACCATACCTATTTGTTAGGGTTCTAAAGAAGCTTTATTATGTATATCATTTTTACTTAGCTAAATTTATGGTCTATGCATTCCACCAACATTTCATGCCTCGAGCTCCAATAAAGTCAAAAGTTGTATTAATGGTATTTAAGTATTTTGTGATTTGTTATGTCTTTTTAGTAGTTTATCAAATCATAGTGTAAAAGATATTTATATTTTAGTCATTAATTTTTTTTATTATTGATAGTTTAGAGTCAAGCTTTATGGTCAATATTTTATTTGCATCAGAGTCAAATTATCAAAAGTGTTATTTTTATTTATTTATTGGGTCATTGACAAATTATCAACAAATTGTGTCAAAATAATTTATAAAATGACACATTCTAAATTAAAACTAACATCCAAAAAAATATGTATTTCCACTTTATGATGGGGTTTCACTTTCTATGGAAGCAATCAATATACAACCTGCTAGAGCCATCAAGCACATCATGACTATTTTGGCTAAGTGAGCCAAGTGAAGTAGGATGGAGGATGGAGGAAATGGAGGTAGGAAGCTTTCTATGCCTCTCGCCAGTCACCAATGATGGGGCCAAAGATATGCTTTGGTGGTGCATTTTATTTCAGTTGTGTGTTAATAAGAATAAATGATGTATTTACATTTGTAACAAGTGAGTGAAAATTCTTATCTAAATGTGTGATAATGAAGATAGATAAAAACAATATTACACATCATGAAGTGGTTAGTGGTAAGCCACTTACAAAACCATATTTTTGTGGTTTTTAGTACACCACTTGAAAAACATCCCATTTTGGTTGTTGGTAAGACATGTAAAACCATCATTAAGGTTTGTGGTTGTCCTGAGAAAATCACCAAATCATGAGCAGATACGAGATTGATGTTTTCCCTATGTTCACATTAAGGGGGTGTATACTAGAAATTAATAATGTTCACAAGGGGGTGAATGTTAGATTGTTCACATTATTAATAGTTATTAGTTTGTTAATAGTCATTAGTCAAACGTAAATATTTTTAGCTTAGCAATATTACGTATATAGCCTCATATTATTGAGAGGTTGTTAAGTGATAATTTATATGGATATCAGGATCCCCATATATAGCTTATGCACTTCCTATATAAGTTGTATGTAATGTCTCATATGATTCAATTTAAGAGTGAATAATATTACATTGTGGATTTAAATTACTCTATGTTTGGCTCTATTACATTGTATTATATGAGATAGATTAGTGAAAAAGATCCATTAATCTCTATAGATGTTGAATCTGATCTTGATGTTGATGTTAATTTTGATATTGATGTTGAATTTGATTATGATGTTGATGTTGATTTTATATCTGATTTTGAATTTGATTTTGATAATGGTGTTGAATGTTATAGTTATTTGGCCACATGGAAGACCTATTGAATTGCATTGTCCATAATTACCTTTTTCACTTTTTGCTTGGAAATGAAAGCATTAGGATGAAGGGATTATTGAAAATGGGGGATTTTGGGTGATGTACATAAGATGGACTACTTATCAATAAAGTATTTTTCAAAGCTAAACTCATCGAGGAAGGGTTCATCAAATATAAATGGATAGTCAAAAAGTGGCTCATCAAAGTGAGGCTCATCAAATATGGTTGATTCGATGAAAATGGGTTAATCAAAGATGGGTGGGTCTGTTGGGTTAAAATACAAAAAGTTTCAAGATTTTATTACATACAGTATTACTCAATTTCCCAGATCAGAATAATTGAGTTTATAGATCTGTGTCAAAATCTACTTTGTAACCCAAAAATTAAAAATAATCTAAATGTGTACTTGCAAGTTAAATAAATAAATATGGAATAATAAATACATACAAAAAAATAGAGAAATAAAAGATGCTAAAAAATAACATAAAAAAATATTGACACATTATTTAACATGGTTCACCCAAATGTTGGGCTATGTCCACCAAGAAACTTATCAATTCTTCTATTCAAAATTCCAAAGGAATTTATACAAGTGTCTAGCACTTCCTGCCCCCTAGTCTCTATATTAGAGCACTCTGGCAAGACCTCTATCTAAAGATAAATTTTCTCTTTCTGTCAATTACTACGCAAATACATTAATTTTTTGTCTACAATTCACATCTACATCATTATTTTGCATTTTTTCTCACTTTTAAAGGAATGATCACTAAAAATAAGGAAGTACAAAATCTGCTCTAACTTCTTGCAGTTACAATCTATTATAACTTCTTTATAGAATAAGTAAGTACATATTTGTTATAACTTATTTTTGTTACAACTTCCTTGCATAATAAGAAAGTAAAAATCTGTTACAACTTCCTATAGTTACAATCTTTTACATATATTAAAAACAAACTTCATTAAATAGTCATACGGCTATGATAGTGATGCATGGGTTGTTGACAAATCATCATTTGATTGTCTTCAAGTTTTTGTTGCATTCAATTAATGCCTACTAGATCATCATTAACAATAGACCTTCACATCCTTACCAACACAAATCTGTAGCCAATGTAACTATGAACACATAGTGATTATATCGATCCACAACATTATAACTAAAATTTGACATTAACCAATTCCTGTCAATTTATAATATTACTTATATATAGAAGCCCATATCACCGATCAAGTTGTAGGTTTTCTATTTTCAAGTTGCTCATAATAACTACAGTCTTCACCTACAGGTTACCCCCAAAACTATAGGTTTGATCTACAGGCTACTTGCAACAACTACAAGTTTCTTCTATAGATTACCCATAGCCACTATAGGTTTTATCTACAGGTTGTTCGTAGCAACTGTAGGTTTTATCTACAGGCTACATGTAACAAATATAAGTTTATTCTATAGGTTGATCATAACAACTACAAGTTTTAGGATTTTTCATCAAAATGAAATGAGACATTATGTTTCCACATCTTGAACAATAGGCCACAACACCAACTATTGCAACGTCCCACTTAAACTCGGAACTACTGAATTATTCTTCTTCAAGATCATGCTTGAAGTCCCATGGAAGTTGAATATGCCCTCAACTTCACTACTGAAATTACCTTGGTAAGCATATCTATAGGATTCTTCTCTGAGTGAATCTTCTCGAGATTGAACTACCCACTTTTTAAAACTGTATGTATGAAGTGGTAATGAAGCTCTATATACTTTGTCCTACTATGAAAAGTAGAGTTTTTAGACAAGTGAATAACACTTTAGCTATTAGAATACAGAGTGTACCCAAATTTATTCACTCCCAACTCCTCCAGAAATTTGCTTAACCATAACAACTCTTTACTTGATTCAGTGCAAGTAATGTATTCAGCCTTAGTGGTAAAAATTGCAACAATTTTTTGAATCTTAGAAACCCACGAGACTACAATTTCTCCAACTATGAAAATATATCCAGTGGTAGACCTTCTAGCATCCAAATCACCTACCATGTCATTGTCCACAAAACCTTGAAACCCATTATTAGAACCTTCAAAACATAAACACATACTAGAGGTTTCATGCAAATATTTTAAAATCCACTAAACTGCTAACTAGTGTTGCTTACTAGGGTTACTCATGAACCTAATCACGACTCCCACTACTTGGGATATGTCTGGATGAGTAAAAATCATAGAATATATTAAACTACCCATAGTTGAAGCATATGGCATCTTTGCCATATAATCTTTCTCCTCTTGTGACTTAGGAGATTGTGTCTTACTCAACTTGAAGTGGCCAACTAAAAGTGTAGAGATAGATTTACAGTTATGTATACCAAATATTAACAACATCTATTCAATATATTTAGATTGATTTAAAGTTATTTTTTTACCCAATCTATCTCTGTCAGTTCTCATTTTGACAATTTTCTTGGCTGGTCCAAGATCCTTCATCGCAAACTCTGAATAAAGCAATTTCTTCAACTCACTTATTCTCTGCATGTTAGCTCCACACAACATGTCATCAACATAAAGTAGAAGAATAATGCATTCACCATTTTCAATTTTCCTATTGTAAACACAATGATCACTATGAGAATGAGCATATCCATGCTCCAACATGAAAGTATCAAACCTTAGGTACTATTCCCTAGGTGATTGTTTCAAACCATATAAAATTTTTAACAATTTATAAACCTTTATTTATGTCCCCTTTACCTCAAAACTATTGGGGATCAACCAAAAAAGTTGATTACTATATGAAAGCAATTAAATGCGAAATTAAACTAGAATGATAAGTAACTAGAATCAGAAATAGCGAAGAACAAGAGATACAAGAAACCACCCTAAAAACTTGTATTAAACTCTCTACAGAAGGAATTACAATTGAAGAAACTTCTTTTCTTCCACACCTATCTCAGATGTACAGATCTCTTTCTAGATCTCTTTCCCTCAAGAGTTCTCTCTCTCAATTACAATCAATTCCAACAACCTAGATTGATACACATATATATTACAATACTATTCTATAATAACAGTTGTGTCTCTCTATAAGCTATGAAGATCTATCCCTAATATATAAATTTAGAGATTCATGAGCATACAATTACAACCACTAGATGCACCTCCTAATCAAGGGCTCAAATCAGTTTTACTTAAAATAGAAACTCAGACTCAATACCAACAGTTCAACTTTCCATGCAAACACTCTATTCTGTCCATGAAAATAGCATTCTGGACGCACAGGTGACCGACGTCGGTTCCTGCCAGTCTGCCTGTGACCGACGTCGGCAGCCTCTGGTCTGTTCCTAACCATCATCGATGACTGAGTGAATCCTACAACTTGCAACTTACTCATTTGGTGAAGCTTTTAGCTCCACACCTTAACAATCTCCCACTTGGAGATAAACAGCTGCACAAGTACCTATACAACAACATCTTCTAGCTCCTCCATCTTTAAACTCAATCATGAAGACCAACAAAAGTTGAATGAAGATTCAACTTCTCCTTTGTTACCGGCTTAGTTAACATATCAACAGGGTTCTTATCTGTATGGATCTTCTCTAGCTTCAACTCACCATCCTTCAATACATGTCTAATGAAGTGGTACCTAAGCTGTATATGCTTGGTTCTTGAATGAAAGGCTGAATTCTTAGCTAAATGAATTACACTCTGACTATCACTGTATAGTCTACAACTCTCTTGCTCCTTTCTAAGCTCTTCCATGAACCGTGTCATCCATATCATCTCTTTGCTAGCCTCTATGACTGCAATATATTCTGCTTCTATAGTTGACAAGGCAACAACCTTCTGCAACTTTGAAATCCAGCTAACCGCCATTCCATCAATAGTGAAAACATATCTTGTGGTGCTCCTTATGCCATCCAAATCACCTGCCATATCTGAATCTACATAACCATGTAGAGAGGTGTTTGACCCACCATAGCACAAATGCCTACTGCTGGTCCCTCTCAGATATCTCAGGATCCACTGAACTACTTTCCAGTGTTCCTTCCCTGGATTGGCCATATACTTACTACTCCCACTGCTTGGGCAATATTAGGCCTAGTACAAACCATTGCATACATTAAGCTTCCAACTACAAAAGCATATGGAACTTTCTTCATGTACTCTACCTCATCATGTGAATTAGGAAACTGTTCTTTACTCAACTTGAAGTGTCCTACCATAGGTGTTTGCATCCTAAATATTGAACCGTTTCAACACCTTGTTCACATAATCCTCTTGAGACAAAATCAACCTGTGATTTTTCCTGTCTCTCTTAATATTCATGCCAAAGATTTTCTTTGCTGCTCCCAAATCCTTCATGGCAAACATGTGAGATAATTTCACCTTAAGCTCAGAGATATCCTACATGTGTGATCCTATAACCAGCATATCATCTACATACAACAACAAGATAATATATCTACCATTATCCAATCTCTTAAAATACACACAATGGTCAAATTAACATCTACTGTAGCCATGCTCAGTCATAAACTTGTCAAATCTCAGATACCATTGTCTTGGAGCTTGCTTGAGGCCATACAAGCTTTTCTTCAATCTACACACTAGCTTCTCCATACCTTTGACCTCATATCCTTTCGGCTATTCCATATATATTTCTTCATCCAAATCTCCATGAAGAAACATTGTCTTAACATCAAGCTGCTCAAGATGTAAATCCTCAATAGCAACTAAAGACAATACAGTCCGTATAGAAGTCATTTTAACAAAAGGAGAAAAAATCTCACCAAAATCAATACCTAGTTTTTGTGTAAATCCTTTCACTAGCAACCTGGCCTTATATCTCATCTATCCATTCTCACCTTCCTTCAACCTATAGATCCATCTGTTCTTTAGTGTCTTCTTTCCTGCTAGTAACTCAACCAAATCCCACGTTTGGTTCTCTCTCAAGGAATCAATTTCCTCATTCATGCCTAGCTCCCACTGATTCTTGGATTCCACCTGTATTGCTTCATCAAAACTCTCTAGTTCTCCACCATCAATAAGCAATAAATAGAATAATGAAGGGGAATATCAAATTGGAGGTTTACTTACCCTTTCTAACCTCTTGATGGGCATTTGAGACTCATTCACAACATGTTGTCTACCCAAATTCTCTGACAGTGACCGACCTTGGTCACCTACAGGCCTATAATTGACTATTGTCGATTCCTCATGACCGACGTCGATTCCTGCCTGACCAACGTTAGTTCTTGTATTGCTGACGTCGGTTCCTACCTGACTAACGTCGGTCTCTATGTTTTCTTGTCTGTGATTATTCTGCCTGCGAGCTCATTTTAGACTGTCACCTCATCCAATTCTCTATTGCTCTGCCCAGATTGATTTAGCTTCTTGAGCTGATCACTATACATCATTTTTTCATTGAAAACAACATCACGGCTCCTAATTATTTTGTTAGTTCCTAGATTCCAAAACTAGAATCCAAAATCATCAGAGCCATAGCCAATAAATGTGTACCTCATAGACTTAGCATCCAGCTTCTTTCTATTTTCCTTATCAACATGCATAAAGGCTTCACAACCAAAAACTTTGAGAAATGAGAGATCTACCTTTTTACCTGTCCATGCCTCTTCTGGGATTCCACCATCCAGAGCTATAGAGGGTCCTCTATTAATCAGGTAAACTACAGTATCCATAGCTTCTGCCCAAAACTCTAAGGGTAAACCAGCATGCAATCTCATACACCTTGTACACTCCATTATTGTTCTATTCATCCTTTCAACAACTCCATTTTACTAAGGTGTCCTTGAAACCATTCTTTGCCTGCATATTCCATGCATATAACAATACCAGTTGAACTTGTAGCTGCAGAACTCACCACCATTGTCAGATCTCAGGCACTTCAATCTCCTGCCTATTTCATTCTCAACCATAGCTTTTCAAATCTTAAAAGTGTCAAAAACATCATATTTCTTCTTTATATGATAGACCCATACCTTTCTTGTAGCATCATCTATGAAAGAAACATAGTACTGTGATCCTCCAATAGAAGCAACCTGAGCTAGTCCCCACACGTCTGTGTGAACAAGCTCCAATTTGTGCTTCTTCTTTGTTGACCCAGTCTTGAGAAAACTCACTCTCTTCTATTTCCCAAAAATATAGTGCTCACAAAATTCTAGATCTATGCTTTTCAAATTTGAAAGCTTACCTTTTGACTTAAGAATAGTCATTCCCTTCTCACTCATGTGGCCAAGCCTCTGGTGCCACAACTTTGCATCTACATCTGAAGTAGATAATACAAAAGGAGAATTATCAGTAATACAATTACGTAAATAGAGAGTACCTACTCTCTTACCTCTGGCCATTACAAGTGCACCCTTGGAAACCTTCCAAGATTCAGCTGTGAGAGTTATTGTACAACCCTCATCCCCTAACTTTCCTATAGAAATCAGATTCCTCTTTAGGCTGGGAACATGCATAACATCTCTTAACACCCATGTGTTTCCATTCTGTATTTTTAGCTGCACTTTTCCTTTGCCAACAATTTTGCAAGGCTCATCATCCCCTAGATAAACTATTCCAAAATCTTCATGGACATAGTCACTAAAATATTCTCTATTTGGGGTTGCATGGAAAGATGCACCAGAATCTAAAACCCAAGATTCTATATTATTATGCAAAGAGAATATAAGAGCATCTTGTACAACAATACCTATAACTTTTGCTTCTTCTTTACCTTCATGCCGATTGTCTTCTTTTGGTTTTGACCAGCAATCTTTGCTTATGTGCCCTATCTTTCCACAATTTCAGCAGGCTATCCTCCTGCCATTTCTGGATTTAGATCTACCTCTCATCTTTGACTTAGACCTTGATCTCCCTTTTTTGCTCTTCTCTTTTTTCCTTCCCCTAATCTCAAAACTTAAAGCATTCCCTGATGTCTCCTCTGTGCTTTTCCTGCAAATTTGTTCATTCAAGATTACACTAACAACATCATCTACTTTTAAAATATTTGAAGCAAATGCAGTATTACTAACTGACATTACCAAGCTATGCCACCTCTCAGGTAAAGAGCATAAGATTAATAGAGCTTTAATTTCATCATCAAACACTATTTTGACTGAATTTAATTGATTTAAAATTCCATGGAAATCATTTAGATAATTAGATACAGATCCACCTTCCTGCATTTGCAAATTAAATAACTGCTTCATAAGATATACCTTATTTAAAGCTAAGAGTTTTTCATATAAATTTGCTAAAGTAGTCATTAACTCTACCATAGACTTTACCTGTGATAAATTAGATATCACAGTAGATGCTAGACTCAATCTTATAGATCCAAGAGCCTTTCTATCAAGAACTTCCCATTCTTCATCTTCCATGTCTGTGGGCTTCTTTGAAATCCCACCTAATGGTAAGTATAGATCTTTTTGATAAAGATAATCTTCTATTTGCATTCTCCATAATTGGTAATTCTTGCCATTAAACTTCTCCATTCTCAGTTTACTTTCTTCTGCCATTTCTTCTCCCACTCAAATAGAAATCCCTGTGAGTAACCTGTAATCAATACACACTAACCAGATCTGAAACACCTGTTAGTCAACCTGAGCTCTGATATCACTTGTTGGGGATCAACCAACAAAGTTGATTACTATATGAAAGCAATTAAATGTGGAATTAAACCAGAATGATAAGTAACTAGAATCAGAAATAGCAAAGAACAAGAGATACAAGAAACCACCCTGAAAACTTGTATTAAACTCTCTACAAAAGGAATTACAATTGAAGAAACTTATTTTCTTCCACACCTATCTCAGATGTACAGATCTCTTTCTAGATCTCTTTCCCTCAAGAGTTCTCTCTCTCAATTACAATCGATTCCAACAACCTGGATTGATACACATATATATTACAATATTGTTCTATAATAACAGTTGTCTCTCTATAAGCTATGAAGATCTATCCCTAATATATAACTTTAGAGATTCATGAGCATACAATTACAACCACTAGATGCACCTCCTAATCAAGGGCTCAAATTAGTTCTACTTAAAATAGAAACTCAGACTCAATACCAATAGTTCAACTTTCCATGCAAATACTCTATTCTGTCCATGAAAAATAGCATTTTGGACGCATAGGTGACCGACATCGGTTCCTGCCAGTCTGCCTGTGACCGACGTCAGCTGATCTACTATCGACGTTGGTAGCCTCTGGTCTGTTCCTAACCATCGTCGGTGACTGAGTGAATCCTGCAACTTGCAACTTACTCATTTGGTGAAGCTTTTAGCTCCACACCTTAACAAAAACCTTATGGTTTCTTCATGTAGATTTCCTCTTCTAAATATCCATTTATGAATGATGTCTTCACATTCATCTATTCTAAGTGAAGATCATTAGAAGCAACAATACTTAATACAGTTCTTATTGACGTAATTTTGATAATAGGAAAAAATACCTCTGAGTAATCAATTTCAGCCTTTTATACAAAGCCTTTAACAACAAGCCTTAATTTGTATGTTTTCTTCCCACTCTCATCTTATTTTAAATGGAAAACCCATTTATTTTGTAATACTTTCTTATTAGGCATAAAATTCACCAATTCGCATGTTTTATTGTGTTTCAAGGCATCCAATTCTAATTTCATGCCCTTTTCCCATTGCACATAATCTTTGTCCTACTTAGATTCTACAAATGATTTAGGTTCCCCACTATCAGTTAATAAAAAATAAAATAAAGATGGAGAATATCTATCAAGAGGTTTACTTTTGTTGACCTTACCATAGGTGTGACTGGTTCACTTTGAGCTTCTCTTGGCCCAATATTCTTAGAAGACTCCATTGTGTCATTAATGACCCTATTCCCATTCTCTAATTCTATAGAGGTAAATGGAGTAATTTGTAAGTTCTCTTTTCTTTCTCCAAATACACTTGGAGTTATGACAAGATTTTATTTACCAAGTGGACTTTCTACTTTATTTTCTGCAAGTTAGCCCCTATACATCACACTTTCATTAAAGATCACATCACGTGATCTTACAATATTTTTATAAACAACAGAAATGATAACCAAATGAGCTATCACCATATCCAATGAAAGTGCATCTCATCGATTTAGGATCCAACTTCTTTCTATTTTATTTATCAATGTACACAAATGCTTCATAGCCAAAAACTTTTAGATTAGAGTAGGAAACACTTTTACCTGTCCAAGCTTCCTTGGGAATCTCATCATCTAAAGCACTAGATGGTCCTTTGTTAATAAAATAAATAGTAGTATGAACCACATCTACCCAAAAAGTAAGGGGTAAACTAGCATGAATTATCATGCTTATATCTCTCTCCATAATTTTTTGGTTCATTCTCTCACTTACCCTACTCTGTTGAGGAGACCGAGGCATTTTTACTTCTTTTCAGATTCATTCTTGTGCATAGTAGTTCCAAAATTATTTTTAGGTGTATTCACCTCCATTATCATATCTTAAGTATTTTAGCTTCATGCCCGACTCATTTTCTGCAAGGGCTCTCCAAATTTTCAAGGTTCTAAATACATCAGACTTATTTTGAATACAATAAACCCACAACTTACGAGTTGCATCATCCAAAAATGTAACATAATACTTTGAGCCTCCCAATGATTGTACAGGGGCTGGTCCCCAAACATCATAATGTACTAATTCTAATTTAGTTTGTTTTCTTTTAGGCCCAACATTCAAAAAAGAAACTCTCTTTTGTTTACCAAAAAAGCAATATTCACATAAATATAAATTAATCGACTTTAAGTCTGATAACTCCCCTTTCTTATGTAAAATGCTCATACCTTTCTGACTCATATGACCCAATATTGAATGCCATAAATTAGTTTCTAAATTAGAAGTAGACACTAATGCAATATTAGAATCAATAATGCAATTACTCAAATACAATTTGCCTTCCTTTTTCCCTCTATCTACAACAAGATTACCTTTTGTTACATTCCAAGATTTTGCATTGAAAGTAACAGTACATCCATCTTCTACCAATTGACCTATATAAATAAGATTTTTGGTAAGAATTGGCACATGTCTTACTTCTTTGAGTATCCATTTTGTAGCTTGATCTTTACTGACCCTTTGCCAACAATGTCACAGGGTTCATTGTCTCCTAAGAAAACTTGGCCAAAATGGCCACTTACATAGGTTGTAAAATACTTGGGATTGAAAGTAGCATGAAAAGACACCCCTGAGTCAATCACTAATGACTCAACCTTTGTATCACATGACAAAACTAAAGCATCTTGATACACATTAGTAGTATCAACTGAGGCAATATTTGCCTCCTGTTATTATCATTATTTTGTTGCTCCTTGTGATTCTTTTTAGGAGCCCGACACTGCTTTCTCATATGGCCAGACTTTCCACAATTTTAGCATACAACACTTCTTCCTTTTGGCTTGGATCTATGTTTGGAAGATAAATATCTTCCCTTTGATCCATGGCTCTTTCTCCTCTATCAATTCTTTTGTCTCCTTATAGATTCAACATTTAGTGCATTGCTTGTTGAAGTCTCACTAGATGTCTTCCTTCTCATTTCTTCAGAGATTATGACACTAACAACATCCTCCATTTTAAGAGTATTGCTCCTAGACACGATGTTACTCATAACCATCACAAGATTATTCCAGGATTCAGGTAGGGAACATAGTAACAAGAAGACATTGACTTCTTCATCTAGTTTCACTTTCAAAGAAGTCAACTAATTTGTAATAGTATTGTAATCATTCAGATGTTTAGCTACAATTGAATTTTCATTCATTTTCAGGTTGAATAACCTCTTCATCAAATACACCTTGTTTGCTACTAAAGTCATCTCATACAACTTGCATAAGGTGGTCATAAGTTCTTTTGTAGTCTTTTCTTCAGATATATTGGAGGCAACACTTCCTCCCAAGCAAAGCCTTATGGATCCCAAATCTTTTCTATCCAAGACATTCCATTCCTCATTTGTTCTCTTTCCCCGTCCTTTTGCCTTTCCATCAAGTGGTAGATAGAGGTCCTTTTGATATAGATAGTCAATCATTTGCATCTTCCATAGAATAAATTTTTTCCATTAAACTTATCAACCACTCTTCTTCCATCTTCTTCCATTATTCAATATCTCCCACTTGAGAAGATATTACTCTAAGTCTGAGATCCTGTACAGATTTATAACTTGAAAAATAGTACACAAAACCACACAAAGATGGCTCTAGTACCACTTGTTGGGTTAAAATATAGAAAGTTTCAAGATTTTATTACATACAGTATTACTTAATTGCCTAGATCATTATAATTAAGTTTACAAATTTGTATCAAAATATACTTTGTAACCAATAGATTAAAAATAATCTAAATGTGTACTTGCAAGTTAAATAAATAAATATGGAATAATAAATACATGCAAAAAAATAGAAAAATAAGAGATGCTGAAAAACAACATACAAAAATATTGATACAATTTTAACGTGGTTCACCCAAATATTGGGCTACGTCCACCAAGAAACTCAATAATTCTTCTATTCAAACTTCCAAAGAAATTTATATAATTTCCTATCACTTCCTACCCCTCAATCTCTATATTAGAGCACTCTAGCAACACCTTTGTCTGAAGATAAATTTTCTCTTTCCATCAATTACTACATAGCTACATTCATTTTTTGTCTAAAATTTACATCTACATCATTGTTTTGCCTCTTTTCCCACTATTAAAGGAATGATCACTAAAAATAAGGAAGTACAAAATCTGTTCTAACTTCCTACAGTTACAATATGTTATAACTTCCTTGTAGGATAAGGAAGTACAAATTTGTTACAACTTCTTTCTATTATAATTTGTTACAACTTCCTTTCATAATAAGGAAGTAAAAATATGTTACAACTTCCTACGGTTATAATCTTTTACAGATATTAAAAACAAACTACATTAAATAGTCATATGGCTATGACAGTGATGCACAGGCTGTTGACAAATCATCATTTGGTCATCCTCAAGTTTCTCCTGCATTCCATTAATGCCTAAAAGAGCATCATTAACAATAGACCTTTACACCCCTACCAATATAGATTTGTGGCCAATGTAACTATGACCACACAGTGCTTATATCAATCCACAACATTAAAACTAAAATTTGACATTAACCAATTCCTATCAATTTATAACAACACTTATATATAGAAGCCTATAACATCGGTCAAGTTGTAGGTTTTTTATTTTTAGGTTTCCCATAACAACTATAATATTCACCTATAGATTTCCCACAACAACTACAGGTTTCATCTACAAGCTACCTACAACAACTGCAGGTTTCTTTTATAGGTTGTCCAT
This sequence comes from Torreya grandis, assembly GCA_037957365.1. Taxonomy (NCBI): domain Eukaryota; kingdom Viridiplantae; phylum Streptophyta; class Pinopsida; order Cupressales; family Taxaceae; genus Torreya; species Torreya grandis. Next base: position 343,525 of record JARHVA010005840.1, read on the forward strand.
AGTCACTACAGGTTTTATCTACAGGTTGCTCGTAGCAAATGTAGGTTTTATCTACAGGCTACCCATAGCAACTGTAGATTTATTCTATAGGATTCTCATAGCAACTATAGGTTTTAGGATTTTCCATTAAAATAAAATGAGGCATTATGTTTCCACATCTCCAATAGGGTCTTGGCCTTAATTCATAAAAGGAGGAGTTTGATTATGATATACAAATGAATCTTGGCATATCCTTATTTGTTGATCCTTAGACATGGATGTATCTAGTTCTATTTGATGTTTCCACAATGAATCAAACCTTGGATATAAATTTGTAATCTAGAGCATAGATTAACTTAATGGCTTTGAATCTTGTGATACTCATAGTCTTCATCTTCTTGATACCATTCAGGTTTTAGGGTACTTTCATCAAAGTACTTGGTGTGTGGATATACAATCATGTTTGTAGTGACTAGTTGGTAAAATATTTCTTCCAAAGGTTCATTGATGTTGGTTTGAAAATGGTTCTCACCCAAATTTGTTTTACCTTTGGGTTCCCTTCACACTTATTCACTTTAAGCTTAATTAGGGATTAATAGTGTGCACATGTGTTTAGTACATAATTATGGATTAATTATATGCACATGTGTTTAGTGCACAATACAGTCATTCTCTACCATGAGTGGATTACAAATGGATTTTTCTATGATTTCTCCAACCCCAATTTGGTGTGCACACATAGTGTTGACATACCAACTATTGGTTTTATACTCCAATTTCTTTTTATTATATAATGAGCACTCTAATAGTGCATTTATAATGTGGAATGTTTAAGTTGAAATGTAAAGTAATAGATTGAATGAAATCAAATGCATTCATGCATTTGTACTTGTCTTTCACATGAATTTTTCATCCTCGATAATAATACAATTTATTATTATCAAACTCAATCTCTACCATAAAAGTGTTTATTTTAGGTCGTAGATCATTTGCAAGCTATATAATCCAAATCTAACATAGTATCAAAATAGGTCGAGTACCTTGGGTATCCTATTAGGAGTTTTGAGTTCTATTATTTTTCCTTGCACACTAAGTATTTTCTTCTCTTGCATCCTTTTAAGGATGGTCCTGAGAATCATAAAGGTTTAAAATGAAGAACCAGATGTAGGGAGGCTTCTTTTTTGAGTGTTTCCTATGTAGGTATTATTATGGAGATGTCAAGAGCAAATATGAACTCACCAGTGCATGCAAATTTTCTAAAAAATGTAGAATCACCTCTTGTTTCATCTTATTTGGACATATAAGTGCATGTTTTTTTTAGAAATTGCATTTTTATCAAAAACAAAATTTATTTTTAAATGGTTTTAAAACTATATCAAGTCACTCAGATCAATTTCTTGGTTTTTTGTGCCTCATTTTCAGCTTTCTCAAACATTTTTAAATTATGAATTTCATTAAGAAATGAAAAAGATATCATAGTTTTAATGACTGTTGTAAATGCAAAAAAAATAAAATAAAATAAAAAACAACTTGACCAACATGCTTTGATTAAATTCAAGCCTTGAATTTTTTATCATTTTTTCTCAATAACAAAAAAAAAATACCTTTCACATGCCAAATCAATTGGTCAAGTTGCTTCATCTAAAATGACCAATTTGAGTTTTTTTAGCATTTTTCCTCACATAAAAAATAAATTGCACATGTGACCAACTTAGTCAAATTAGGCTAGTTCTCCCACATCCAGACAAAACTATCACTTGGTCAAATATTCTATCACTCTTGGCAGACCTCTATACTTGGCTATTTTACTCATCTTGGTGATAGTCTCACTAACCCATGGTGGAAATTACTACTACATTATGGATCATTATTTCATTTGATGAATACCAGAGGGTGGGGACCAATTTGGTAGGTTTTCAAACCCTCCCACCTATTTTTTTCCACATTAGTGTTCCTGCTTAGTTTGTATGCCCATTTGGTATTATATAGACTTCATCCAGCATGATCACATTCTATTTTACCCTCTTTTGATCAATGCATTTTTGTAGATTCTAATTTGAAACACTTTAATTTATATCATTTCTCCTTCAAGGCCCATTTCGTAATACCTTGCATTATTATTTTGAGACACTATTCAAGGCCCCTTTATTAATTCTTTGAGTTTTTTCATAAATGTTTTTGCACAACAAAAATTCCCCCATGGTAAATCGGTATCTTATGAGGCACATTATTTGTCAGAACACATCTAAGGACTATTACATCTCATTTTTATTGGTGTATCTTTTAGTTACATATAAATAGTGTCATAACATGTGTCTATGAATTTGTCTTCTCATCATTGTGCACTTTTCACTATTTTCAACATTTCACTCCTTGATTGTATCTTCAATATCTCTATCACCTAGTGAAAGTATCCAACAGTTTTAAATCTATTTTAATGTGTTTTAGTATTTGTATGGTGATGTTAGAGTAGTGTCTTCACCAACTCATATAGTTTTTAGACTCATGTACTTCTTGGAACTCATATGTTTTCTTGATTGGGTTTATGGGTAACTTATCCAAACACATTATGGATCCATTGATTCTTGGAGTACTCATTCATAGCTTGGTGACATTTATTTAGTGACACTTATTTAGTGACACCAGTATTTGTGTTCACTAGTCACTATTTACATTAGTTTCTTCCAAAAAGACATACATTTTCAACTTATCCCAATTCAACATTGAAGGAGGGTGTTCAGGTAATGCTTCCTTAGATTCATTATACTACCCAATACTTTTATGATCAATGTTTATTTTTATTGATCCTCATATTTGGCACCAATTTCTACTTCAACTTGGTAGTTATAGTGACTCAACTTCTATATATTTTGATAAGATTGATTGACATCTATAGGGACACTCAACATTAACACTACTCCATGGAAAGTCACATGACCATTTTTCTTCATCATCTCATAGTGGGAATATTTTTCCTACAGGTTTTCTCCTTCTCTCTTATCCTCAAGGGGATCATTTTGTACATGGTTACCTCATCATGACTTGTTATTGGGACCCATTATTTTTTTGTATGTTTGAATTTTACTTTCACCCTAAGTTTCACTTAATGGGGGTATTAGTGTGAAAAGGTTTCTCACCAAAAGTGGTATTACCTTTGGGTTCATTTCCCACTTCTTCGCTTTAAGATTATTTAGGGCTTAATAGTGTGTACATGTGTCTAGTCCATAATTATGGGCTTAATTATGTGCACATGTGTTTAGTACACAATCTTATCATTCTCCACCATGAGTGGCTTACACATAGTTTTCACTATGGGTTGTTCAACCCCACTTTGGTCTATGGAGATAATGTTGATAAACCCACTATGGATTATCTACCCCACTTTATCTTTACTATATATTGTGCACTCTAGTAGTGCATTTATAATTTGTAATGTGTAAGGTAGAATTTGGAATAATGGAGTGAATGTAATCAATGAATTCATGAATTTTAACTTATCTTGCACATGAATTTTTCTCCCTTGATAATAATATAATTTATTCTTATCAAGCTTAATCTATAGCATAAGAATGTGTCCTTAAGGTCTTACAAGTTATTGCAGGTTATATCAGTCAAATCTAATAATTGAGTACCTATTTATACCCTGGTTATAATGTGGATGGAATTCATTTTTGATGTGTTTGTTTTGGCTTTAAGGTTGGATGGATGATAGATAAGGGTGCCAAAATAATTTTCCCTTTGTTAGTGTGATGAGGGGTGTAATGACCAAGATTACAATAATTAGATGGTATATTTAATTGATGTTGACATGAAAAGGTTTGAATTTTCTTGCTTAGGATGGAGCCTTGGTTTATGATATATAAATCTATAGGTAGTCGGGCACCTATTTCCAAGATACATAAAAATATATCATCCTTGTTATCAAATATGTATCATTCAATGAGGGATGTAGCTATATCTATTTTGAATTCCATAGGCCTAGATGCGATTTGATTTGAGATTTAAATTAGTTGATGTTGTTTAATTTGATTTAGATCATATTGGATTTTGAATTTGATATGAAAAGAAGAAATTATGGATGTTGTGAATTCATTATTCTCAAATGATAGTTGCAGGAGATTGAATGGAAATATGAAGATATGATCTAAATATGGAATTTGGATTTAGAATTTAGACTTAGAAAGTTTGACTAGAATTTGGAAGTTGAATGTTGGATTTAAAAATTGGACTTTGAATGTTTTGATTTTATAAATGAGACTTGGAATGTTTGATTTGAAGATGGGACTTAGAATGTTTTGATTTCAAAATTAAACTTGGAATGTTTTGATTTAAAAATTAGACTTGGTTTGTGTTATAAAAGTCAACTTTGTTTAACTTAGGTCAAACTAGACCCAGCTTGACTTGATTGGATATATAAAGTTAATTTTGTGTAACTTAGGTAAAATTAAACCTAACTTGAAGGTTGATTTAGAAATATTTAACTTGAAATGTTTGACTTGGAAGTTCAACATGAATTTGGACTTGGAATGATTTAAATTTGAATATTTGACTAAAATTTGGAAATTGAATTTGAATTTTTGAATTAAATTTGGAAGTTATAATTGAATTAGATTTGGATTTGGAATTTTTATTTTAATTTATATTTAGAAATTGGACTTGAATTTGGATTTGACTTTGGTCTTAAATTAGATCAAAATAAACCAAATTTGGAAAATGAAATTAAAATCAAAATTAGGTCAAAATAGACTATATTTAAACATTTGGACACAATTTTAAATGGAAAAAGTAACATTATAATGTGGTAAATGCAACATTACAATGGAACAAAATGAACTTTGATTCTAGCAGAATAACACATTACTACATTTTACAATAGGATGGGGCACGATTTTGGAATTAGGATAATTTTGACTTGATTATTACTTCAAAAGGTAAAACTTGGTTTTGAATAAAATAAAAAATTCAATTACATGGTTTTCACAAGGAGATAAATAAAACAAAACCACACAAGTAATATCTACTCTAAACATGAAGCATGCAAGTCACATAAAAGGATAAATCTAGGCAAAAGACTTGAATGACCTATGGGATTTCATTTATACTTAATTTTCTATTAGATAGTGCCAACCCAATATTTCAAAATGCTAATTATGGAGGCAGAACCATACCCATAGCCCACTAAATCTGGTTTCAAGAGTACATAGAAAGTAATTTCCCTAGATGATGCGCTCCTATTAGGTGCACCACAAGTCAAATTAAAAAAATTATTATCTTAATGATTACAGTTTATACAAGCTCAACTAGGGGAGTCCTCTATATACATTTTGGTATGAGGCCTAAAATTTTGGAAGAATTTGATTAACAGACACACATAAAATGATTTAGTCCCTATGTGCCCACTACATTTGTAAAAGTGATCTTAGTGGAGTGATATCAAAAAATCAGACTTTGAGGTTGTTGTTGAAACTCTGGGTATTGGAGGATGAAACCCCTAATGTCATGGTGTGCTTAAAACACACAACTACTTAGGAAATTAAAATAATGGATTCTCAATTTATATATCCCATCATTACATAGGGTTTGCCCTACTATGTGAAAATGAAATCCATGGTTGATAGAGACCCTAAAAAATATAAAAAAAGAGAGACTAGACTCATTTTTTATTTCCAAGAAATTGTCACCAATGTGATCCAAGGAAAGAGCATACATGAGTATAGCCTAGGTAATACAAAATCACAAAATTTATTTTTGATTTTCAAAAAATCATCACCAATGTGATGTAAATAAAAGAGCATACACAAATTTTATGAAACAAACAAGTTTTAAATGAAATGAAAATGACTTAATTAAATAATCAAGCAAAGTGTAACTTATGTACTTTTGGTCACCCAATATCCCACAAGTGGGAAAGGGGGGAGCATACGCACAATAAGGCACCCAAAAATACATAATAAATAACACAAACACTCAAATAAGAGAAAACACAAGTGTTTTAAACCACCAAATTCAATTTTTTTTGTTAAGCACCAAAGTGAAATTTGTTTGTTTCTAAGATAAACCACTTCTTTGAAAATCAAAACCTATGAAATAAAGATTAGTGTATAATGCATGGTCTTTGAAAATCAAGATGATGTTGAGATTTTGATGTTTAAGCTTTTTGGCATGAAGTCACATATCCATAATGGAAATTTTGAGACCTATAGGTGCTAGTTTGAAAACTTGCACACATAAAGTGTGGAATCATAGAAGCTATATCAAATTCATGTTTCCTAGAGTGAAGATACAGATCTGCAGTCACTACTTTTCAAACCTACATAGGATGTTAGATATCAAATACAAAATCATGTAAATTTAAACATAGCCACACTTATGTGAATGAAGCCACATATCGACAATCATGACTTTATAAACCTACATAGGGGAAACATACCCCAAAAAAAACATGTAAATTTAAACAAAGCCATGTTTCTCATGAATGAAGTCATGGATCCACAATCACAACTTTGAAAACATAAACATGGGAAACAAATAAAAAATAAGAAATAATGTAAATTTAAATAAAGCCATGTTTCTTGTGAACCAAGTCATAGATCTATATTTACGACTTTACAAAATTGCATAGGAGAAACAAATAAAAAATTGCATAAATTTAAATAAAGACATGTTTCTCATGAAGGATTGCATGGATATATAGTCTCAACTTTACAAACTTGTATAGGGTAAATACATAGAAGGTGATAAATCAAAGAAGTTTGAAACTAAGCTGCAGATTGAAAATTGAGTTCACAAATCATAAATGCAAAATTACATAGAACAATCAAAATTTTAAGTGACTATATGATGGATATTAGTTAATTATATTGTCCTAGCACAATGTTTTGTCTATTAAGAGCAAACCCACATATTTTGAAAGTAAAGTTGTAGTTACACAGTACGAACTTGCATAGAATCTAAGCTTGGCTTATGAATAGTTTTGAGACAAATGTTGATGGATTTTAGCTTGAAACAACTCAATATTATTGTACATAAAGTCTTGGGTGACTTTAAAAGAGATTTTATTGGATGTGGGTCCTATTAGGCATGCCAAATGAAACATACGAGTACAATAAGTGAATATAGTTAGTATAAAATATAAATAGAATGAAATTCTATAACTAACCTAAGCATGTTCCCTCTGATTGATTAAGATTAAGAAAGAGATAAATAAGATAATGGAAAGAAAATAAAACACTATTTTTCCTTCCCTTTGGATTTTCCTTCTTTTTATAATTCAACTATGGATATGCTTGGATTGTAGTTGCAAGTTTTTGGTGGATGCGTGTGAAGAAACCAATAGCATAACCCCTTGTAAATGTATTATTTTTGTCTTGATGTGATGATATTGATGCATAATAAGCTCTCCAAATTGGCATAACTTCATTATACAATCAAGACTTGCTAAGAATGGAGGGAGAGGCCTCTATTTATAACTTTTCTAAATAAATGAGGACCATTAATCTTGATGTAAGATCTATGGTTGAGGATGATTCCTCATGAAAATGATATTTAAATTAGTACTAGAATCTTGGATGGTGTAAGACATGTGGTAGAATTTAGGATTAGAAAAATTGATAATGGGTATTTAGGATTATAAAAATCGATAATGGGAATTTGAAGATTATAAAATTACATAATGGGAATATGAGGATTATAAAATTAGATAGTGGCAAACATGTGGAGCCATATGGGGGGATGTGAGGATAATAATATTTAATGAATTTATAAAAATAGGACTATTCCAAATTTCATGTAATTTAATAATAAGAAGAGATTAGTAAATTAATTGAGATTAATTATCTAATAAAATGTGAAGTGATTTTAGTGGGAAATGCATGTGGTCATATAAGAAATAATTAGTTGATTAAGGTTGGGGGAAGGGGGGCTAGGGATGTTGGTGAAGATAGAATACTGATTAGAGTTTTAGGGATGATTTTAGCATGAATTAGTGAAAGGATTAAAATCAACTTGAAGTGTCTGATTTTAAGTGTCTACAAATCCAATGGTAAGGATCAAAAGTCCCTTTTTCCATCCATTTTTTATTTTTAGGCCAATCATTTAATTGATGTGATTGTTTTTAATTAGAAAATTATTATTTAATTATCATGAGAGTGTTTTAGTTATAGGTTGGATATTTAAATATTTTGTGGGGTATTTTTTATAAGTCAATTTATTAAAGGATTATATAGTGTGTTTAATTATGGTGAATAATTATATAATCTAGCCTTCCAAATTATAAGCGTGATTAAATATTTTTTAAATAATTTGTAGAGAACTCCCACCAATATTAATTAAGGATGTTTGAGATGGGGACGGGAATTTTTTATTTATCCAGGATTTGGATTGTAAATCTATGTTAGACCTGGAATGTTTTCATTTCCAATGCCATGGTACTATGGCATATTGCTTCCATCCTAATTAAGTGATAGTCAAAATCTATCATTGTTTTCTTGAAGTATGTAAACAATATTTCCTATGGTGTTAGTTATTTTGATATCATTAGTATTATAAAAAAATTATGCACTTTAGATGGTTTGGACTTATGTGTTGATTTTTGTGTCATTGGAACATTATAAATCCAAAGATTAGACCACCTTATAATGGTTACATTTCCAATATTTGGTCTATGCACATAGATCTATCAAAAAATCTAGGTCTTCATTGTCCCATTGAACAAGAAAAAAAATTGTTGTGCAAAAATAAAAAAATAAAAAATTACACAAAAACCTTACCATCAGTAAGAAAACACAATAAATGTCAATTTTCACAACACCTTTATTGCCAATAGACAAAAATAATGAGTTTTATTAATTAAATTTATTGATCTGTCAACCTTCCATATCTACCATCTAGTCATTGACATACAAAATAACTATCTAAAACCCCTTTTCAATCTTCATTATCACCCTTGCAAATCAAGGCTTTACACTACAATTCAAGAGACAACTATACATATATATTTTCCATTGAAAATTTTATTATAAAAAAAAACCCTAACAATAACTAATGCCCAAAATATTGTCTATACATGTAGAACTATCAAAACTATATGGCATTTCAAACCCACAATGGCATGAAAAAATTAACTAAAACTCATTTTCAATCTCCACTGTCATCTTAAGGAATAAAAAATAATGAATTATCAACAACCAACAAACAAAATAATAACCATAATTTTTTTTATAAAATTCCCCACTTTTAAATCATTAATCAACTTTATCTTGATGTAATATTAAACTTGCTCTCATACATGATGTGCTCGCATATATATTGAATTTTTTCAATATGATATTAATGAGTCCTACATTTTGTACTTGATCAATGGTTCACATTAGATGCTAGAGAATCATTAGGATTGTATATCCTTGCTTCTTGTGTGTGGAATATATTTGTGTAGATACCTCATATAGCTTAAGGCTAGCGATGGTGATGCATTGGATCTCCAATGACTAGGTGACAAATACATAAGGTGAAGAGTCAATAAATTGAAATAATGGCATGGATAAATTTTGGCACAATGGAAAGCCTATTATGTGAAAATTTATTTGTTGCATTAAATGTCATTAACCTTTTTTTGATATATTTTGAAGTGAATGCAATAACTCAAATGTTCACTTGATGTGTTATTGACCCAAACTAAGGATCCATAGTTTTAAGAAATTTTTAATCAAGCAAAACAATAAATATGGGGGAAAAAGTTTGATAACGCATTTCACAAGGATTTAATGCTTGTCACTTATTGGAGGCTCTCTTACTCAATGATTATTTGTGACATAACTAACAATATTTCCATGCAAATAAATCAAGTTTTACATAGTGTTATTATGATCCATTAAAAAATTTAATATTAGTATGCTTTTTTAACATATTTTAAAATTATATCACTTGATTTAGGATTGACCAAGAAACATTTTTTCCTAAAGAAACATATAATTTATATAATGTATTATAATTTTTTAATAATTCATTCCATTTTAGTCCATGTTTCCTTCACTATTATTTATTTATCTTTATCATGTAATTTAGAATGCAATAATTGTTTTCAATATTTGAACACTATCAAAATACATCAGATGTTTTTTGTTGATTGTGTTGTTAGAATATGATTAAAATGTTAGACAATTTTTTATAAATTATTCTTCATATTTGGTCTCCTTTCTCTTGTGAAAATTTTTAAACAACAAAATGATTATGAGGAAAAATAATAATATCACACTTCATAAGGAATTAATCCTTCTCACTTAATGTAAGCTCTCTTATTCAATGAATATTTTTGACATAATTTGAAAACTTAACACACAAATAAAGAAAATTTTAAATAGTGTTATTATCCTTCATTAAAATATTTAAAATTGGCATGCTTTTTTAACGCGTTCTTAATTTTCATTGCAAGCTTGACTGATAAACAATTTTTCCAAAAAAGACATATATGAGTTATATAATATCTTATAGTATTATAAGATTTCATTCCATTTTAGTTCATATTTCCTTTTCTATTATTTCATTATCTTTATCTTATAATTTAGAGCACAATAATGTTTTTAAATATTTGATCATTATCAAGATGTGTCATATGTTATTTGTTGATTTTCGTATATATAATGTGATTAGAATGCGATACAATTTTTTATAATTGCTTGTTCATTTTTGGTTTCCTTATTATTTTAAATAATTACCAACATTAAATTTAAAATGAATCATTGGTTTCTAGTATTTGAACACTATCAAGATGCGTCAGTTCCAATTTATTAAATGTATTGTGTAAAAAAATGTGATTAGCATGTTGAACAACTTTATAGAAATTATTTTTCATATTTTAATTTCCTTTCTCTTTAGAATAATTAGCATCACACTTCTTATTCTCAATCTAAATTTCCATTGCACCTCTTTCATGCAATTTCTAGTTGTTTATATTAGCTACCCATAGTAATTTATTAGTTTAGTATGCCTTTTTTCAGTGAGTGCCCTTTTATCCCACTTTTAATCTATAAAAAAGGTTAAATTTTGACTATGGATCAAAACCAAACATTTTGCGTAGAAGAAAAACAAATACATTGTGGTAAAAGGATAATTTTCCACCAATGTGGATAGTTGGCAAGTCATGTAGAAAAGCAACAATGTTAATTTTCAACACCACCACCACCCAAGAAAAAAATTTGAACACACCATACTCTTAGCTAAAATTCTATATACCACCACCCAAAATATTATAACTAGAAATTTCACCCAAATTTACAATGGGCATGATAATAGGGAAACAAAGGGAATGGTTGGTAATCAATGTATAAAATAAAAACTTTTGAAACTAAACTATTTTAGTGAATGTAATTATACTATTATATGATAAGGTTTATGTAAGAAGCATATGAAAAAATCCATTTAAATAGAGGAGTGAATGAAAGCATGTATTAAGGATGCATATAATGGTGGTTGCCTATCATGACAGGTCACAGAAATAGAAGCTAAAAAGATTACAATAATGGGAAACTCCATTAGAATGTATTTAAGTGACCTGAATTGGGAGATGCCAATAAATAAATTTAATTTGTCAATAAAATGTTGTAAGAAGTATTTTTATTACTAAAATACTATTTAAACTTGAAAGTAACATGAATCATAAATGACATTGTAAAAAGGAAGGGCATGTTTATAGGCATCGATTCCCCAAAAAACTTAAAAGAAGTAGAAGATATATAAAAAAAGGAGTCTGTTAAATAGAACAATGTTATCCATACTCTTTAATTATGCCAACCTTTCTTAACAAAAATGAAACAAACAATCACTACACTCTCAATTAATATTATAGATACCACCATCCAAGACATTATAACTAGCAATTTCACCCAAATTTGCAATGGGTGCACTGATAGGTAAATAAAGGGAATGGTTGGTGATCAATGCATGGAATGCAAACTTTTCAAACTGGAATATTTTAGTGAATGTTATTCTAGTACTTATGTGAGAAGGTTTGTGCAAGAAGATCAAAAAAAAAATTCCATCTAAATCAAGGAGTGAATGAAAACACATACTAAAGATGGAAATTGTGGGAAACACCACTAGAATGTATTTTAGTGCCCTGAATAGGGAGATGACATTAAATATATTTTATTTATGTAAAAAATGTCATAGGAGGTATTTTTTGTTACTAAAATACTATTTAAACCTACAAGTAATATGAATATTACATGACATTGTAAATATGAAGGGCATGTTTATAAGCTTGAATTTTCCAAAAAAATAATTACAGTAGAAGATATACCAAAATAAACCAAGTTTGTTGAATAGACCGATGTTAACCATACTCCCAAACTATTCCAATCTTGATAAAATAAAATGAAACAAATAAGAAGGAAAAATATTTAAATTGTTTGCTTAGTGTGTGATTTCATACCACTTATTTTATTGGGCATGTATCTATGTTTTTTATCTTAATAAATGTATATGCATTCTTTTAATAAGAAAAAATAATGTATAGTAATGAAATAAACAAGTATTGGTTCAAATGGGTTTCACCATCTCATAAATTAAAAATATAATAAACATTATCTTGTAATTTTACCAAAAAAACATGAAAATAGTATTAGTGTAATGAAAACTCACAAAGGGTATTGTGAGATGACTTCAACACACAAATTAAATGACACAAAAAAATATTAATGTAATGGCACACAATAATATCAACTGATAACATAAAATTTTGGAGTTCAATGTCATAGTCACCAAGAGATGTAAGAGATTAGTTTTCTAAAAGTAATTCAGTCAAACCACTAAATATGAAATAAAAAATTATTGAAATCTTGCTAAAGTAATAAATACAATAATAAAAAATTGAAAATCTACATAATTCAAACTACTAACCTGATCTCTATTTGAACATGATTTGAAAGAGAGTCCTTTATTGGTCCATTTATGTATACCTCTTTACAATCTATGTTTGGTAGAGGCTCGCCTTCATTGTCACAAGATTTATAGCTCATTGATGTACACCATTTTATTGTCATCAATATTTTAGGCTTTTCTTTGGAATCATATACGTAACCATCTACTTTATAATGACAAGCTCTGGAAGACAAATTTTCTCAAACTTAACTCAAAGCCATAGAGAACAAATGGCATGTAGATAAGGAACATGAAATCAAGGTACAACTCCTAAAACACAAAATTATGAAATATATTAAACATTTATTAAACCAAACAATACATATATCACATAATTCATAAAGAGTAAGTGCACAAAGATGGGGAATAAAAATAGGCCTACCCATAAGCATGTTTTTCCTAAAAATTATGAAATCTGAATTTTTGTAGATAATTTGAGATGACTACACTCAAATTTTGAGGATGGTGTAAGAACATGAATTGTAGTATTTGAGTCTCATTTTCAAAACACTATTTTTGTTAAAAAATGGTTTAGTATAACTAGGTCAAACATCTAAAATTTGAATAAAACTCCTTTTTTTGAGAAAATTAGACTAGATAATTGGTCATGAAGCCCCTCATTTTTTGAGCATTGTTTAATATTGTTTAAAACCATTTGGTGAAAATTTAGATAGAATCATCTAGTTTTTAACCTAAATAATTTTTTAATGAATTTTTAATTTTACAAGTAAATAGATCCTAAAAACTAGCAAAAAAATGGATAACCAACCATGCGCCTCTACTCCCCAACTACCTCAAAAAAAATGAAAACTAGTTTTTTTTGAATGCATGTAGAATTAGGCCTAGTTTGTAACTATAAATCAACATAGATTAAAACATTTAAATAGACCAAAATTATAAAAAATCATGTATTTGGAAAAAGGAGAATGTACTCATCATCATGGTACTAATTTTATGAATTTTATCATTGGAATTATTAGTGCATTTGGTTATTAAAGTCAAAATTTGATATATTTTGTCAAAACTCTTAGATTCAACTATTGCTAATAGGTCCAAGCCTTTGGCCTGAGAATCCAAGCCATTTCTAAGCCAAAAGTCTTGGTTTTTTGAATTCAAATAGATCATATCATGTATGCATTAGAACATGTATGTAATATGTTTCCAAAGAATCAAAAAATAATTTTTTTCTACTCATACATGTTTATACTTATCTATGTATCATGATATACACTTATTTAGTTCACATTTATACATGTTTATACTTATTTAACTCACATTTATATTTTTTATATTTTAATTTTAAATTGTAGTGTGTTGTGATATACATTACCACAAAAAAGACATCATGGATAAAGTGATGTAATTTTAGTGATTTTGCACATGTAATTATAATTTTGACTATATAGAACTAGATTTAGGGTTCAATTAGGCCCAATTTCATTATAAAATGAATGAACGAGTCAATTGTTTTAATGGTGGAGGAAATTATGATAAATTTGAACTCCTTGAACATAAATACATGTATAGGTTATGATTTAAGGCTAAATTATCTTAGACTGAGTGAATTGGTGCAATCAATGATATAATTTGAGCAAAATTCAACTTTGTGAAACTAATTTTGACTATAAAAGATTTAATTTGGGCCTATCGACCCTAATGTCATAACTAAATAAGCCAAAAGTCCAATGGTTGGATCTGAAGAAAATTGGAGCTAATTTGAGCCCCTTTAACCTAAGTTCATGAATATAAAATGTGATTTGAGGCTTGATTGGCTCTAAATTCATCAGAGAATGAAGCAAGAAATCATTTGGTTCAATTACATATATAAGTTTAACATGTATAGGATGTGGTTCTGGGTTCAATAAACTTGAATGTCATCATATAATGAATGAAATGGTTGATTGGTTCTATTATGGAGTTAATTGGGTGAATTTGAGGATCTAGAACCTAGTTAGGACTATACAACATGATTTGAGGTTTAGTTGGCTTTGATTTCATCATAGATTGAGCCAATTAGTCAAATGGTGCAACCAATGACATAATTTTAATAAATTTGAGCCACATGAACCTATTTTCAATTTTATATGATGTGATTTAGAGTGAAATTTACCTTAATGTCATCATATAATGATACAAATAGTTTTTTAATTTAATTAAAGAGAAATTTGAGGCCAATTTGAGCCTCTTTAGCCTAACTACCAAAAAACTAAAAGAATTGGCTATATTATTTATTTTCCTTTAGGCATATCAATTGTAATAGATCTTAGTCGATAAAGATGAAAATGAAAAGAATTTAAAATGTGTATTTTGGTGTGATTGACTAAGAAATCAAATGATAAGTCTGTAAGGAAAAAAAGAGAAAGGATGATTATTCATTCTTCATTTCATTAGATTAGATATTACACAATTTATTTAGGTAAACATGTAAGTGTAATGAATATTTGTTATACAAAATAACCTTGTTGGTGATTTTGGCTTAGTAATATGTCTAATCTAAGGGTTCATAATGAGTTTTTAATTAAAAAGAGTGACATGATGAAGCATTATTGTGCCCACATTTAGTGATAGATTGGAAGTGCATTTTTTTTCTCAAAATGTTCACAAATTAAAAATGAGTGACAAATTACGCAAACATGTATCATCATCTTAAATTTAGGTATAATGAAGCATTATCATTGTAAATATTTTATATGCAATAAAGGGATAATAAATATGAATGAATGGAAACCTATAGTAGTACAATGTTGAAAGATGAATTGGTTTGACTGTCTCACTTCACAAGTGGTCATGAGGATAATATTTAGGCAACATGTTCTCTATCAATTAGTTTCTTTAAAAGAAAGTGTTATATTTGTTATGATATAAAAGATTGAGTTAGAGACAACATCTTAGTTTTGGTTTGAAAGATATGATATATATCCCAGAAGTAATACTCATACCATATTAGTATATTTTTACAACCATAAACACAACCCTAATTTTATCATAAATACAAATAGAAAGGTAATTGGGGCCAATCTATTTCCATTTAACCTAACTAAAAGTTTAAGATGTGATAAATTAGGTTAATTTTCCTACCATATTGAGAAAATTAGTTGATTATTAGAATTAGTGATGCAAGTTGGATGAAATTGAACCCCATGAACCTGATTTTACCTATGCAAGATGTAATTTGGGGGTCAATCAACTCCAATATCATAAAAAATAAATTAAATACTCCACAAATTCAATCATGAAGGAAATTGGGGCCAATTTCAGCCCCTTCAGTCTAACTACAAGAGTAGGACATGATTTGGGGCTAAATTAGGTTTGATTTCATCATGAATTGATCTAATTAGTCAATTGGTGCTATTAAGGATGTGATTTGGGTACTAATTATATAGGATGTAAAATATGTATTATTCAACCCTACTTTTATTAAAAATACAAACATGAAGGTAATTAAGGCCAATATGAACCCCTTGAACCTAACTACGAGTCTATGATGTGATTCAAGTGGATAAATTATCTCTTGTTTCTTGACATATTTACCTAATTCAATTATATAATGATTGATGCAACTTAGATGAAATTGAACCCCATGAACCTAATTTTGACTCTATGAAAGTAATTTGGGGTCAATTGACCCAAATATCATAAAAATTAACACATAAATTATACTAATTCAATTAATAAGGAAATTAAGGCCAATTCAAACCTCTTCAATCTAACTAGATAAGAGTAAGATGTGATTTGGGGTTGAATTAGTCATGAATTAATCCAATTAATATTTGTATGAAATTAGAGATGTGATTTGGGCCTAATTAGTTCATAATTAATCCAATTAGGTAATCGATATAATTAAAAATGTGATTTGGGCCAAACTAAGCCTTTGAACCTATATTATGGGTTAATCAATTGTATAGGATGAAACATATGGGTAAATTGACCCTAGAATTTTAGATCACAAATGCAAATATGGATCTGATTATATAAGATTTCTTGACATAATATAGCATAGTTTGTATTTCATCACATAATCATATAACATAATAATATAACTTAAGTTTGCATCATGTAATATATTCATATATCATAACAATATGATATATGATCACATAGGTATAATATATATTATACATAGTTCTATAATGCATACATGCTATAATGTGTATGCATTATAACATGTACATGTTATTATCTCAATAGACAACAAGTCATTGTCCAACATTTATTTTTAAGGTATTTCAATAATTATGATCCCACAAACATTATCTGTATCATTCTATGTTTTACACAACAAAGACAAGAGGAATCAAATTATTCTTTGAGTCCCCACCATAAAAAAGAATCAAATTGTTATTTATCTAGTCATGGGTGATGAAACTCATTAAAATAAGAGGAGGAATTAAATGCATAAAATACTAGATTAATTATAAGATTTGAGAGAAAATAAAAGGTATGAATGTAAGAGTGTCTCTTGAGATAAGGTACAAACACTATCCTTAATGAGCTAAATATTATAGATAATTATGGAATTGACAATAATGAATTGAATAATGATGGTGAGCATTTACTTAGAGGCCCAAATTATGTTATAAGTCCACATTCAAAGTATAAAGTTTTTCATTTTGTTGATGACAAATCTATGCATGATGATTTACTCCCCATCAAATAAAAAATATCATGAAACATAATGATAAAAGTAACAATCAAGAAAATTCCATCCCATAACTAAATAATGAAATTAACAATGAAAAAACTGGTGAACATAATGATTTTGAAACATCCTCTCAACAAATTCCATCATTAACAACACCTCCAAGGATTGTGTGTTAAAAAGACAACTATTTAATTGAAGTTAATGAAAATATTTTGAAACCAATGCATAAAAAAATATCTAACCACTATTTAATAAGATTAGCTAAAAATGTTTGAGATAATTTATTTGTTAAATTATATTTTGATAGTAAAAAATGTCAATTATTTGTTTCACTAATGAAATTTATTAAGTTAAGATCTAAAATATACACCTGAGTATTGAGAACATCTAATATGGATGATGAAAGTAATGAAATCATTGAAAATATACATCATGCATATCATAATATAGGCCCAAAATCATGCAACAGAGATTGTAATGATGCTCGGTGTATAATTACAATTTGTGTAATAACTGGTCAAATAGGGAAAAATGATTGATTTAAAAAATTAGCCAAGCACTGAGCATAAATATAAAAACATTAATGAAAGGAACTAGAAGATTCCAAATACTTAATGATGCCAATACCACTAATATTTAGGCATTATCTAGTAGACTTCCATAAAAGGACAAGGCTATAGTTGATGCTCCCAAAGATTTATTTACAAAATTTTAGAAAGATAATACTAGAGTTTCACCCAATACAATAGATGTAGTTAAAAGAAGAGTTGGTTCTCATAACCTTGAACCACATTTGAAACATTTCTTGGATATGACCCAAAAACATAATTATAATCTAAGGTTTTAGAAAAATATCCATAAATTTCTATTAGTCAAAGATATTTTGAGATGGCCAAACTGTCTTATGTAAAAATAAATCACACATGCACCACTTGTTGTAGGCAACATGTTGAATTTTCAATGCACTGTGATGTTTTTTACCATATACATTGTACTTTGTATACTAACAAGATTTTAAAAAAGTGTGGCATAGAAGTTATACCAAAATTAGCTAGGGAATTTATTCCAACCATTTTTTTTATGAAACACGAGATGGATAGTTCTTTTATAACAAATCAGGTTTGGATGGAATTTCAACATTTATGGTGGATTGTCAAAATATAAAAATTGTATCCATGAGGAGAGTACAAGTGCAATTGGACATGAATTAGTTGGTTTTAAAAAATACAAATCTATGACTTATTAAGTAATATATGGAAAGAAATGTAAAATGTTTAAGCTTATCACAATACAAATACCTATTTCAGAATTTATGGTAAAATTTAAGGATGACATTTTTTATGAGTCTAGAAGGCACACATTCAGGTTTAGATGGTTGGATGAACATTTAAAACTAAGTAAGGACACATTCCCACTAGGTTCTATTATTTCAATAGTAAACTTTGTTGAAAATTATACATTTAAACCATAAATAGAAACTTAGTCACAATATTACAATTCAATACATGTCACCATATTTATGGGTATAACATTCATGCAAGCACCTAATAATACAAAGGAAGATAGAAAAATATTAAGGGAGTAACATTTATATGTTAGTGATGACTGATCACATTGTAAATAGTACGTTCAAAGTTGTTTTTAGATGTTTTATGGATAGTTGACTGAGAAGAACATTAATTTAAATCAATATTACATTTGGTTAGATAATTTCACATCATAATTCAAGAATGCACAAATGTTCAACTGGTTAATTAGGATACCTGTTACCACTGGCTAAGAACATATTTAGAGTTTCACTAAGGCTAGCCATGGAAAATGGGATCATGATGGTGTTGGAGCATGTATAAAGAGTTATTTCAAGAGAGGAGTTGAAGTTTGAAAAACAAGGATAATCATTGTTGAATGGTGTAACTAAAAATGGGCCATGGTACTTAATAAAATTATAGTATTCATAGATATTTTTAGTTGATGGAGGAAGAACACTTGGAAATGCATGAGGATTGTATTATTTTAATGGGATTAAGATATCTCCCCTCATTTTGAATCTCAAATGCAATTTCTTAGATTATTCATATGAGACATTTGACATGTGTTTATTCTACATGCATGGACTCTATTTATAATGAGTGTGAGTCATAAGAGTGGTGGATGAATGGAACTATAGAATTCTAATTCTAATCAACACATATCAGGTCCTACCAACATTACAATTTATAGATATGACATCATTACATGACTTTTGCCATGTATATGATCTAATGCAATTAGGTAGAATATTGATCATTATGTATTGTTTGTTCTCATTTTTTATTGTGATAGTGTCATTAAAATTTTATTTTTTGTGATAAAGGTCATGTTTTTTCACTTATTATTGATGAGGACAATTAAGAGGGAACAAATTACTACTTATGTTGGTGTGTATAAGAAAATAAAAAAAATTAACTTTTGTAGTCATAAATGGATAAAAAATTGATTAATCACATTAGGTCTATGGTAGTCACTAGAACTTGGCTTCATTGATATCGTATATAAAATTTACATGTATGGTTGTTTGAAGACTTTGAAACACATAGGAAGATACTACATTATTCAAATTTGGTTGTTGAAATAGATATTCAATTGTTCAAATATCATGGTAGGCCATTAAACATGAAACTATGGAAATTTCATTAGTCAAACCATGAAGCAATTGTTGCTACTATCAATAATAAAGCAGATCCTAGTGGTTCGTTATATTTAAATTCCAAGGTATATTGACTTTTCAAATGTAGATGTAATTAAATTTTACCAAATTTTATTGATTTTATAGGTAGTACATATAAATTTAATTTTTAATTACTTATTAACATTTTTTTTGTAGGTTAGTGGTGTCAAATAAGCTTCCACCTTCACATGGTTGACACTATTAGTAAATAATTTCATATTTTTGAAGTTAAGAAAAGTTAATATAAGTACTCAGTTATTACAGAAAGGGAATTCGTGAGGCTAGAATGGGTAGTGGGTCTCTCGATCACACATGATGGGAGGCTAAAAACTTAATTCTATAAGTTATCCACCACCTTGGACCTATTGACAATACCATTTTCAATCCACAAATCATCGAAGGTAGAGTTCTCCAACACAAACTTCAATATTGACAACATTTGTTGTTAGTGTTTCCATACTCCTAAATAATAGTGAAAACATGCATCTAGGTGGATTTGGAGGTCTTGGTCATGGGATCACATGTCATTTGCCTATCTAGATGTGTTTGAAGCAATGGAATTTCACCTAGAGGTCCCAAAGATAGAAATGTCAGTTGGAGGACAAGAACTTGTCTCTTCATTATATAATGTTGCATTTCAAGACTTATTATTGTAGTGTGTTCTATAGATTCATATTGAAGGTACCATTAATGTGCTCCAAGGTAATATTAGAGGTATTAGACACACATATGAGGGTTATTTCAGTTTGTTCTAATGACTTATGTTTTCTATTTTATGCATGTCTGAAGTTCGGTAAAAAACTATAATTTTCTTGTATTGGGAAAGACATTTTTGAGGTAAAAATGGGTAGTGAGTCTCTCAATTGGGTGTGGTGGGAGGCCAATAACCTGGTCTTAAACATTACTCTCCATATAAAATGTTTTGGCATCACCATTTTTAATCCATGAAGTATCGGAGGTGGAGTTATACAACTACCACTTCAACTTTGACAACATTTGTTGTCAGTGTTTTTGTGCTCCAAAAAAGTAGTGAGAACATGCTTATAGGTGGATTTAGATATTGAAGTCATGGAAGCACATGTAATTTTCATATCTATACATGATTGAATTGATGTACTTTCACCTAGATGTTTTGGAGGAAAAAATGCAAGTTGGAGCTCAAGAACTTGTCTCTTCACTATAAAAACATTGTATTTTAGGACCCTTTAGTGCAACTTGTCTCTAGGGATAAATTAGAGGGATTAAACACACATGTCATGGTTATTTTCATTTATACAAACAACATACAATTTTAATTTTATGTATTCTTGAATTTAGGCTTTAAAATAACATTTTTATTACATTGGGAAGGGCATTCTTGAAGCCAAAATAGATGGTTATTCTCTTGACCAGGCATGATGGGAGGCTAATAACCTAGTTATATACTTTATCTACCACCCTAAATGTGTTGGTAGTGCCATTTTGTATCCATGAATAATTTGAGGTGGAGTTCTCCAACTACTAATTTAACTTTGAAAACATTTTTTGTTAGTTTTTTTGTGCTACTAAATGGTAGTGAAAACACACTTCTAGGTGTATTTGGACATCGATGTCATGGGAACACGTATAGTTTTCATATCTAGATGTTCTTGAAGTGATGGATTTTCACCTAGAGGTCCCTAAGGCATATATTCCAATTAGATCTCAGGAACTTGTCTCTTCACTAAAAAAATGCATTTTATGCCCTGTTACTATAACTTGTGCCATGGATTGGTCTTGAAGGTTACATCAACGTGCTCCAAGTAAAAATTATAGATATTTAACATGAATGTGAGATTTAATTTTTTCATCCAAATGACATACATTTTTATTTTTATGCACACCTAAAGTTAGGTTTAAAAATTACATTTTTATTGTATTGGGATGGGCATTCTTAAGGTCAAAATGGATAGTTGGTCTCTCAATCAGGCATGATGGGACACTAATAACCTGGTCCTAGATGTTATCCTCTACCCAAACTATGTTGTAAGAATTAGTTTTGAGACATGAAGCATTAAAGGTGGGGTTATCCAATTACTTCTTTAACTTTCACAACATTTTTTATCATTATTTATACTCTCCTAAGCATCTTTGAAGTTCTCTAACTACTAATTTAACTTTGACAACATTTGTTGTTATTGTTTATGTGATCTTGTATAGTAGTGAAAAAATATTTCTCCGTGGATTTGGACATTGAGATCATGAGATCACATGTAATTTTCCTATCTAGATGTGCTCAATGTGAGGGATTTTCACTTAGAGGTCCTGAAGGTATAAATACTAATAGGAGATTAAGAACTTGTCTCTTCACTAAAAAGAGTTACATTTTAGAACCCATTATTGTAAATTGTGCCTCAAATTGGTCTCAAAGGTTTTATATAAGTGATATAGGAATAAATTGGAGGGATTATACACACACATAAGGATTCTATGGTTTATACAAATGACACAAGGTTTTTGTTTTGTGCATGCCTAAAGTTAGGTTTAAAACTACATTTTTATTGTATTGGGAAGGGTGTTATTGAGGCTAGAATGAGTGGTGGGTATCTCTACCAGGCATGATGTGAGTCCATTAACTTATTTGTATATGTCATCTTCTACCTATATTTTCTAGAAATATTATTTTTGAACCACAAAGCATTGGAGGTGTAGTTATCCAATTGCCACTTTAAATTAGATGATATTTATTATCAGTGTTTTTGCACTCCTGAACAGTAATGAAAACATTCTTTTTGAATGGATTTGGATGTCAAGGTCATGTGAAAACATGAAATTTTCCTATCTATACATGCTTAAAGTGATGAATTTTCACTTGGAGGTCCTAGAGGCATAAATGCCAATTGGAGCTCAAGAAATTATCTATTTACTAAAAACAAGTTACATTTTAGAACTCATTACTACAACTTGTGCCATGGATTGGTCTCAAATATTCCATAAACATGTTTTGGGGAGTGATTATAGGTAATTTAATACATGTGAAGGTTCTTTGATTCATATAAATGACATATAATTTTTTTATGCACACCTAAAGTTATATTTAAAAACTACATTTTTCTTATATTGGTAAGGGCATTCTTGAGTCTAGAATGGGTGGTGGGTCTGTTGACCAGGCATTATGGGAGGCCAAGAAATTGGTCATGGATATTATCCATCACCCAGACATGTTAGAAGCACTAGTTTTCAACCATAAAGCACCAAAAGTGGACTTCTCTAACTGTCACTTTTGCTTTGACAACATTTATTGTCAATGTTTATGCACTCTTGAATAGTGGAGTAGATATATGATGAGAAGAGAATAAATAGACAAGCTAAGTGCAGTGGAGAGGGATATAATTTTTTTATGAAGAAAAAAAAAGAGTTATAACTGACAAAATATTAAAAGGTCTCAAGAGACATCATAATTACTATCATGCACTAATTCAAAGGGCCAAATAAGATTATCTAAAATACGGGAAACAATTCTTTGGAGAAGGAGATATGACAACATCACTTAATAATTACATGGATGAACACAATTTGAATCTAAGAAGAGGAGAACCTTTTAATAAAGATAGAGGCATCAAATAAGAATGCAAATTATCTCTAAAGAGAAAACATCCCAAAGGAGGAGGTAGAACATAACCACTTCATCAAACTTGCACAACTAAAATATACAAGGCCATCCAAACAAGGTATACAAAAAATGAGTATTCCATTCTTTATTTCAATTGTACTTATAATAGAAATGCAATATGTCTATAAATTTAATGAGTACAAAACATGAATATAAAGTCCCAAATGATATTAACTAGTGTAGCAAGGGCATCCACATTAAAATAGCGATAAATGGTGTAGCCTAATCATGAGATGCACTTCACAGTAATATATGACTCTATCTCAAACATTATACTATTTTCTCCTATAGAGTTTTAATTACAACACATATTGAAATATTGTAAGTTAGTTTTAATAAATTACATAAAGGAAATAATAAAGATGATCATAACTAAATATGGTCATACAACCATCAAATTTAGTTTTGAAATAATAATGTGAGACAAATTATACACAGAAACATGATCACCACAAAATTTGAAATATATATATATATATATATATATATATATATATATATATATATATATATATAAAGGCATAAAAAATAAGAACATAATAGAAGGTTGAATGAATGCCATATAGGAATATAATGTCAATAACACATACATTTCCATATAGGGATACAAAAGTTACATCATCTGAAAACATAATAAAACGTCGAGAGAATATCATATATGCATACAATGCCAAAAACACTTACATTTCCATATAGGCATACAAACAAGTAAATCATCTAAGACATCCTACTCATCAAATAGTCTCCCTCTCTTTGCCTTCCTCAAAAAATACTCTCCTTGGGATGCCCTGCTCATATATGGAGATCTCTCCAAGGTCTGATTATAGTTATTTTTACACTCATAGCTTGCCTATAGCTAAACCTATTCAAATATAAATATTATTATAAAATTTACATACTATACATGAAACCAAGTTAATAAATTAGTTTTAAACTAAATTAAAAAATAAATTAAACATGCACTTACTATAATCTTGTGGTCATGATCAATTTATGTATGATGCTCATTAGGGTTAGTGACAAGTTAAGGTGCACAAATAAGCATGTAAAATGGGGATAAAACATGATAAGGTGCTTTATTAATCATTTTAATAGGACTATTATATGTCATAAAAAAAACTTACATGCACAATGCATTCACATAAGATATATTTGCTCAACTATCTAGTAAAATTATTAAAACAAATATATATGTATAATTCAAAATTATAAGTTAACATTTACCTCGATGAGTGCTTACACATATGACATTAAACTAATAAATAATTTGTCTATCTCAACTTTTATAGATGGAGGAGTCTCCATTGTGGTCATCAACTAAACAAATAACCTTGTTTATGTTTTTAGATAATATGGAAGATATATGGAAAATTTATCTCCTTTATTAAACCCAAAATCAGTTAAAATAAATTTCAAACCCTTTTCTCTCTATAAAAATTGGAAATCAGCAAGAAATTTAGCTAAAAAATAATTCATGGTGATGTTAAACCCAATCCTTATATAAATTTTCACTTGCATAATCAAATGGAAATGATGTACTTTGAGGAATTGAGATAATAATTTTTCCCTAGACACTTCAATTCAGGTCTTAAACTTTTACCTTTGAAAATCTACCACTTTCTTAATTTATTCCTTATCCTATATACATACACTATGCACTTGTGTGTTTCTAAACTTATATATCTCAAGTTAGGACCCTATTGACATGGAAGTAGACACACACAAAAAATAAAAATATGAAAAAGGGAAGCACAAAATCAGGGGGGAATGGTTAAAGGGACTTAGGAATAAAATAGACCAAGAGTATATTATTTAATAGCAATGTACTTGAATTTTTAGATCCTTGATAGATAAATTTAACTTAAGATATTTCATAGCATGCATGATTCACACAATGGAACTAACTTAAGGATTTGGAAGATAAGTAGTGGTACTATGGGTAGATATGAAATTATTGAGTACTTAAGAAACACTATGAATAAGAGATGATAATTAGGAAAAATATGAAGTGTTAAAAGAAGTTTGAGAAGGTGACAGAATACCACCAATATGAAAATAGAAGAAATATGAGGAAGAATATATTATGGAAAAAAGGAGAAAGACAACATTAGACATTGAATGTGACTCTCTAGAAGGTTGATTATTATTAAATGCATTCAAAGATCCATTATTCACCCTATAGGGTATATATTCAATTAGGGGTTCTTAGGTTAGAGATTTTCTCTCTATATCTTTCAACCCATCTCACACATATAATATGCATTCACATCAATATCATTCAAATTTTAATTTGAACATGTATGATTTTTAGTCAAGAGCATAGATCTATATAAATAAAAAAATGTGCACATAGTATAATATTAACTCAAAATTACCTCTAAATATATGAACATTAGCCTAGTAACACTAACAGATGTAGTAGTACATGGCCTAGAAACTAGCTATGAGTATGTAAATATTAGCTTACCCAAAAATGCAGTATTGGATTGTGAAGATGATGAAATTGTCACCTCATGCAACATAAAAAAATACATATATATTATTTAATTTGTGTAAATTAATTGTTGGATTTTAAATATAAATATAACTAAAATTTAACATGTTAAATATAAAATATACTTACATATGTGTAGTGATCTACATGTGCACATCAGGATTAGAAGCATAATGAATAAGAGGGGGGTGAATAAATAATAAAAAACTTTCAATCAACTACATCCACTCATCTATGAACTATGAAAGCAACACAATGATCTAGAAATGCATTAAGAACCAATCACATGAGCATGAAACAAGATATCACATCACATATGTGAGAAAACCTTATGGGGGATAAATATCATTGAAACAAAGCTTGTAAAAACTATCCTATAAGATAATGTATCAAATTTAGTTGAGTACCAACCCAACATGGAGCACCAACCCCAAATTTATCAAGTACCCACTTGACTTTAGCAATCACCTATAAATAAGAAGCTACAACCCTCTATGACCAAGTAACAACTCAATCAAAAGACACTTATTCAAGAACCAATCTTAAAGGAATCTCTAAATCCATATTGACTAAGAAAAAACTCAACCAAGACCAATTCTGCATGCTCTAACCTGCTAGGAAGCTTCAACTCCTTTGACCAAACACCAACTTAGCTAATCACACCTCTTTCTTTAGTTCTTACACTCAGCTCTTTGTCTACTATATTTTAAATCTATCCAATATCATACATCAATAACACATATATAATGTATCTCTGATAGTCTCTCAATAGACAATGATCACTCCTTCAACTTGACTCCACTTGATCTCTCTCAAAACTGCCTCTAGTCTTCTTCACTCAATAGGCTTTGTCAAGACTAAATAGGTGATATGACCTTGATATTCAATTAAAGAACACATATATTATCATCATGAAATGATTCTATTATTTCTCCTTAGGTTTTACAACATATCACTCAACCTCTTCAGACTCATTGAATTATCTAATCATTTGCTTCCTATAAGCTTACTCAAATATGCCTAAAATTGCCTTGTATATATACCATTCCTTGTTCATATACCACTTAGTCATCCACACTCTCTTAAACTCTTAGGTAATACATATAATAGGTATTATTACATCTCATAAACATTATTCAAATGAAAATTGAGTCCCTTTTGGTCTGGCATGACTCAATTAGGCCTCATTTTACTTTTGGGTCTCACGGAGACCTAATTGCATTAGGTCTATCTCATAATGTTTAAACTTGATCCCTTAGAACACCTTTCAGCTCCATAGACATAAATATTATTTCATACACAACTAGTAATGCAATTAGGTCTATCTAGTAATGTAACATAGACCTAAATTACACAGATTTTTATAATGTCTTGGAGATTTTTATAAAGCATAGAGTCTTGGATATTTTTATAATGTTTATGTTTACTCCATAAACATAAATATTATTTCATATACAACTAAAATATACCTTCTCCAACATCCTTTGAGCTCCATAGATTATTATATTTCCATTCATTCTTCAACTATGCTACCCACACATTGTAACACTTTTTAGGTCCATGAAGCGGTTGGACTAAAAGTGTTATGGAGCTCAAAGGATGTTGGATAAGGTATATTTGAGTTGTGTGTGAAATAATATTTATGTCTATGGAGCTGAAAGGTGTTCTAAGGGATAAAGTTTACACATTACTAGATAGACCTAATTGCATTAGGTCTATCTAGTAATGTGTAAACTTGATCCCTTAGAACACCTTTCAGCTCCATAGACATAAATATTATATTATTTATGTCTATCTAGTAATGTGTAAACTTGATCCCTTAGAACATAAATCAAGTTTTCTAAGGGATCATGTTTACACATTAATAGATAGACGTAAATAATATAATATTTGTCTATGGAGCTGAAAGTTGCATTAGGTCTATCTAGTAATGTGTAAACTTGATCCCTTAGAACACCTTTCAGCTCCATAGACATAAATATAATATTATTTACGTCTATCTAGTAATGTGTAAACTTGATCCCTTAGAACACTTGATTTATGTTCTAAGGTGTAATTAGGTCTATCTAGTAATGTGTAAACTTGATCCCTTAGAACACCTTTCAGCTCTATAGACATAAATATTATTTCATACACAACTCAAATATAAATTATCCAACATCCTTTGAGCTTCATAACACTTTTTAGGTCCAACCACTTCATGAAACCCCTCAATAGTAAACCAAAAAGTTTGCCTTTTAATATTAAAGCTCAAACACACTTGACCCACTCAAATATGATCAACTAGGTATATAGACAGAGTATTCATTACCTCAAGATAATTATCAAATACATTAGACACTTCCACTCATAAAATAACACTTTAATAACATCTTTACAACTCACTCACTCAGAATTTCTAGTTTACCTCAAAACACAGTCATGGTGACATAGACCTCCAACATATGTATAGACACTTTCCATGACTTATAATTCATGTAGATGATCCTAAAATTTAAGGAATTGATTTTATTCCATGAATCTAGTGATGGGTAACTTAAAAATTCCTACTTCATTTCAGTTTTATTATTGTTGCAATTAAATATTTAGTTGTTTGTATTGTTGCAACTATTACAATATTTTGGGGCAACCAATAAGTATTTAATTGTAACCACTAGATCATATAAATATTTGAATAAGAAACTACCTCCCCTATATAAGGAGTAGAGATCAGGTTGAAATATAGTTAGTAGGAGTATTAAATTAGTAAGATAGAGTTATAAATGGTTGAATAGAATAATTTATGTATTGTTGTAATTCTGCCATAGTAAAATTGTTATGAAATAGAATCATTTTAAATAATTAATTAGATTATATCAAAGGAGGGATTCAAGCATTGACCTAAATGAGGTAGGGATCACTCACACGAATAAGCTAGACTAATTTCTCAGTTGTTAGTATTATATTTATTTATATAATTAATTATTTATGTATTTCTTATTTCATGTTGACAATGTTGTGTGTATGATTTTCATGTGTATAAGTATTTTCCACTTCTATACATTCAATTCATATGGTGTGTGAATCTCCTGAAAAAATCATATTTCATTTTCATGCAATTTCCCTTCCACGTAACTTATCTTCCATGCAAGTGTGCTTTTAATTCCTTTCATTTCCCTTTTGCTAGTGTGTTTTAATTACACTACGGTTAGGACCCCAATGTTTAAGAAAGACTAGTAGTGCACATACAATGATGGCATATTAAAAAATTATATATACCACAGGTTGATAATTTAATGAAAAAAATTATCAATAAACCAAGTGGCTACCCCTCTAGATCACATATGTCAGGATTTATGTACAACTATTGGATTTCATTAATTTAACTAGGGAGTTGATTTTTCTCATCAATTCTATTTTCAATTTGCATATATATCTTATTACACACTTACTTTAGATTTCTAACTATTAAACTTCTTTTTAAGGTAAACAATGCTAGTGAGGAAGGGTACACACCTCTTTTGTTGGAAGATGAGGACAATTTAGATCATGAGCTACAAAAGTATTCATCTATAATCTCTTTGTGTGCACATGGACATCATCAAAAGGAGAAGGAAATATGTGGGGATTTGCAAGTTTTTTAAAAGTGGTATGAAACATGATTGTGATCTTTTTTTTTTGCATTTACTTGAATATGAAATTATTACAATCTCTGAGTAAGAAACAAGCTCACATGTTTCAAGTGAGCATAAGGACGATGTGGAATTTCAGCTACCATGAGATTTTCACAGTGACATGCCATGACCACCACATTGTACAAGGGTAATTTTTCCATGTTTTTTTATTTTCAAATAAATATCATGTTACATAATTTAATGTTCATTTTGAATAGATGTTTTTTTAATTTCAACATTTTGATGTTTGTGTACTTTCTATGAGTACGAGGAGAATGGTTAAAATATTATTTAGTAATTTGGTATCAGGGACCAATTATATTTATAACATAATGTATTACATTATATGAAGGCTGGAAGAAATTTTGGTCAAAACAAAAATTTAATTCACAATGTTGAAATGCACATGTTACCTTTGATTATGACCATAAAGTACAAAGTCATCTAATTGAGACAAAAAAATGGAGGTATGTGGATTAAAATTTGGAGCAAAAACTCTATCAAATGTGCAAACATAGGAAAGTTATTTCAAAGAAAAAATATCATGCTTATGACTCTGACAACTTGAGACCCAAAGGGTTGGTAGCTATAGAATAAGAACTCATGATTGATAACTATGAAGAAAATAAAGAGAAAATGAAGTAAGAGATTGAAGGTGAAAATAATTTATGGAAGTAACTGATACATTATGTGCTTTTTATTCTCTTGTTTTTTTCTTCAATGCAATCACATTTTTTGCTTACACATGAGCTATGAAACTTGTCAATAAAAATAAAATTCCTTGAGTGCAAATATGAATGCGAAGAGGATAAGATGAGAGTTGAAGGTGAGTATATTTTTTTGTCCTCAATTTTCAATTACTCTTACCATTAAATCAATTTAATGTGGTTTTTATTTTCTATTTGTGAAGGTTATTATATTCAGTTTGTGTAATAATATAATAAGGATGGTTAGGTAGAAAATAATAAAGGAAAGGGAAGAAGAAAAGGGAAGTCAAAGGTGAGTGTATATTGTGTTATTAAATGGTATTTATTGTCCATTTATTTACAATTACTTTTATTTTATAATCAATTTAGGGGTGCATTTTGAGGTGTCTTTAATCCAATTCACTCACATAGATAATTTGTGGTGTAAGCATAAGAATGGTAATGTTTTATATATGTATGAGGATGTTGAAGATATTAATGTTCATGTGCTAATATTTTATACATAATAGAAGTTATTTCAAATTTTATGACAAATTGTTTTCAACTCTATACTATTGTAGTTATTTTATACTTTTTCCTAATCCCAACTAAATATGGTATCCTTAATGTTATTATATGTGTTTCATACAATCATTGAATCATATATGTATTGTTTTCAACACTTTATACTTGTTCCTAATCCCAACTAAATATGGGATCTTCAGTGAGATTATACATGTTTCATATAATCATTAAATAAAATTATTTCATTCTTTATTTTCATATTTCACATGTTTTCTCTTGTTAATTTTTTCTATGATGAAATTTCACACTTTCATGCTAAGATAATTGAGTTTGACACAAAAAATTGAGAGCACCATTGATACTAAGAGTTATGTTTACTTTAGAGTTGTCTTCATGCTAAGAGAATTGCATGGGTTACAATGTAAATGACATATTCATGCCAAATATCACATCATGATTCCTCATTAAGTAAATTTACTTGATTATCTGTGGATTTTTATGGATGGTAATTTAATTTGATTATTATTAATTTAATTTATAATTCATATGATATTAGGGACAATTGTATGTTGTTTTGATTACATGATTTTATTTTATGAGCTGGTTGTATTAGACATTCTTTGCATTGTGATCATGTTGATTTGTTATTACAATAGTATTTTATTATATATATCAAGATGTTATGGAACAACTACCTTATTGTTAGGAGTTTGACATAAGAGAGATTCATCCCTTAGATCATGGAGGGAGAAAATCATCAGAGAGAGTGATGTAGATGGAGGTGTTGGTGAACAATAGAGGAATGACAAGAGTCCATGTACACAGCACATTAGATAGCACTCATTTTATGTATAGTTTAAATTGTTAACATTAATATAGTTTTTATGTTGTCTGCATTTGTATAATTATTTATGCATGTTAGGTGTGTGTTAGCTCAGTTTAATGCTTATGTATAATTATTCTCATGTGATTGCTTTACGGTACTATGTTTTTATGTCATGTTATTATATTCATGATCATTATTTTTTTATGAGAATGTAAATTTATATGAATAAGTATCTGGTACTACAATATGTAGACTAACCCTCATGACTTTGAAATGTTTAGAACATTGGTTAGTTATATGTATGATATTCATAAATATCATTATATGGGTTAAACTCCTAAAAATAAAAATAAAAAATATTTGATAATCAATATAACATAAAAATTTCATTATTATAATAATCATCATGTTTTGAAATAATATTTGTTGATTCACCATTTTTGATAACGAAATGTAAATAACTTTATATTAGTCTTATTGCTAGTAAGTAATTATGATTATTTATTTATATTAGTGATTATTTATTATTAAATCATATTATTAATAAATAATTAGAAAATACAAATAGGAAAATCGGAAGAACACATAAAAAGGAAATAAAACAAATAAAATAAATAAAACAATTGTATTATAGTTATTAAATGTATTTCATTATATTATAATTATAAAAAAAAACACAAAAATTAAGGATTGAGCTTTAAAGGAGGGAGAATTAGAATAAAACAATGACTAAGAAAGAATGGCAAAGCTTTATCATAAAATGGAGAGCTTTTGCTTGAGAGAGGAAAGGAAATGAAGAGGTGTGGCATAAGAAGGGAATAAGAGAAGAGAAGAAGAGAGAAGAACATGCGTTGGAGAAAGAAAGAGAGCATAATAGAGCATAGAAGAAAAGAAGGAAGATATTATGATTATGCCATTGTAAGCTTTTACCAGGTAGGCACCATTATTTTATTTTGTGAACTCTGAAAATTATGTGTATATCAAATCGTGATAATGTAAAGATTGTGTAAGTAATTTTTTTTTACAAAATTGATAATATATATTTAGAACAATAATGCATATATGTATGAACATACATTAATTATTATCCAAGACATGAGAATATAAGACTATGAATAACATGACGATCTATGCAAGATGGAAAACTTTTAGATAAAGTTGATATGTGCATTAATGGTAATTCACATAGTGAGACATTCAATTTAGTGATCTATATATAGTGAATCTATACAACGAACTATATATATAATAAAAAATGAATAAATACATATAGGAAACTATATATTGTATAACGAATCTATTTGAAATGTATTGTGAGCTTTATAAACATGTATAGTGACACACACACACGTGCCATTTACATCTAGATTTTTTTTTTATTCCTCTATCTTTAATCAATCTTCTTACCTTTTTAAAATCACCTCAATTCTACATATAAATCTAACAAAAGAACATAAGGCACACCATTTTTAGGATCTAACTCAAAAATATGAATTTTGGACTATGTAATGTATAGTTATCTGCATGTTTTATTTCAATAAAGAGCATATAACAATATATAGGGGTGATCTGATAATAATGAACAATGAATTATCTAAATATGGATAGTGATACATATATTATATTCTCTTGAATTCTAATAATAGTGACTCACATATATGTATGAACTAAATAATATTTATAAATCAACCAGTGGAAATATATTATTGTGTATAATGTTAGTCAAAATAATGATTTATATAAATAGAGAACTATGTAAAGGGTATTGACTGAAGAGTAAACTAAAAACCATGCCAAGTGCGTCTTTATATTTTGTTATGAATTATAATCCAAATCGACTATATATATTATGATTTCACTTGGTACAAGGACTATGTGTATTCACTACGGTAAGAGTAGACTATTTGGTACAAGGACTATATTAAATACCATACTGATTGTTCCATCTCTACTTAATATACTATATATAAAACCCTTCATTCATAAGTATACTTGTGTTACTAGATAATGTAACTCATAATGTATTATTAAATATTGTTCTAATGGTTAGTATATGTTATGATTGTTCCATTAATGGTTAGTATATTGGTTAGTGGTTAGTATATAATTAATGGATTCATTCGCATAGATATAGCAAGTATCATGGTTAGTATATACTATATTTCAAGATCATTATTAATATATCAAGATGTTCACAAATGTATGTTTGAAAAGGAAAGTTATAATGGTTAAATTACTTGATTAAAATTATAAATCAATGTTGACATTTACATATAGTATTTATTTATTGTTTGAAAACTTGTATATGGTATATACTATGAGTTTATTAATATATACAAGTACATATACATATATAGTATATACTAGTGCATTGTGATGTGTGCCTATAGTTATATTGATTGTGAAAAAAATCTAAGTCATAGATTCT
Source organism: Torreya grandis (assembly GCA_037957365.1). NCBI lineage: Eukaryota > Viridiplantae > Streptophyta > Pinopsida > Cupressales > Taxaceae > Torreya > Torreya grandis. Next base: position 378,011 of record JARHVA010005840.1, read on the forward strand.
TGAAGGGTAGGACACTAACTATACATACATACAGCCTCCATAAAATATAATAAGTTGTTTAAATGAAAGATTATGTTGTCTTGAGAATTATGACTTTCGTTACTATGAGTAATTATTGGAAATTGTGTATTGTGTACATAAAATGATGGAGTGTAAATTAGTGATTGTCAAGAATGTATTATATATTTGAATCTACTTATAGAAATTAGAATATATAGTCTAATATAGATTATACCCATTTGGTACAAACTATACTTATTATGTTTATTATTATGTGGTAAATTATATAGTGGATATTCATTCATATGTTTGATAGACTAAATGTATACATTTTATTATTCTTATGTTTAGCATGATTTATGCCTGATAATAGGAAGTAATCTATATGAATCTATCGGTTATAATTATATTAACCAAATCTCATATTATTAGAACTAAGTAAGTAGTGAGATGGACTTCACTAGCTTACTAGTATCACCAATGCCAGATGAAGGTAATCCATCAAGTGGTGTGTATGAATTTGACTAACCCTAGAGATCAATAATTACTGAAAACTTTAGCCAAAGTAATGTTAGTTATATATTGTCATTTCATATGTATGATTTACATATTTTTGAAATATCATGTTAGAACAAATTTCTTTATGGTATACTTCATGTTCTTAGAAATTATACAGCACACAGGTACTAGCTTGTCTCTTTAGATTCCTATACCATTACTATCTATTGATATATGAAGGGAAGGATAATCATTGATGGGGGATTATACAAGGATTGATGGTTTGTGGCTGGTTTGTAAAAATATATAGATGATGCTCTCTCTCCCCATAGTAGTACTTATTTGAAGACTACACTTGAGATTGCCATAGATATTAGATTTCAAAAACTAATGCTTTGTGAAGACTTATATCTTGTATATTTTATCTTGTATTATACTTATTATTATTAAAACATTATCCATGATGAGATGTAATTATTTACTCATTGTACATTGACAATAATGGTTGTGTGTTTGTATCAGTCATGGTTGAACATCTGTAATTACTTTTTATATTCAATTATGATGTGTTTCATATGATGACAGGATCAGTGATAGATATATTTTATATGATTAATTTATAGTTAATATAAAGTATTTTATCTGAATCACTAATTATATTCTCATGGTGAAATCTAATGAAAGAATGTGTTGATTAAAGTTTTAAAAATGTGTTATTCTAAGTAGATCCCAGTGGGGATTTTACATGTGGTATTAGAGTTACATATCAAACTCTAATAATTGATGAGTCCATTAATGTTTTTATATCCTTTTGTTTACAAAAAATGATAATGGTGAAATATAGAGTATCCAGAGAGGGTCCTTCAAGTGTCAATTATGAAAACCTTCCATTTGATCCTAATTGATTTATCATTGAGCAAGAAACAAATTTGGATCAGATTCTCATAGCCATGAATGAAAGCAGGGATTGAGTTTTAGCTATAAAGTAAGAATTTCATGTCCATGAAGAGGAAGCACACTAGTATGTACCTAAATAATATCCCACTGAGTAGGGAATCCCTTAGGACATGAGATCACAAGTAGCTATAGAATTGGATAGAGATATGAAAAAAGGTGAATCTACCTAAGTTTAATGGAACCATTTTGGGTGATAGAGTTAAAAAATGGTTGACTAAGATGGAGTAGTATTTTTAGATTTAAAAATATTCTAAGGTCACTAAAATAGTTTGGGTAAATTACTAGTTCGTTGGTGAAACATCTACATGGTAGGCCAACAAAAAGATGAAAATGAATCGTAACTTGACCACCACTACATGGGAGCAGTTTGGGACATTGTTCATATCATGGTGGCTTCCACAATGTTATTTTGACCAAAATATTGTAGATTTAAAAAATCTAAAGCAAAGAAACCTATTGGTGAATGAGTACTGGGAGTAGGTCACCAAACTTATAAAATATGTACCTCAGTATCAAGTAGATGAGAGGTTCAAAATTAAGAAGTTTATCATGAGATTAAAACCTCAGATTGGTGGAGAGGTGGATGTTCATGGACCATCTACCATAGACCAGGTCTTTGAGAAGGTAATCAAGCAAGATCAAAAGCTAAAATATCTTGCTTAAGTTAGGGACAGGTTTAATAAAAAGTTTGGAAACATAAGAGTGGAGACTCTAGGATTCAGTTCAAAAGTCAAAATACCAGATTCAATAATGGTTTAGGCAAAAAGAAATTGAGCAATGATTTTAAAGGTATTTTCAAGGCAAACCAACATTTTGACAGGAAGGGACCACTTGGAGGTTGCTTCATTTAAGGAGGTCACAATTATAATCATGAGTGTACCTAGGTTAAGATAAATAAAAAAGGTTCTACTCCTCAGTAGGGAACTTTTCAACAACTTATTCATGTGGAAATTGATAATTTTCAAGCCTAATTCTAAGATTCACCCATAGAATAATTAGGTATTTTGTTTGAACATCTAATTTTATTTTAATAGATACATGGGATACAAAATGTTTTTTTAGACACTAAAAATTAACACACCATGATTATGAATGTTGAAATATCCCTAGACCACCTTAAGACCACCTTGAGACCAATCTGACCCTTTGATCCCTAACCAAACCTAACCATAGTCAGTTTGATCAAACTAGCTTAACCAACCTTTTACCCACTTTTACCCTCCACCCTCAATTGTTGACGATTAACATGACCACTGATGGTGACCTTGACTACCAACAGTTAGGGTATACCTCCTTAACCACCAATATGTAAACCATCTTCCTTCCTTTTCTAAGAATAACTTATCTAAATTCAATTATGAACCATTGCATAGACAAGTTAAAATTAGGAGGCTCTATTCAAATCTTGTTGTAACTCTCTTTCCTTTATTATAATAAGAGAGGGACAAGGAGGTGAAAATCATCTGTAATTGTTATCAAGATCTTGTGCATCAAGAATTCTCTTTTTTATAGGTTAATCATCATCAACAATCTAGCAATCCAACTATCATGTTAGAGAGCATACTTATTATCATTCCTCTGTGAACAACAAAGCACTATCACTCCATCTAAATCACATCAAACTCCACCAATAGGTCAACCACCTAAACCACCCATCCGATCAACCTTTTGTAAGATAAGTATTTATTTTCTAGTATTCAATTACTTTATTTGCCTTTCACATTCAACCTAATAAAAGCCCATCTCTCAGAATCCAATTTTTTGATCCCATCACTAAGCTATTTTCCAACCTTGACCTACACATAGTAACCATCGATGGTTGTCTCAACTATTGACAGTTTGTAGACACCTAAATTTGGTTATCGATAACCATCAACTAGGGTCTTGACCAATTTCCACCAAAATGCATAATTTAGCCTAAAAACACTAAAACATATTAAAAGAGTTTAAATTTTTATATTCAAGTGTCAATTTTTTCTAGGGTATCATTAAATGGGGTAATGTAATTTATGGTCCAACTAACTTTGATCAGATCATTTCAAGTCAAAATACCAATTTTGCACCTGGATACTTTGGATTGATCTTTTATGTCAAATCTCTTATACAAGATATGTGCCTTTATTATTTGGTGTTGGCAACATCCTAAATGGGATAATGAATCTAACACATCTAACATTGAATTATAATTCTAATCTAGTTAAATTTTGGACCAATAACAAGATATTATAATCAATTTGAGTAATTTATGCATAAAGTTCTTAATCATGCTTAAGAGCTAATTAAACAAAATTAGATCCTAATTAAGAATTCCATGGAAACTTCTTGGATACTTATTTTTAGAAATAAATATTTAATAACTACATCATCAAGTGACCTCATTCCTTGAGAAGGCATCCCTAGGTCATAAATGCCACAAATATATGAATCAAGCCACCCCATGCCTCATCAATGCCTCTCATGCCTCTTAAATTCCCCTCTATCCAAAATATTTATGATCCTATTTATGTATTTTAATTACATATTTATATTAATCTTTAGCCACACATCTCAATCTTGAGATGGATGGTTCAAGTTGATTCTAGCCATTTTCCAAAATCTATAAATAGGAGGCCTTACCACATGAATTTTAAGCTTGGAGTTATAATGCTCAAATAATTCCAAAATCCATTACAATTAGTGTTATAATTCAAAAAAATTGTGCCATGCCAAGCCAAATCCAAATATGTCAAGAGGAGATGAAGGTAGTCACACTCCATTGAAGAAAATCTCTTAAAGCACAAGCCGAACAAGCCAAAGAGGGAACCTTTTGGAACAATCAAGGATTTGGTAAGAAATTGGTGTTTTGTGTTCATATTTCTCATTTATCTACATTTTAGTTATGTTATCAAATGATTTTCCCTCACTAATCTCTCCCTAGTAATTAGGCCTAGAGATGTATGCTAGTTAGTGTGTTTCTTTCATTTTGGAACTAACATAATACTAATCACCTCTCTTGAGTCAAATTCCTAATTCACTTAGTTGTTCAATTAGTTGTTCGATCTAGTTTGTTTGGAAAAGAGAGAGATTTCATGTGTATGATCTTCCATTTGTCCCCTTTAGGGAACACTTGGAATCAAAAGTGCCATTCTTATTGCAAAAAACCTAGTCTAAGGCATAGAAAAAATTCATTTAAAGCACTCCCCAAAAACTTGTAATAATATTGGGTGACCTTAACATGACCCTAAAGTATTTATATTTTATGATTTTTTATTTCATGTAAACTTGTCTTATGAGGGGGACTTCATTACCTCCCATGAGTTCCTTAGGTAAGTTTTGACTTGGGGTTTCATCTCCTAGCACTGACTTCAACCACTCTTGCACATGGGACGTATTTGCACTTTGGACATTTCACTACACTAAACAAATAGCAGGATGTAGTGGTTGAAAAAAGGATTAGACTTTTTTTAAACAAGCCAATTGTCATGGACACCTGATTTCCATGCTTTTATTTTGCATTGTTTGATGTGAAAGTCATTGTGCAATTAATCCCCTATACATTTTAAAACTTGTAGATCTTAGACAAATCCCCACTTTCCATTAAAGTGTTGTTGGTGCAAGGTGCACCTCAAGGTCCATGTCGTAGTACTATCATTTGAGAGAAGGTGGGATGTAAAAACCCTACTATTTAATGTGCATTTTACTTTTCGATGAACACTTAAAAATACTCTCAAATGATGTATATTGACAGATTCCAACAATGCCAAGCAACCTTGTCAGTTTAGGATCTAAGGGTGATTAATTAGTTAATTTTATCCTATATTAATTGTTTGGAGTCAAAAATTGGTGTGAATGAACAATACAAACTAAACACATAGTCCTCATTTTCCTTTGAACAAAGAGGTGTTATGTTGCCCATGTGATTATCAATTTTATTTGTTCAAATTTTGTCAAAACTTAGAGTCATATCATCCACTTTGGCACAGTTATGCTACCCAATTAAGTCTAGACTTATACCAAACATTGTTTAAGTCCTTTATTTATAGCCTAAATTCAAAATTGTAACTTCATATGTTCATAGAGTTGATGGGTTAAGTGGGTTTGCCATTTGCACTAAACTTGAGGGAACTTAGGTTCAATTTTTAATTTGGGTTGAAGACCATTTAAGACTCAAAATCATTATCACCACTTAATAGACTTAAGTCATTTTGTGCTAAACATTTTCACTTTAAGTCTATTTACTACAACATTTTGAGTTAAGAAAGGTAGCGTTATATTGTAAAATTTATGTGAAACCATCTCTATCTTAGGGAGTTTTTGAAGCAAGCATTTTTTGCCATATTTTAAGTAGTTCAACGTGGTTATGCTACCCAAAGCCTTTCAAGCATTGTTTCTAATACACTTTTTGCATAGAGTTCAATCTTGTGTACATTTTTCAAACCAATCTGAGTATACCTTTATGAATCTTTGTCTATCATAGTTACACCATTCACATTCATCTATCTTATTTATCAAAAGAACCAAGATTTATAACATTATTTGCGAAAAGACACACTATCCCTAAAAGGCCTTTTATTTCATGATGTATACTTGTTTGATTGAATTTATGTCCACGAATCAAATTCCTAGTTTTTGTTAGAAGTGTTCAAATATGTTAGATTATACTCTCATCTATTTTCAAAGTCTAGATTTTGACATCGTTTGACCAAGAGTCTTAGCACATGCCTTGTTTGAGCATAGCTTTTGACACTGCATTTGGCCAAAAGACCTAGTAATTGTTTATTTCCTAGATTAGACTGATTTAATACACTTCGACCTTAATGTTTGGAATTTTGATTGTTGGTCCATTTACTTAAACTTTTTGTATAAAGATGTGTAATGTTAGATACTTAACAATAGCTTGTTTTATCACAAGTCATTGCATAAACCTTTCCTTCTTTTTGACGAATCTAGACCAAGGTTTAACCATATTTTCAAACATTTTATTTTCAAATTTTGTATAAATCTCTTCCTTTTCTATCATAAAACATTTACTATGGATTCTAACATGTATTCCTACACTCATAGTGGAATCATGTACAATTCAAGGATTAATAATGTGGTTGTGCAGGAAGAAATGGTACAAGACCACTATACAGATCATGTTACTTATGAGACATATTCTTATTCCTCTTATAGTACTAAAATATGGGTACAAAACCAAGATCCTTTATCCAACTATCTGGTTAATACACCACCATATTCAGAATAGGACCAAGAGCAAACCACACAATACCTAGCTATGATACCTACTATTGAAGAACCTTTTCCATAACAACCTTAATCCATTAATGCACCTCCCACATATGATCCTTATTTTTTTTAGCATCATCTATTGGAGAACAAAGATGATATTTTGGTTAGAGCCATAGAAGTAGGGGTCAAGTTTCCATTAAAATTCCCCCATGAAAGTTTGCCAAGTCTAGTAATAATGCCTCACAACATATTGTATAGTCAACAAGCTTCTTCTATAGATCCTTTAAATCTAATCCAAACCACATATCAAGATCCTAACATGATTAACAAAGGATAGAACTGCATATAAGACCACTTTAACTAAATACAGACAACATATCAAGCCTACTTGAATCTAGCATGTGATTTTAATCAGATGACCATGGTTAATAAACCTCTTATTGACTTAATTCCTTCAATAGGAGTTTTGATAGAGTTAAATTATCAATATAATCAAATTTCAAACCCATTTATGCAAATTAATTTGGTAGACAATTTGTTGCATATCCTAGTTATCAAAGAAATGTCTTATCCTCTTACATAGAATAATGAGTAGAACACAGTGGATAATGCACAAGCAATATCCAATATAAATCAAAGTGGTGTTAATATGCAAATAACTAGTCAACAACATGTGCCTATAGTAAATACCATGAGTGGATGTGATCTAAAACTTAAAATTTTTGGTTGATAAATATTTCAAGAACATAGAAATAACATAGTAACAATGAATTCTCTAAGAAGAGATGTAGTATTACTCAAGATCGCAATACAATTATATGCTTATCTCTGGGAAGAGATGTCTGTCTTCACATTTCAGGTTACCTCTTCATTTATACATATTTTGAAGGCATGGGGAGGACCTGGAAGGTCACCAATCTCAAGGTAGATTAAGTGGTTTGACTTACAAGATTTAAAACAATATAGAATTCAAGGAATTACTATTTTTAGAAACTTACTATTTTTAGACTGCACTACTAAAATTGAAGTTTAGGGAACTTACGTTTGTTTTTGGGGGTATAACTTCATTGAGTAGAGATTAATTCCATCTCACAATGTTATCCCATTCTTATCTTTCCAATGGTTCAAATGGTGAGTCAATTGGAGCTACAATGCAAAAGTTATGGCTCCCAGAAGTTCTGTCATCAACTGGGGTGGAACTGTCACCCGAATTGTCACCTAAATTGTTGCCTGGATCATTCCTCCCTCCTTGAAAAGCAATGGTACCCATTACATCAATGTTATTCATCAGGTGTGCTATTTGTGTCTTGATTTTATTCTCTATGAGCCACTCACCTTAGTGGCTAAGCTGGCCCCTTTTGACCACTCGATAAAGTGGAATAGAGCGTCCTCTTGTTGTCGTCATCTAGGTGTCCACAATCTGATCCTCTTCCACTGGAGCAAAATTTAGTTGTAGCAAAACAACTTGTTTGAGAAGCTCCACAAATTGTCAAAAGTAGAATAACTTGTTTGAGGAGCAGAACAAATTGTCACCTAAATTGTTGCCTGGATCATTCCTCCCTCCTTGAAAAGAAATGGTACCCATTACATCAATGTTATTCATCAGGTGTGCTATTTGTGTCTTTATTTTATTCTCTATGAGCCACTCACCTTAGTGGCTAAGCTGGCCCCTTTTGACCACTCGATAAAGTGGAATAGAGCGTCCTCTTGTTGTCGTCATCTAGGTGTCCACAATCTGATCCTCTTCCACTGGAGAAAATTTTTTTGGATCAAGCTCATCAATGTCAAGTTGTTCTGCTACAACTAAAGTTTCCAATAGAGGATCAAGATCAGGAGAAATATTCAATGTCAAGTTGTTCTGCCTACATTGAATATTGGATGCAAACCAAGGTAGGCTGGCAGTTTCAACTCAAAAGCATTTTCTCCAACTTTTCTAGTGATGGTGTAGTGACCATATCATAGAGGCAAAAAAAATTTGTGTGGGCCTACAAGTCATTCCTTCTGAAGCCATAATAAAACCTTGTCACCCATAACAAATTGGTGTGTAATCCTATGTTTGTCATGGTGTTGTTTATACTTCTGATTCATCTTCTCCAGGATGCCATGAACTTCTTGCTGGATGTGTTGCATTTGTTCAATAAACTTTATTGATTTTATTTCCTCAGATCTTCAATGAGGTGTGTATTCCATGGTGGAAAATAGAATAGCTATATCAATTGGTACCATGGGTTAGAACCTAAAACATACTTGGAATGTACTATGCTGGGTTGAGTTGTGTAGCACCTGATTGTATCCATGTTGTATAAAGAGAAGTCCCTCATCCCATGTGCATGGATGTTTGGAGTGATACATCTAAATCATGTGAACAATCAAGCAATTTAACACATCTGTCTAACCATCAATCTATGGATGGAAGGCTATGGACTTCATTAGCTTGGTATCGATCATCTTCCATAGAGTGGACCAAAAGATGCTCAGGAACCTGCTATCTCGATCTAAGACAATGGACTTGGGGAGAACAAAATGGAGCCATACATGACTAAAATATAGTTGAGTAGTTTCCTCAATAGATATATTTTTATTACAAGAAATCATGACAGCCATTTTTGAAAAGTGATCAACTACCACAAAAATATAGTCCTTACCATGTTTTTAAGTGGACAAACCTGAGATAAAATCCATTGAGATGGATTCCCAAGGCCTGGTTGGTTCTGGTATTGGCATGTACAATCCTTGCTTCTTATTTTTTGGCTTGTCTATCACACATGGGGTGCAAGATTTGAGATATCTTTCCACATCCTTTTGCATATGGGGCTAGTAGAAGTGTTTTTGAAGAATTGCCAATGTCTTTTCTATACCAAAGTGTCCAGCTATCCTATTGAAGTGTGCTTCCCATATCATCTTTTCTTTCTCTACAACTGGAACATAGATGTGCCCCATATGATAAAGGACATTATCTTGCAAATAGAAATTAGATACATGTTTACCTTTTTGAAGCACTTTATATGTATCATCAAAGGTAGGATCTGCTTCATACAGATCACCCCAAGTGGCTATCTCATGTCCGCACAGGTCAAGAACTATTGTGAGGGTAGTAATTGGTGGGTGGCTCAAACAATCTACAGCTATATTTGAGCTCCCCTTTTTGTGTTTGATTATTAGGTGGAATTGTTAAAGATATGTGGCCCACTTTTGGTACCTCTCATTTCATAGTTTGTTCTATGTCTAGATGAATTCTAATGGTCTATGGTCAGTGTGAATGGTCTGCGGTCAGTGTGGATGACCATCTCTTTCCCCAAGATGTAGTGTTTCCATTGTTTGCAAGCTTGCACAATGGCATAGATCTCCTTATCATATGTTGGATATTTCCTGACTGTATCAATGAAAGTTTCACTATGATATGTAATAGGATGGCCATGTTGCATGATGATAGCTTCCATGGCATACTTATATGCATCTATCATCAACTCAAAAGTTTGATGCAAATCTAGCAAGGCAAGAATCGGGGCTGAGCAAAGTCTATTCTTCAAATTCTCAAATGCCCATTGTTGTATTTCACCCCACTGAAATGTAGCTTTAGCTCCTCCTTTAGTCACTTGGGTTAGTGACCAAGTAACATGTGAAAATCCAAGAACAAACCTACGGTATAAATTTGCAAGACCCAAAAAGCTATAAAGCTCTGTGAGGATCCTTGGTGTGGGCCATTATTGAATAAACCAAATATTTTATGGATCAACATGGACCCCTTCCTCATTCACAATGTACCTGAGGTAAAAAATTGTTATCATCTTGAATGTGCATTTATCAAGATTTGCATACAACTTGTGCTCCTGAAGAGTTTGAATTACTTTATGAAAATTTTGCAAATGTTCTTCCCATGTTCTACTATAGATAAGTATGTCATCCAAGTAGACAACCATGAATTAGTTGGTGAAGGGTCTTAGGATGTCATCCATCATCCTCATGAAGGTTGCAGGTGCGTTAGTTAAGCCAAAAGGCATAACCAACCATTCAAAGAGCCCCTCCTTATATTTGAATGCAGTCTTCAGGACATCAGTGGGATTGATGGGAATTTGGTGATAACCAGATTTGAGATCAATTTTGGTGAAGAACTTTGCACCATGGAGCTGGTCCAGTAGGTCATCAATCTTGGGGAGAGGGTAGCGATTCATCACAGAGATTTTATTTAAGGCTCAATACTCAATGCAAAGCCTCCATGTTTCATCTTTCTTTGGTGCCAAGATAATTGGGCTACCACAGGGTGAAGAGCTTGGCTTGATGTGACCCTTTTGGATCAATTCTTGAATCTATCTTTTTATCTCATCATTCTCTAAAACTTATCTAAGATACACATGACTGTTAGGCAAAGGTGATCTTAGGATCAAATCGATAGAATGTTTTACCTGGCAATGCAGTGGAACTCCTGTGGGTGACTTGAATAAGTCATCATATTCTCCTATGATTCATCCTATCTACTTTTGTTATTATGTTGATTGTGTAGTCAGGACTGCAACATCAGCCTTCTTGAATTTCAGTGGTTTGACCACCATGAGAACAAATTGCTTTTTCTTCTCCACCAATCTCTTGCATTGCTTAGCATTGATCAGGGAGACAGATGTGGGAGGTGGTACCTATGGTACCCTATAGTGTCATGTTTCAAGAGTGAGGGTGATTCTTTGGGTTCATGATTCATAGATGCCATGTCAATCATACATGAATGGCTGACCAAGGAGTACATCACAAACATCTAGATTGACCACATCACACAAGACTTCATCTTAGAATAGTTTTATTACATATGAAAGAAGACACTGATAGGTGACACAAAGGTCTCTCCCTAGGCTCAACCATCCAATACTATAAGGATTTGGATGAGGCTTCATGGATAGATTTAAACTTTTCACAACTTTAGAAGAGATTAAATTCTTTTGACTCCCACTATCAAGAATGAAGTGCAGAGGCTTACCTTTTACCCATAATTTGGAGTGAAACAATCTTTCCTTGTCATTTGGTCTTTCTTCATGGGTTTGTGATGAAGTGATGATGGTTTTGAGCTTAGCATCTACAATTTCTTCTTTGTCCTCTTCGACTGTAGGTTGTGTATGAGGTAGAGTAGTAGATGTCGAGTATTGTGACTCAGAAAGCAGTGACTTGATGGCTCAACATTCTTCTTTGGAGTGAGTTCCAATTTTATGGTAATCACACCATTTTCTAGCCTTCCCCTTTTGGATTTTCTTATCTTAAAACTCTTTTGCTTCCAATTTTGGCCTCATGTTTGACCTTCCTTGTCACTTTTCCATTTTGAAGGTTGACCCTTCATATTCTTTCTGCCATGCTTTTGCTCAATCTTCACTATGAATTTGTATGCCTCACCAAGGGTTTCCAAATCGAAGAGTTCCATTTCCCCTCGTATGTACCATTGTAGTCCACCACAATATTTGAGAGTCTTATGTCTCTCACCTTCTTGGATGTCCAATCTTGCAGACAAAGAATGACAAATGTCTATGTAATATTGAATAGATTGGTCCTTACCTTGGCAAAGTTGTTTCCACTATATGTATGGATCATCATATGCTCCGATGGGATAGTATTCTTCTTTCACCGCTTCCACAAAATCATCCCAGGTAGCTTCCACCTTAATGCCAATGTCATCTATACTGAACCTCTTTTTGTACACTTCCCACTAGTTTTTCATGGGCAATGATGCTTTCAAAAGAGTAAAAGTGATCTTTTCTCCATCAATGAACTTATTTACAGAGAAGTAAGAAGACAATTGATCCAACCAATTTTCTATTGCATCAGCATTGATTTTACCTTCAAATTTAAGAATATCAAAATTTACTTAAACCTTGAAGGGTGTTGGGGCACTGAAAGGATGTTCCCTATATGAGGAGCCATAAAGTACAACTATAGAGCCAAAATTTCCCATCAGGAGTGTTTTAAGAATTTGGGAAAATTGTTATAGCATCTATGATTGTTGTCATTGAAGGGCTTCATTCACCATTTCCTTGAAAGGATCAGATGTCTCGGTGTCATTCACCATTTGAAGTCATTTGGAGTGAATAGGTGGAAAGTTTGGAAGCTTTGTCATTTCCCACCCAAGCTTCTTGTAGCTTGAGCTCGTCCTTGGGATCATCACTCTCAAGACAAACTGTTCTGATACCACTTATCCAAAACCTAGAAGTTCTAGTTGATAAATATTTCAAGAACATAGAAATAACATAGTAATAATGAATTCTCTGAGAAGAGATGTAGTATTACTCAAGATCTTAATACAATTATATGCTTATCTCTGGGAAGAGATGTCTGTCTTCACATTTTGGGTTACCTCTTCATTTATACACATTTTGAAGGCATGGGGAGGATCTATAAGGTCACCAATCTTGAGGGAGATTTAGTGGTTTGACTTCCAAGATTTAAAACAATACATAATTCAAGGAATTACTATTTTTAGAAACTTTATTTTTAGACTGCACTACTAAAATTGAAATTTGGGGCACTTTTGTTGGATTTTGGGGGGTCAAAATTCATTGATCAAAGATCAATTCCATCTCTTGATGTTTTCCTCATTCTTAAATTTCCAACGGTTCAAACGGTGAGTTAATTGGAGCTATGGTGTAAAAGTTATGGCTCCCAGAAGTTTTGTCATCAATTGGGGTGGAACTGTCACCCGAGTTGTCGCCTGAATTGTTGCCCAGATCAGGATCTTCATACCAAGGAATGGGATTTTATACATCCCAATATCAATCATCTACTACTAATCCTCAACCAGTCATTTCATTAAGTGCATAACCAATAGGATTAGGTAGTCAACTAATGACCAATGTAGTGCCTCAACAATAGAATATTATGAATCGTATTCCTCCTCAATAAGGAACGAGTAGCATTTGACACCCCAATAAGGGTAAAATAATGTTCCACCTCATCAGGTAGTATCAAATATAACTTTCCAATCATAAGCTAGTGTGCCAATTTAAAACCAAGCAATGTCTAACCAACAACATATAACTATTGGTCAATGACATGTTTCAAATCTCCAACAAAAATCAAATTCCTAATAGGGATTCATACAATAAGGAGGTTCCAATATTTCTCAAATACTTACTAGGCTATATCTACCTTTGGCTCAAAATGTGTCTCTTATTCAAAATCAAAGTCTTGGTTCACAAGTTCCCACTCAACAACAAGGTTCGATTAGTCAGAAACATGTCCCTTTTCAACCACAATAGACACAGTATGGTTACATCCCTCTGTCCCAATCACAAAATCCTAAAAATCAAAGCTTTATAGCCAATTCAAACTAGAATATCACACAAATAAATGTGCCCTTTCAAGCACATCCTAATCCACATATGCATATTCCTGGTTCATTCCCCAGCCAATCTACCATACCCCAATATATATCTCCATTATACCCTGGTCTAAGTATTTCACTTGTGACCACCCAACCACCTACCTAGGGCAATATTCCCACAAGTTTCCTAGAGTAATAATTATAAAAAATGAAGGATACAATTATGACCATCCAAGCAGGGAAACAAATTAAAAAGTTTAATTTGGATAATGTGTGTTCCTATCCTTTTAATATGGAGTATTTACAAATTCTATTTCCTTTAAGATATGAAACCCCAAAGTTTGATAAATACAAGGGGAAATGTGATCCCAAATCCCATTTAACTGATTTCTTTGTCGCATGCCAGCCAGTGACATATAGTGATATATACCTCTTATTTTTGTTTCCAAGGAGCTTAGCTAGACAAGTCTTGGATTGGTTCTTAAAGTTGCCTAAAACTTTAGTAACTGATTTTGATAACCTTTCAGATAAGTTTTTGCAATACTTTTTCTATAATCTCGAGCATGAGATTTCATTGGTTGACTTGATGCAAGCAAAGAAAAATGTTGGTGAGATTTTTGTAAGCTATCTAAAATGATAGAGATGACTTGCAAGTTGATTCACTCATAGTTTACTAGATAAATAATTAGTCGCTATGTTCACTAAAAATTTGCATAGTGAGATAGCCTATCACCTAGAATTGTAGTGTACACATATATTTAAAGAAATCATTGACAAAGGTTTGTTGATTGAGTGAGTACTCATTAATAAAGGAGTCATCAAGCTTAATTCAACTAATCATAATCAAGGTAAAAATTAGGGAAGCAAAAAAAACCAACATCCAATCCCATTGCAAGCATCACAACTAGCATAGACCAATAATCAAGAAAGACCCAAGTAGTTCAACTTCAATAAGAAAGTTGTGGGAAATGGAGTAATCAAGTCACATCATTTCCAAATAGTGAAAACATCATCTACTCCACCTTTTTAGCTTACTCCTACACAACAACCTCTTCAACCAATGTCATAAGTACAACAACCAAGACCAATGCAACAAGTACAATAAACTTTGCCATTATAAAACCCTCCTTCAAAGAGAACCATGCCTACACGTTGTGTCTTTAGTGACCTTGGAGAGCCCATTGAGTATTTATTTCAAAAAATTACTATTGCTAATTTGATTAGTTAGCCTATACCAAAGCATTATCTACAAGACATTCTTTATCCTGATTGGTACCATGAGAATGAATTTTGTGAATAGCATCGAGTCAACGGGCATAATTTATGAAAATGTGTGTAAATCAAGCATTTGATTGAGAATATGTTAGAGAATGGGGAGATAACATTGTATAATGGTGCTTCCACCTCCAATCAAACTCTTGAGATTTATCAAAACCCCTTTCCCTAATATAACACCCAATAGTAGTATGACAATCAACAATAACAATGCTAGCTAGTGCAACAACAAAATCAATAATATCAAAATCAAAGACTGAACTAGCAGAACCATCAAAACCAAAAAAATCAATAGTAGATCCCATAACATCAAAATAATGGAAAAAACCAAGGTCATAATGGTAATAACCAATAAACCTATCATATAGTTGCACATGATTACAATAGGGTTGTAGGTCATATTACAGGGGGTAGTGTTAATACCATCTCCACTAATCCTAGAATGAACACTAATCAATCTAGACCATTGACAAATAATACCACTCAACTAAATTACATGGATAATCCTTCTTTGACCTAGGACTGCACACAACAAACTATAAAATTGGGACTTCCACTTTTGGAACTTATACCAATAACTCGCCCTTACAACATGACCACATACAAGTGCACTAGCAACCAAGACTTGTCCTATCTGGTCCTACATCATTCCCACCATTTGGTAGCAATCATGGTCTAGCATCTAATCTTGATTGTATAATCATAACTTAGTAGTCAAATATTACTATCTTAGGCCCATAACCATCTACCACTTTGCCTGTTATCCAACCAACCATTCAACCTCAGAATAAACTATTCACCATTAACCAAGACAAGAAGTTTGATATTATGGAACAATTATAGAAGACACCAGCATAGATCTATATTTTAGATTTGTTGTAAATGTCAACAATCCACAAGAACATTTTGAATGAGTTTTTAACCCAATCCATCATTACCAATGACATATCCCCTGATAAATTTCAAGCTTTGGTTTGACACCTAGTTCCATCCCAACAAGTCACATTCAACCAAAGCAATATGTCTTCCCTTAGCCCACTCCATAATGATCCATTATACATAGAAGTTTGTATAAAGAGGCATAAATTGAAACATGTCCTTATAGACAATGGATCAAGCCTTAACATAGTGTCTCTAAAGCTCATCAAGCTTCTAGGGTACACAATAGTATATTTCCAATCAAAAATGATAACTATCAAATGCTACAATAATTAGGAAAGATAATCATAAGGTACCATTAGCCTTCTAGTTATCATTGGGCCTTTGACCCATGATATACTTTGCCATGTGCTTGATCTTGAGTTGTCATATAATATGATTCTAGGAAGGTCTTAGTTACATGAGATTCATGTAGTCCCAGCAACACTGTACCAATGTATCAAGATCTCTCACTCAAGGATGGAAGTAAATATTACAAGAGATTTGCACCCATATGAGCACTACAAGTACCTCGATGTTGAGTTTCAAAGCTAAAATTACCAATATGGCATGAATCCAAGTTCCAACTAGGATAAAGGAAAATCCATACTTATTGATCCTCCATAGGATAATTTCATAGATCCTAAAACCTTGTATTCCCTTTCCCACATGCCACCTCCTAAAGCTTCCAATCATTTCACCATTTTAGATAATGGCCCAGGGGAATATGTGACCCATGATACCTTACATATTGCCAATCTTCATCAAAATCCAAAGACCTTTGGATGACCTAAAGTTACCCCACACATGCATTGGAAACAAAATAACAAATATAAGAGACCTGTCATGTTTGTACCAACATCTGGTCTAGAACCAGATGCTCTTAAAAGAGATGAATCATGGTTGTACAATGACAACCAAGCTATTTGTTATAAAATTTCAAAGTATCCTATTCGTATTATGATCATGTAGAGTTAAGACTATGAATGATGAGGCCTCAAACTAAACTAACAAGAAATGTTGGAGCCAATTTCCATGACCAAGTATAAAAGATCCTATAGACTTGGATTTAAACTACCTGGGGGTGACCCAACATATCTTATTCAAGTTCCATCATTGAAAACTAGTGATGATGATGCTGACAGTGAAGTAGAGTCTGATCATAGCCTTATCTTTGATAACATAGCTGACACTAACATGTTTAATCATAATGCCATTTGTACCCTTACCCCAGCCATTCATCACAACCCATTACCATTATACTATCTCAAACTGATAGATTGGGACCAAAATAATCTAGTCTATCAATTAATGAGTTTCAAATCGATGAGGCAAATTGTGATTTTCTAGGAATTAGAGACAATGTTTTGTTGGGAGATCATAAATCAAGATTTTTAATCACATTGGATATTGAAGCCTATTTTGGAGAGCAGGTGAACACCTTTAGCCAAAAACAAATAAGTAAAACATTGAGTTCTCAAAGTGAAAACCTCTTTGAGGTGCTTTCTAACCAAGGAAAAAGTAAATAAAAATGCCAGTCTAATGGTGAAAACTTATTTTAGGCACCATTAGATAGGGGTGTTCATTCTTCTTCAAATTTAGACCAAGAGGCCACCAACGATGAACTTCCTTATGGATCTGATTTTAGTTTTGAGAAACAATTGTTTGATCAAAATTTTCAAGATTTTTTGACTATTTTTGTCACATGGCCAGATCTCCCTTTAGGGGAATCAGATTCATCATGCCTAGGAGAAGTTGAATATCAAGTCCTAATAGAGGACCTTGATTTAGTCCAACAATTTAAGTATTTGCCTACTATCCTAGAAGATAGTTTGACCCTTCTAGTCGAAGATATAACAGAGGTAAACATCAGGACTCCAACGGACCCTAAATGGATAAAATTAGACATGTCCCTCACTAAGGAAGAATGTGAAATCTTTACAAATCTATTGAGAGAATTTGTAGATATCTTTGTATGGGATTAATTTGACATGCTAGGTTTGGACCCTACCTTAGTTTTACATCACCTTGTGGTGACTCTTGATGCTAACCATGTAAATAAAAATTTATGCAAGATGCATCCTCTTAGTGTTACATAGGATATTTGAAAGACTATGTGAATACAAAGTCTGCTTAAGTAAAAATAAATGTGTATTTGGCATAAAATCAAGTAAACTACTTGGATTCATCATCTCTTGTAGAGGTATTGAAGTCAATCTATCCAAATTCCAAACTATAACAAAATGCCACCACCCACCAATTTGAAGCAACTTCATAGTTTGTAGGGCAAGGTCTAGTTGATCTGAGGCTTCATATATTAGTTAGCAGATAAGTGCCATCCATTTACACATCTTCTGAAGACAAGAGTTGTATTCCATTGGGATAATCATTGTCAAATATATTTTTAGCAGCTAAAAGATTACCCCTTATACCAAGAAAACCATTTTTGTTGTACCTATCAGCTACAAATGGTGCCTTGGGGACACTTCTAGCTCAACATGATGATAATGAAAAATAACTTGTAGTCTACTACTTAAGTTGTACATTGGTCACATATGAACACAACTATACACCTATTAAAAAATCCTGTCTATCCATGGTGTTTGTAACTCATAAATTATGACACTACATGTTGAACAATAAGACCATGGTTATTTCAAAAGTAGATATGCTCAAGTATCTACTATCTAAAATAACTATACAAGGTAGAATGGACAAATGGATCATTCCTCTTAGTGAGTTTGACATAGAGTATGTCAATCAGAAGGTAATCAAGGGATAAGTCCTTGTAGATTAGTTTGCTAAAGCACCCCTTTCAGATATAGAGCCACTCACATTTCACTTTCTTGATGAATCCTTAATGACCATCATCGGCATACCTCTTGAAGATCAACATTGGAAGCTATATTTTGATGGGTCATTTATTGCACATAAATTAGGGATAGGTCTCTTATTTATTACACCATAGGGGGATTTAATTCCTAAGTCTTTCAAAATTAGATTTCCTTGTATAAATAACATGGTTGAATATGAAGCACTTGTTGTATGAATTTGATAGGTAATATAGTGGAACATATCTCATCTCAAGGTTTATGGTGTTTCTTAGTTAATCATCAATTAGGTCATAGACCATTTCTAAACCAAAGATAACACATTGGTTCCTTATAAAGTTATGGTTGACACTCTCAAACAACAAATTATAGATATCCAATTTGATCATATACCAAGGGCAACTAATAAAATTGTAGATATTATGGCCACTATTAGATCTTTGATTCAAACAGAGAAAGCTAGAGAGTATTAGTTCCTCATCGAGAACCTCTTTGTACCAGTTCATGCACCTTTCACTATTGTAGTGATTTATGATATTGTTGGTCCTAATTCTATCTGGTACTTAGACCTTTAAAACTACCTTCATAACCATATTTTACCACCTAACCTATCCCAAAAATAAACCAAAGCCTTCATTCACCAAACCACTCACTATACCTTACTGAGATCCACCCTCTACCACTGTATTTTTGATGGAACTCTACTTCATTGTTTAACTTTGGTAGAATCTACACTAGCATTATGAGAAGTACATAAAGGGGTATGTAGACCCCACTCTATCAAGATAGTCCTATCCAAAAAGCTCTTGTGTAATGGTTATTATTGGCCTAGAATGGACACAGATGCAACTACATATGTAAAGAAGTGTGACAAATGTCAATGACATGCTAATCTAATTCATGCCCCAGCCTAGACTCTAAAACCAATGTTGACACCATGGCCATTTTCTACATAAGGAATCGACTTCATTGGAAAAATCAATCCTACATCTTTAGATGGACATAAACATATCCTCACTGCCATTGAATATTTCACTAAGTGGGTCAAAGGTATACCCCTCACTTATGTGAGTAGAAAATAGATTATCAAATTCATTTTCAACCATCTCATCTGTCACTACAGTATCCCTTCTAATATTGTATTTGATAATGGATGATCATTCAAGAACAAATATGTTGACAAGATATGTGTTGAATATAACATCACACAACATTTCTATACAACATATTACCCTCAAGGTAATAGTCAAGCCAAGGCATCCAACAAAATAATTGTTAACATCCTCAAAAATATTGTCAATGATGTCAATCATGACTGGCACTTTCAGATATTCCATGCCCTTTAGGCATACCATACCAATCATTATACCCCCACAAGAGCCACTCCATACTCATTTATGATACTGAATTCATACTTCCTATTGAGGTTGAGTTACCATCTTTATGCATATCTTTCAAACATGTCTTAGATGATCACAACTATCAATTAGCTCACCTGTAAGAGTTAGACCTACTTGATGAAAAGCTCACAACTACACTCAACAATATTCAATCATATTAGAACTGACTAAAAGGCCATTACAATCAATGTGTGAAGTATAGAAACTTTGAATTTGGAAATCTTGTTCTTAAATAAAACCAAAATAATACCATGGTCAAGAAGAAGCATAAAGGTAAATTCAAACCAAATTGGATAGGGCCTTTCATCATTACTATAGATTATGGATCAAGAGCATACAAGCTTGCCACACCAGATAGAGATGAACTTTCTGAGTTGATGAATATTATTCACCTCAAGTGGTACTCTGCTTGAGTTCTATGATGTATTGTCTATAAGAACCATTTCAATTATGCCATTTCCTCACTATTCTTATTTATACACATATCATTCCTCTTATCTTATTTTTTATCCATCCTACCATTCCATTCTATCTACCAAGCATGTTTTGAACCCTATCTACCTAGCCTATTTGACCTTGGTTTCACCATTAGCTATACATTTTTAGCATCAGTGAATCTGATTGGTTTCAACAATTATTTTTAGAATTCCATGTAGAGGTAGTCTTTTGGAGTAGTATGATAGAATTTTTGGTAGTTACATCCTTCATTTGTTGTTTTTTTCTTATCACTAGGCTTGCTACTAATTATAACTACCTATGGGAAAATTAGTATCATTGATCTATGTTATTGTGTCCTAGTTATAACCACCTATGGGAAAACTAGGGGCAATATTTGTTTCTTGAACCTTGATGTACCACCTTATCATTTCTTATGCCATGCCATTATTCTAACTCTGCCTATTTTGTTTGAATTGACTGTTACACTAGTCAGATTCCTTTGCTACAAAGTAGGAATACAGTGACTTGAGGTCTTACTCTAAGACTATGTAGGTAGCACTCAATACTTGTTGAGGTCATCTCAATCACCCTTTCAACCACGCTCTTATTTTTTTGTGATAAATTGTTAAGTTTGAATGCTCTCACCATTTTATGAGAAATCTAAGTAACTCTCTCATCATTTTACGAGAAATTGTTAATTTTGAATACTCTCACTATTTTGTGAGCAACCTAATCCATGCTCTTTCCATTTTGAAAGCTTGAACCATTTAGTGTCTCATCATTCTTGAATGAGTTGAGATACTCTAAAAATTCTAAAAATATTTGTAAAACTATTATAAAAAAACCAAAAACATTGACCACTTCTTTGCCTTAAGGATTCTACGAACCCTTAATAAGTCACAAGAAAATCACTTATTCCTTAGTTTCCCCATTTGTTTTGGACTTATATCCAATGTAATTTCCATTTGGCAAGACCATTCCTATTCTTCTATTACATCCATTCTATTTGTTTTCATTAGTTATCATTTTTTCTTCCCATTTCCTAGGAGAACTACATTTGGCTTAAAGTTTTTGTTGGCTATTACATCCATAGAACTATGTAGGTAGCGTCCACTTTCCTAGTAGATATGGAGATAGTTTGACCACCCCCTTCCTTTTCTTCTATTCACCCATTATGTTATTTTGTTAAGTTATCACCTATTTTATAAGGGTAATGTTCGTATGGCTTAAATTAATTTGTTTATTTCTTTGTTGTTTTATTTGTGTGCCTATTTATTTATTTTCCATACGGTTGCCTTGATTCAATCTTTGTGCATTCATTGGGTGATTCCTTGCCCACACTTACACTTGAATCCATCCATGTTCATGTGTTTACATTGTCATCATGGTTTTTATCATTAGTACATTATTTTTTAGTGAGTATTAGATTTTGGGAGTCGATCCTTATGCATATTTTGGCCAAGTCCTCATGATGTTATACCATAATACCTATTGACACATGATACAATAAATGTTAGCTTCAAGAAGTATATTCAGTAATGGTGGCATCGACATCTCTTTGGCACCAGCATCCTGATTTGATCCCAATCATATCCCAAACAAAGTAATTAAGTAACAAAAGAATTTAAACCTTTGTCAGTTTAGATGAGCATCTCCCTACTAGCAAGTTGTCCTAATTCATCTTTATCCTCTATATCATATTACCATCATCAATCATCTAATCAATCATGTTTTCCATAATTGGGGTCTAATGATTATAACCTCCTATGGGCAAATCATTGTACACCATCCCACCTATATTTCTCAATGATTATAACCACCTTCTAGAAAATAATTGTGTTTTCACCACTTTACCTTTTTTACCCATACAGGGGCATGCTTTAATCTTGTTTGTCTATCCTAACTGGGTCAGCTCCATCTTCTCAATCACTGTGTTTTCATACCATGTTGCCACTATCAAGGTACAATGCTTATAAACACCTTTGGGAAAACCATTATACACCATCCCACTTGTATTTTCAATGATTTTGACTACCTTTTTAAGCTCATTATGTTTTCCCCCATCATTTTTCCTTCTTTGGTCCCCTCATTTTGCTTCTTTTTGAGGGACCATTTGCTGACCTTTCCTTGTGCCAACCATTCCTTTGAGGGGACATCATATAGTTAGTTCATCATTATTGCATTTATAGGCATATAGGACCTTTTCATTATTTGATAAGATGTTACTATGTTTATATCTTGTAATGCCTTCCCAAACAGGGGCAAACTATAGACAACTAAATTTGGCCACTAATAACCATCAACCAGGGTTTTGACCCATTTCCACCAAAATGCACACTTTGGCCTAAAAACACTAAAATGCATTAAAAGAGTTGAAATTTTTATATTCAAGTGCCAATTTATTCTAGGGTATCATTAAATGAGAAAATGCAATTTATGGGCTAGCTAACTTTAATCAGATTATTTCAAGTCAAAATACCAATTTTGCACCTAGGTGCTCTGGATTGCTCTTTTCTATCAAATATCTTGCACAAGACATGTGCCTTTGTTATTTGGTGTTGGTAACATCATAAATGGGATAATGGATCCAATGCATCTAACATCGACTTCTAATTCTAATCCAGTCAAATTTTAGACCAATAACAAGACATTTTGATCAATTTGAGTAATTTGTGCACAAAGTGCTTAATCATGCTTAAGAGCTAATTAAACAAAATTAGAGTCTAATTAATAATTCCATGGAAACTTGTTGAATACTTTTTTTATAAATGAATATTAAATAATTGCATCATCAGGTGACCTCATTCCTTGGGAAGGCATCCCTAGGCCATAAATGCAATAAATATCTGAATCAAGTCACCACATGCCTCTTAAATGCCCCTCTATCACAAATATTGATGAGCCTATTTATGAATTTTAATTACATAATTAGATTAATCCTTAGTCACACATCTTAATCTTGAGATGGACAGTTTAAGTTGATTCTTTCCATTTTCTAAAATCTATAAATAGGAGGCCATGCCACATGAATTTTAAGCTTGTATAATGCAAAGTTATAATGCTTAAATAATTCCAAAATCCATTGCAATTAGTGTTATAGTGGCAAATTATTGAGCCAACCCAAGCCAAATCCAAAGGTGCCAAGAGGAGATGAAGGTAGTCACACTCCATCGAATAAAATCTTTTGAAACACAAGCCGAGAAATTTAAAGAAGGAGCCTTTTGGAGAAATCAAGGATTTCATAAGAAATTAGTGTTTTGTGTTCATATTTCTCATTTCTCTCTATTCTTAGTTGTGTTCTCAAATGGTTTTCTTTCTCTAAGCTCTCCCTAGTAATTAGGCCTAGAGATGTATGCTAATTAGTGTGTCTCTTTCATTTTGTTTTCATTTTGGAACTAACATAATACTAATCACCTCTCTTGAATCAAATTCCTAGTTTACACTATCCAACCATCGATGATCATCTTGACCACCGATGGTCACATTAACCACCGACTCATCCCAACCATCTACGGTCACTGTGGCATTAAATTCCAACAATTTATTTTCACCTACCTAACCCCAATCAAATATGACTTTCTATGTCCCTTCTTGTTCACAGACCCCTACCTAATTTTTTGAAGCTGACCTAGACCATCTACTACTAATATTAGTTTACTTATTGATATATTGTCTTTTTTAGTCTATTTACTTAGGAAGCATCTCGTGTGTTCAATTTCAGTACCTTTTGATTATTGATGTAAGTAATTTCTATTCTATTTAAAAACTTAATTATTTAAAATGTGTGGATTGATAGTCCTTGAAGAAGCTCTTACTTTTTTTATTTAGCTATTGCTAAGTAATCCACTCAACTATTTGTCTAACAAACAAATATTCTTATTTGTAATTCATCCTCCCAAGCCAAAGAGGAGCTCTTCAAATTATTCTAATTCTATGTGCACATAATCAAACAAGTTTTTCAACCACACCTGTACTTAGTTTATTCTTTTTCCCTTTTCTAAATATAAGAAAAAATTCATTGAAACAATCTGGTACACCCAATGGGACCCTTATGTCTTTAATAGGTTTTATTTTGCTTGCATCTTCTCTCTCTTTTGTGCTCATAAATAAAATCAAAAAATTCTTTTGGGCTTAAAATTAAGTGCATACATTGACTACTTGCAAGTTTATCTCACATAGTTTAACTTAAAGAAAAGTAATTATATCATAGCTTCACTCTTTGTTGCACACACTAAACCAAACCACTTTCATCAATTAAACATCAAAAAAACTTGAGACAAGGCCCAACTAAGATTTCATCACCTAGCAGTAAACTTGCCCTTTCCAATCAATCCTAATTGGAGTTTATTACCAAGGGGGGAACCAACTTAGCTCTCTAGTTGACTATAAAATTTGAAAATTAATATATATTAGCTAAGCACCTGACACCCTTGTTGTTGCAGTGTGTGAAGTGAGGGTGTAAGCCCCAATACCAAGCCATGTATTGATTCCAATATAGATTCCTTTTGAACACCTAAACACAACTTGAAACTAACCATAAACATCCTTTCTAGTACCTGTTATACAAGCCAATTTTAGTCACACAAGCTTATTAAGGCATAATCCAAAAGTGAGATTAATAAAAACTCTAGGGATTAACATATTTCTTAGAGTGTGACTTGATTTATTTGATCATTTATTATTTTTTCTTTATATTAGTGGTGGGACTATTTGTGTTTCCTCTCTCCCCTATCTTGTATGGTTCTAACTCATCAACAATGAAGGAACCTAGTGGAGCAAAACCCATCACCAAGCTAACCTACCTCTTCCACCCCTTCATCCATGGACTACATCTCTAAACTAGTGGATTCACCTCGTCTTTCAAGAATTCCTCCTTTCCCTCAGGAGGTTCCTCAAGGAGACATGGATTTTTCCACCTTCCTAGATAATAATCTCATGGCCCTACAACATTATCTTCACACCATGTCTTACCGTATCCTGAATTTGGCTCCACCTATAGATCCACCTTATGGTATGCCTCTCCATCTCATGGAAAGCACCTCTATTTCCATGGTTGCAATCCAACCATTGACTACTCAAGCTTACTCATCTACCAAAAATCCTTATGAAACTCTCATAAAAACTAGCTAACCCAAACTACCAATGCCCTTATACCTTCCACTCCTACTAAAAACTCCTCCACCTTAGGAGAAAGCCAAACTCTAGCTACCTACACTCCCCCCACTATAGGAGTTCCTAACTCTAGAATTACCAGCCTTCCTTCACAAACCACTACCATGATTCAAAGCTTTGTTCTGCCTATACCCTCTACCTTACCATCGATCAGTACAAGGGTCACCACCCTTCCATTGATCACCAACCCAACTATCACTCCTATCAAATAAGTACCCATTACACCAAACCTAGGAATATCCCTAACCTATAATGGCATGTACCTTTACCTACTACCTAACCACTCACATATACCTACCCTTATGTATCTTCCACCTAACCATTAGCATCTACATACCAATATATGGTGGCTTCCAAACCTTTTACCCACTATCAGTATGTCACCGAACTACCACAACAATATGTACCTTCTAACCTTTTGGGTGTGTAACCCCAAATGGACCTAATGAATATGCTTATGGATAAGATGATCACCTTAGATTCATTCATCTCAAGTGCTCACAACATCTTGTTTTATGACCAAATTTGTAATGAGCCCATCCATCCATCCATACCTATCAAGCCATATCCTTCTCAATGGGAACTTCCCAAGTTATCTAAATACCAAAGTAAGGAGGACCCAAAATAACACCTTAGGGAATTTAGGAATGCTTGTTATTTTATTACCTATGATGATTCCCTCCTTCTCCGTACCTTCCCCATGTCCCTAACTATTCTGAGATTTGATTGGTATAGCTCTATACCCAAGCACTCCCTCTTCTCCTTCACCTAGTTGGCTCAAACATTTATGGACCCCTTTTCGATCAATATCTCTAATAAATTTTATATCACTGACCTCTACTCTATTTATCACTTTGATTATGAATCTATTACTAATTTTTTAGCTCATTGGAAGAACCTAATTAACCAACTTTCATTTTCCTTGCCTCAACCTGAACTAATAGAACTCTTTGCTCAATCTTGTGCCAAACATATCTCCTCTACACTACATTTCCAAAGATTATGAACCTTTGATGAAATTTTTAACATGACACATAAGTTATAAAAATGAACCATTAAGGAAGGAGAGATAAAGCTTAAAAATAAGAACTCCACCTACAAAACCAATGAGGATTCTTCCTCTAACTCAATCAATCAGGCCAATACCAATACCAAGAGCAAGGGAACTGAGAATGCAGTTGTTCTTAAATTTGTTCTTCCACCATCCATCAAATGACCAAATTCCTCTAGTTCCTCAAAGCAAAACATGAGGAAATAAACTAGATCAACCAAAAGCAATTCACTCCACTTGCAAAATATTATGCTTCAATCTTGGAGAAGTTATTGAAATCAAATATCATCTAACTTCCTCTTATCAAACCTCCTCAGTAGTTTGATTCCTCTTATCCTGCACTTGGTAAAATGAAAATGATCTTTGTGTCTTCCATTGGGTAGTTGGACATGATGTTAGTTAGTGAAATAACTTTAATATCATTTTCCAATCCCTCATTGACAAGGGGGAGCTCATATTGGACAACCCCAATGCCCCATCAAACTAAGCCCTTGATATATTCAAGTAACCTTTCCCAAACCATGCTCCTACCAAAAATGAGAGCAACAAGGTCAAGTGTTCTTAGGATGCCCATATAGTCAATATGGTCTTTGATGCACTCATTATCAAGCCATATACCACCCAATCTCTTGGTTCTTCACCTCCTTTTCTTATTTAGGAAGTGGAGTCATCTTCCCTTCCTGCAAAAACCCAAACCAAGGAAGTACCATCCTCTTCCCCTCCACTTATTGAGGTAGTGAAGTTACCTTCCCTCCCTTAAAAAACCCAAACCAATGAAGTACCATCTTCTTCCTCTCCACATATTTAGGTAGTGGAGTCCCTAAACCCTCTTTCAACTGATATGTTGAAATAATCAACCATTACCACCTTACCTTCACCCTTAATTGCCAAGAAACTCACCCCTCCTTCAGATATTTTTCTTGAGGAGAAAGTCATCATGCCTACTCCTCCCACAGAGGAGCCACCTATCTCAAACTTATATCCTTTGATTAAGGAAGAGGACAAGGTTACCGTCCCTCTTTTCTAAACTATGGGTCTATCTTTTGAACCCACTACCTAGGGAACTAAACCAGTCTATAAACCATTCTCTAGACTAGTTCAGAGATTGGAATTTGTTTCCAACCCCAACTTAGATCAGGCTACCTTTTGGAAATAAATAGGCCTCCCTTACATAACTAGACCTAAAACTCTAACCATTTTTTTTATACCAACCTACCACTTCTATTGACCAACCTATTACCATATCCACCCTACCAACAAAATCCTCTATTCAACCAACTAAAACCTCTACCCAACTAGTTAAAACCTATACCAAACTAACCAACCCTCAACCACCCAAGCTAACCAAGACCCAAGTGACCAAACCTTATTTTTCCACACAACCCAAACCAACCAAGAGCCTTGGTATCTTCCCTACACCAAGCCTTAGTCACCCATATATGAAAGTGGACCTAAATTCTTCCAACCCACCAATAAGGTGCCAAACTAAAACAAACAAAGAGGTAAAACCAACCAAAGGCCTAAAGGCCTGAACTCTATCTCCCTCAACCTTTTCCTCCATTTTGGGGCCCCATCCCTCTACTTTGTCTATCAAACCAACTATCTCAACTAAAACACCCCCCCACCTCTTTTGGTTATACCTTCATAGTTGCTTTTTGACACACCTCTCTTCACCACACTAGTAATACCCAAGCTATCTACCTTGAAATATTCCATCTCTTTCCCATCATCCCCTTGCCTAAACCAAAACCATCAACCAAGTGCACCACCTTATCCAAGGCACCTACCACCAAACCTACTTCCAATCAATCTTCCATCTCAACCACCAAAACTAAAGAAAAGAGTGATAAACCATTACCACCTTTAGTTGAGTCCTAATTGACCATTATCCATAGTTTATTGAAAACTTATTGTTTAGCCTTGCCTTCCATCATACCATTTGACCCCTTTCTTTAAAACCCATCTAGTACAATGACCACCAAGTGTGCTCTTATCATAGGATACCCAACCATGACATAGAGAACTGTAAAGCTCTCCAAACCATTATCCATTAGCTTTATGATGAGGATGATATATTAACATATGAACCTATTATGAGCCCTATACTAGTCCAAATAATATTAACACCTACCCAACACCTACCTACTCCCCAACTCTTAACTCAGAGTGAGGATGAGTCTAACTAATCTCCTACCCCAACTCCTCCTTCTATCCATACGATCCACGTGGTCACAAGATCACAACAAAAGGATAAGGAGAAGGCTAGAGTATCCATTCATTAGATGTATCCATCTTCCACCTCATAGTTAACCCAAACCCAACCATCTCCATATTCAACCAAACCCAAGGTATTTATCCTAGTTGCCTCGCAATCTAACCCTTCAAAATCCATCAGAAGAGTTATCCTCAAACAACTTCACTAGACCCTAGTGAAGATGAGCTTATATGAGTTGATCTCTACCTCTCCTCACCATTTCCAAGCATTGATAGAGGCATTGCAATCCATATAGGTCCAATCTAAAGACCCTTAAACTCTAGCTACCTTTATCAGCACTCTCTAATTTTCCAACCTTGTTACCTTTAAGGATTCAAAAATACCCTCTATCCATCTAGAGGACCCAAATCCCCCTCTCTTTATTATTTCTTACATCAACCAAACTTGCATCAAATGGGTGATGATTAATGGGGGATCTAGTATTAACATCATCTCCTCCCATGCCTATAACTAACTCAACCTGTCAGACAATGTCATGTCTAAAACCTCTATCATCCTCTGATATTTCAATGATACTATGGCCACTACCTTGGTAATTAATTTCCTTCACATCCATTTAGGACCCCACACACTCCCCAAACTCTTTTATGTAGTCAAAGGTGAATTTTAATATAACTTTTTGTTTGGACAACCCTAGATCTACTCCATTGGTTGCATTCCCTCTACCCTTCATCATTACATCAAGTTTAAGCATGAAGGCTAGGTTATTACTATCCAAGATGACCCAAGTCCCTTCTCAACATGAAACATGACTTATCACCCTAATTATGTCCTCCTACCTCCATTTATCACACCCTCAATAGCTAAAGACCAACCTTCAACCACCAAAATGGACATCATCCCCTCTTCCACCGATGAGGCATCCACTAGATCATCCATGCCTTCAAACCAAATCCCCACCATAGACCCTTTGGAATCAACATTCAACCACCTTTCACTAGAGTAATATCACCTTTTATCTCTTGATTATTTCCCTACTCCTCATGAGTATGGGAAACTTACCAACTAACTGGGTTATGACCCTAATGTTAGAATTATTGTTCCATTTAGACCTCCCCACTATCAAACCTATTTTGTCTATGGGGGAATTAATAAACCCCTTTATGCTTACACCACCTCTCCATCACCCTAACCATTCACCATTGGTTTCTCCTACCTAGATAAACTGATCTTCACAAAGACATACCTCCATCAGTGTGCTTGGAAAGATTTGGCCTTGGGCACTATGAGCATGGACCACATGAATTAGTCACGATTGAAAATATAAAGCCTCATGATAAACATATCCTTGATTTCATCCTACCCAACAAGTAGCAAACCCAACCACCTTCTACCACCAATATTAAGGAAGACACCCCTTCCTCATCGACCTCTCCTTCAACTGTGTGTGAGGATGATGGCATCATCCCACCTAACATTTTTGTCATCCACATGATCATCCTTAGACCCCTGACTTATCAAAAAGATGGGGCAACTGTAACCATCCCCTTGACTCATCCTAAAATGATAGGATATGACTCTCATACCATTAATATCATTCACTATCAGGATGATGACTCCATTCTCACTTACCTCGATGCTCCAGATTCTTCCATCTACAAATCCCTTCCTCTAGAGACCTTGACCATGTTGAAAAAGTCCACCATGGATATCAATTTGGGAACTTTGGATAACCCTTTCATTATCAAGCTTGACCAATTGCTTACTTCTAAGAAACTTTTAGACTTCCCCTCTTTCTTCCAAGATCGCAACATTTCCTTTGCTTGGTATTATAGTGACATGCCTAAAATTGACCCTGCCATTACCACCCATAAGATAACAAGCCCATCAAGTAAAAGCTTCAGTACATGCACCCTTGCATATCCCTTCTCATTAAATAATAAATTCAACACCTCTTATTTATCAATTTCATTCAATCCATTGACTATCCCTAATGGGTCTCAAATATTGTACCTGTCACCAAAGCCATAGGGGGACACACATTTGTGTGGACATTCATGACCTCAAACTTTCTTACCCCAAAGATGAATTTCCCCTACCAAGTATTGGCCAACTTGTTGATCTTACATCCAACCATGAGATTTTATCTCTCATGGATGGATTCTTAGGTTACAATCAAATCTTAATTGCCCCTGAAGATTAACACAAAATTGTCTTCAGCACCCCATGAGGAACCTTTTGCTATAGAGTCATGCCTTTTATACTAAATAATTATGGTACAACCTAACAACATGCCATGACCTTATCCATCATATTATCGAGGACTATATGGATGACCTTATAAAAAAATCTAGACTCTTAAAGGATCACTTGGTTATTCTCAATAACATCTTTGAATGCCTTAACCATAATCAGGTCTGCCTTAACCCCAAGAAGTGTATTTTAAGGGTTGTGTCAGGAAATCTTCTTAGCTTTATTTTTTCCCTTCAAATAATATAAGTTGATTTGGCCAAAATCAAATCCATCCTCGACATGATCCCTCCAACCAACCTAAAACAACTTTTCAATTTGTAGGGGAAGCTCCAATCCATTCATCATTTTATCTCCCAGCTTTTGGACTGATGCCAAGCCTTCCACCATATTTTGAAGAAGGATGTATCTTTCAAGTGGAATAAAAAATATCAAAATGTCTTTGATTTAGTCAAAGAGTACCTTTTGTCACCACCTATCCTCACCCCTCATAAGGATGACCAACCATTCTACCTATATATCTTCAACATCAACCATGCTTTAGGGGCAATGTTGGCTCATAGAAATGAACAACATAAAGAGAAATTTGTCTACTATATCAATCACATTCTTGTAGAGTATGAAAATTAGTATACCCATACCAAGAATATTTGATTAGATTTAGTCTTCATGGCCACCAAGCTTCACCACTACCTCCTTAACCATAAAACTTATGTCATAACAAACACCAACCCACTCAATTACATGCACTCCAATCTATACCAAAACCATTGTATGGCCAAGTGGATCATTCTCTTAGTAGAGTTTCACCTTGAGTTTCTTCAGCAAAAATCAATTAAAAGGCAAGTTATCACCGACCAATTGGTCATATCACCTTTAGTAGATAACTAACCTCCTCCTCTTGAGTTCCTTGATCAGTCCATCACAACCCTCTCTTAGGTAGACTTCACCTATCAAGTCACCATGTTTTTTGATGGATCCAAATGTCAACATGGTGGGGGAGATACTATCATCCTTATCCCCTTTGATGGTGAACCTCTTCTTGTGCCATTCAAGCTAGACTGAGTGTACCAATAACATGACTAAGTACAAAGCCCTAGTAATAAGCCTTCACATCACTTTAGCCTTGGGAATCAAAATAATCAACATCTTTGGTGACTCCTAACTTGTGGTTAATCAAATTACTAACTCTTACCAGTGTAAGAATGATGTTTTGTAATAGTACAAGAAATTAGTTGATGAACTCTTAGCATCATTTAAACACTACCAAATCCAATTAACCCCATGATCTTCTAATAAGTTCACTGATACCATTTCTTCCCTTGCCTCTCAAATACCATCTACACCTTCTAACTCTAAGCTATTTGTCATTATCTAAAGACTAAACCAACCTTCTTATATCAAACCAAATTCTCCCACCATCCTCAATGTGGAAGAGACCTAACTTGACCTTTGGTATCATGAAACCTTTGATTATCTTAACCTTTCCATAGTTCCTTGTGGTCTTTCTAGGAACATTAAAAGATAATTTATCTTGTGTACCTCACATTATACCATACTAGAAGTTATTCTTTATAAGTGTGGCTTTTATGGTCTTCATTTCCATTGTCTCCATAATAAATAAGTGTCCTACACTATCAAGGAAATGCATGATGACATTTGTGGAGGATACTTTGTGGCCTTATTATATCTAAGTGCATCCTTCACCTTAGTTATTATTGGCCTACCATTAACCAAGAATGTTGTGATTATGTGAAAAAGTGTGTTAAGTTCCAATAACACACCAATTTTCATCACACACCTAGCCATAGTCTTCGTGTTTCCACTAATTTTTGGACCTTCTCATAATGGGGTCTCAATATTATTGGTGAAGTTAAACCCCATTCCTCACAGCAACACCATTCTATCATCATTGTGACCTAATATTTCACCAAATGGGTAGAAGCTATCCCTTTAGTTTTGACCAAAGTGGAAAAGATTGTTGATTTTATCAACCATCACATCATCTATTATTTCCTCACAATATTATCATTGACCATGGTAAATCATTTAAAAAAAAGTAAGTCTAAGGTCTTTGTGATGCATTTGGAATTAATTTAAGTTTATCCTTGCCCTATCACCCTTAGTAAAATAGATAGGCAGAAGCCTCTAACAAAACTCTCAATAACATGCTAACTAAAATGGTAAATGCATCTAGTTAGGATTGGCATTTACACATCCCCTTCACCTTATGGGCATATCATACTATCATTCAAACCCCTATGGGTGCTACTCCATTTTATATTATGTTTGGAGCTAAGGCTATCTTGTCTCTTGAAGTCCAAATCCCATCTCTCTACATATATTTTCAAAATCTTATTTCTGAATATGATTATTATTGGCATCATTTAGTTCATCTTGAACTACTTGACAAGCATCACTTAGAATCCCCTACCCATCTTCATTTCTATCAAGAGTACATCAAGTGTGCTTATGAAAAACACCTTAAATTGTGATAATTCAACATTAGAGATCTCATCCTAAAGGAAAATCAAAATGTCACTAATATAGAGAAAAGCAAGTGGGGAAAGTTTGCTTTCAATTGGCTTGGACCTTATATTATAACCCACATGTATGGATTAGGAGCTTACCAGTTGTCTTCTCTCAAAGGCCACCTAGAACCTAAGCCCCTCAATTATTCACATCTACATCTATTATTTTGTTAAGAAGGATCAAGTTTACCTTTTGTTTAACTTAAGCTTATCCCTTGCTATCCACCCACATTCCATTTACCTATTTTAGAGGCAACTTATTAAAATTGACTCATGTGATATTCCATCACAATCATGGCCTAACCTTGAAAAATTGGTACCATAGCTCTACCCATGACATGATTCTCATGGTACTTCCCACCCCTCCTAGGATAAATTCTCATGATCATTATCACATAAAACTTATTACACCTAATCAACCTTATTATGATTTTAGTTTTGTCTTCATAAAGGTGATCCACTAAGCTAGCCTAAGAAAGTCTATGTCAAACAAAATCAAAGCATTAAAAAGTAAAACTCCCTATCATTAGAAATCATGGGTCATTCCTCACATTCGCAGATTGCTCCCTTGTAAGACAAATATTGAAAATTTATTTGAAATTGCCAAAATATAAGGTAGACTACTTCCTTGAAGGATAACTATCAAAATCATTAAATAAAGCACATAAACTTAGACCACTCCCTTGAAGGATGGTTGAGTAAAGCATTTTTCAAAAATAAGCAACTTCTTGGAAGCTTCTCACATCGATCAACTTCCCATATCAGAAAACAAAGCAAAAGATACATTATCAAATTCAAAATAAAATCAAACTCATCTTGAAAGCTACAATCAGCTTTCAAATAACATAATAAGGTGGAAACCATAACTAGCTTTCATAAGTAGACTTTTCACATCGATCAGTCTACATAGTTTGGCATAGACTTGTTT
The DNA here is from genome assembly GCA_037957365.1 of Torreya grandis. NCBI lineage: Eukaryota > Viridiplantae > Streptophyta > Pinopsida > Cupressales > Taxaceae > Torreya > Torreya grandis. Next base: position 412,980 of record JARHVA010005840.1, read on the forward strand.
ATACTAGATATTTGGATACCTATAGAAGCGACATAATAGTCTCACAAGAAGGTTCCATTGTCACCCATTTCCCCTTTATACACTATACACAAGGGATTTTGAGCTTACTTGACATTATGTGGTTAAGACACCTTTTTAACGAATTAAAGAATGCCCATGTGAAACATTCTAAGGGATTATGTTCATTAAGCCAATCCAAATTCAATTTTATTAATTGAGTCCTTGTCAAAGAAGAAGCATCATGCCCTCTTCTTATCTATCATGACTACTTGATATTTTCATTATGACATTTGTCTCTTGATTATATTTTCTATTCTCCCACCTAATGTTGTTAGTTACCTTACCTCATGTGCTTGATCCTAAGAATAATAACAAAAAACATAACCATCCCATGCATATATAGATATGTCATAAACCAAAGCATAACCATCACAATAACAATAACATCATAACATCCATGAGCAATAAAACAAGCAACCATTTTCCACCACACATCTAAATCTAAATTACGAAACATATACTCATTAAAATTTTACATGTCACAAGAATAAACATAAATGCAAGCCATCTCATGCCTATCTAGTTAATTCTACATCAAGTGTCTAGCATCCATAACATAATCATAATCCATAATCAATTTAGTATCACATCATAAGCATTGAACATCAATGCAAACCATAAATCATGAACATTAGAAATAACAAAGATCATATATGTATAACTCATACATAAAATAACATAATTTGTGCACAAGAAGATATACATGTCTCTCTCAAAATGTACATCTCACCACATCAACTCATAGGATGGAATCAAAATGATATACAACATAATATGCTATGTCACAAATGTATCATGTATATGCCCTAGGGGCACCACTATCTCTTAGAGTATCACTAGATCCTGGTACCTACCCCTTATTGTACCTATTGATCCCCTAATTGTACCTATCTATCTAACTACAAACATTGTCCACTAACCTAATGTCACCACACTAGCACCACCTACCAATCTAGCTCTATACTCACCCCATCAGGGATCCACTATGCACTGAGTGAAAACTATCACCTCATAGTACCACAACTCTTGTACCATGGAAATTTACCTATGCATATTAATGGTCCCTATTAGACCTACTACTATTTATATTACTCCTCTACCCTATCTTAGAGCATCTCACTATTGGGTAATCTAGACTAGCATAACCCTCACTTGGTCCCTCTCACCTATAATGGTGGCTATCTGACCCTATAGCATAGTAATATAACACTATAAGCTAGACACCTACCCTTATAGTGCTATAACTTGTGCCTATGTAGTAGCTAATGCCACTCCTACCTATCCATCAAGGTTACCCCATTATGCCCTCTGGTCCCTTCTCCTATCTAGTTCCACAGCCATCAACCTCCTACCATCATCATCCTCACCAATGTTTGTAGCTACATATAAAGGTTGGTACTAGGCCATGTCCCCATCTACAAATTTGATGTCATCTACCTATGGCATAGATAAAAACTCCTTGTAAGCTAGAAAATTAGGCACATGATGTGGCTCTAGCAGTAGAATCTATGAGTCCTCACACCTATACCTAGGGAATGGACCTAGAATGCCCTCTACTAGGATAAACTATGTATGCACCCTATCAAAAGAGATAAGCTCCACCTCCCCATCCTACCTACCAAATATCCACCTATAACTTTGTAGGGAGAGTGTCTACCTTCTATATCCAAGACATACTAGAAACTAAACATAAGCTCTCTAAGTGATATCTTTGATCACTAGTGCCCATATTGTACCCCTAAACCAATCCACATCATGTGCACCACTTCCTACACCTTAAGTAGTGAATTTAACTTCCCATCACATGAACCCAATTGGGAAATTTATCTGCATGAAACCCATCCATGATAGCTCCACTAGCCTCATCACCTAGATGTGCGCATAGGCCCAATAATGTAGAACCAAGCTAACACTAATGTCATACCTCTTATGGGTCCTAAACCCCCACAACTCATTATATATCTATACCAAGAGTACAAAAACCTAGTCAAATACTATCCACCCTAGTAGTAGTTCAAGCAACACCCCCAGTAGCAAATATGGGAACCTCCCACTGCTCAAGTTAGGAAGATCAAAACATGAAATGACAATCATAAGCATGGTCATGAGTCTCTTCTCACTTGGAGACCTCTGATATAGTGACTATAGCTAAACCCCTAGCACGTCATCTAACCTAATCATTATCATCTCTATATAAAATCTCAATGTGATCTTCCTGCTCATCTCACTCTATGTGATAGATCAGATCAATGCAAAGTGGAAGTCAGGTGATCCTATGCATATCCTTAGGCAAGATCATCATCTCATTGATTGGAAGTATGAATGTGTTCATATAAGTATCTCATCTTTTAATGAGTGTTATGATCATGGATGCATCTTAAGGCACATGATGATAATGCCTCATCGATTCAAGCTAAACCTCCTCCATATGAGCCCAGTTATTTAGATCGTCCCCTATTGGGTCTTGATAAATATGCATGACACTTGATCATGCATTTATATTTGTTCCTTGGCTTGTACCAATTCAAAAACAAAGCTTATCTCACTATCCTTACCTACCCTTAGCCTATTAAGCACCTCTTTTTTACAAAACCTAACACTTTTTTCCACCCAACTTAACCCAAGACACTTTTACTGCACCCCATCAAACACTTAGATAAGTCAACTACCAATGGTCATGGTGACCACTGATGGTCGTGGTGACTACCGATGGTCAAGTGTCCTTACTTTTATGGGTATTAATCATCAATGGTCAGACTTGACTGTCGATGGTCACTATGGGTGTTCTGCTAGTGGAACGCCCAAACCCTACCCTACCCTAAAATTAACTAAAATGTAACTAGTATAACCTAATTTACTACCCTAAGGTCTCTACCCACCTTATTTTACCTACCCACCTAATTAATTTTCCTATTTAACCATAAATTTACCCATAAGCCCCCAAAAACCCTAACTACAGAAACAACATTCAAACCCAACCTACCCTCACCCTAATACAACTACCAAATTTAGCTAGCCTATCAAATTAAGAACACCCCCTACCTCATTTCATAACCACCATCATGGATTCAACCATAGACATGCCCATCTTTGTCCACATCCACATGCTCCCTACATCCTTACTAGTCCCCTAGGTCCTCTTGATCACACCAACTCAGTTGATCCACCTTAAATGTCACCATCGATAATCCTTTCAACCATAAATTCTAAACACCAAATCTCAAAGGCAACTACAACAAAGGGTTTAAATGACTTTAAATTAATTCAATTTTTTTACTTTTGACCCATGGCCTTTTATAGTTTGAGGGTGACCATCAATGATCATTATTAAGTACCCTGATTATCAATGGTCAGGTTACTCACCCCTTTTTTCTCCAACCTTGAGAAATCTTTTTTAATCAAATCCAAATCATTTACCCACACATGGAGAATACCTTATCCACCTAAACCAACCACCTCATCACCTCATCATTGGGCCATTTTGACCTAAATAGCATGTATTTTACAATGAATTTTTCCTAGTCCTTTGACTATAGTGACAACATTGACTTATTGAACACCTTTTGAAATTACACCACCTCATGTTTATCAGACATAATTGTGTCTTTTTGGGATCACTTCCTACCTCATATACCCATAACATTTGACTGGTTTGTGTTTTCACCAGGAGCAATCCTACTTTAGATGCCCATTGAAACATAGACATCGCTTAGGAGACTTACAAGTGTTCCTAACCACCATGCCTAAATACGATCATGAAATCCACTTGTCCCTTGTCCTTCTATCATATACCTTTATTTTTATCAATTATAACAACCTCATCTATGCATGATCTTAGCTATCACACCTTTTATCACACTTTGCATGCTTGTTTACACTTTAGTTCCCAAAATACCACTAAAGCTTCATGATAATCACCTTCATCCTCACCATCATCCAACTTATCAAACCCACACCTAATTTTTTTTTACCTCATCAACTCCCAATTTGAGGGGGAACACTTCCTCCCATACTCAGGGCAACTAGGCCTTTGACCAATAATTAGTTTTTATTTTGTAGCTTATTAATTCAAAGCCACATAAAAAAAAGGGGCAAAATATAGACACCAAAAATATACAAACCATGATTCTAAATGTCAAAATATCCTTAAACCACTTTAGTACCCCCTTGGGACCAATCTAACCCTTTAACCCCTAACCAAGCTTAATCGTAGTTAGTTTGACCAAACTAGCTTAACCAACCTTTTACCCACTTTTACCCTTCACCCTTAACCACCAATGGTCAAGATGACCACCAACCCACCAAAATACAAACCATTTACCTTATTTTTTAAAAAATATCTTGTCTAAATTTAGTTGTGAACTATTGCATCAACGAGTTAATATTAGGAGGCTCAATTCACTTCTTATTGTAAAACTCTTGCCTTGCTTATAAGAAGAGAAGAACAAGGAGGTAAAATCATCTAAAATTATTAGAAAGATTTTATACATCTATAATTCTCATTTTTGTAGGTCAATCATTATCATTAATCCAACAATCTAGTTATCATGTTAGAGAGTATACTTATTGCTATTCCTCCATGAATAACAAAGCACTATCACTCTATCAAAATCATGTCAAATTCCACCAACAAGTCAACCACCTCAACCAACCACCTGATCATCATTTTACAAGATAAGTATTTATTGTTCAGTATTCACTTACTTTGTTTACCTTTTGCATTTATCCCAACAACAACCCATCTCCTAGAATCCAACTTTGTGATCCCATCACTCAAACATTTTCCAACCCATACCTATACATAGTAACCACCGATGGATGTCTCAACTACTGATGGTCTGTCCAACCATCTATAGTCATCTTGATTTTTGATGGTCACTTTAACCACTGATGAACATCCCAACCACTAATGGTCACAATGGAAGTAAATTCTAACAAGTTATTTTTACCTACCTACCCCCAATCAAATCTGACTTTCTGTATCCCTGCATGTTCATAAATCCTTGCCTAATTTTTGAAGCTAAGCCAAACCATGTAGCATTAATATTAGTTTGATTATTTTTATATTAGTCATTTCTAGTCTATTTATTTATCAATCATCTCTTGTGTTCAATTTTAGTACCTTTTGATTATTGTTGCAAGTAATTTCTATTATGTTTATAAACTTAATTGTTTAAAACATGTAGATTGATGACCCTTATGGAAGCTCTTACTTTTAGGATATATATATATATCACTAGGCAATCCACCTAAATATTTTTCTAAAAAATAAATCTTATTATTGCTTTATTATTTGTAGGTCATCCTCCCAAGACAAAGAGGATCTCTTCACAATCTTTTGATTTTATGTGTGCACAATCAAACAAGTTTTTCAACCACACCTGTACTTAGTTTTTTATTTTTCCCTTTTCAAACTATAATAAAAAATTTATTTAAATAGTTTTATAGCTCCTAAAATGCTTATTAAGTTATCTATAAGATCTATAGTGCTGGAAAATACATGGTTAGTACAATATGAGAATGATTCAAAAGTCAAAGTTGATAAGTGTTTAGTTGAAGCATAGATTAGATTACCTAAATTTACAATTGTAGTGGATATTTATGTAACACCACCAAGGTCATATTATGTAATTTGAGGGGTCAAATAGCTTTCGAAGCATAAATCCAAGGTTGACTATTACCTGAAGAAGGTTGAGTATCTGGACAATTTTAGGGATCAAACATAAATTCAAGGTAACAAAAGGGAGTTGACGTTTAGGCAATCTTTTGTAATGAAACTCAAAAAGGCTCAAGGAAAAGGGTGCCAATCATTTATCATCAAGATTAATGAAATAGATGAATCTAAGGAACTATCCCTTGAAAATTATACATTCCATAATAATTTTCATGATGTGTTTCTAAAGGAATTAATAGGATTTCCTACATAATGAGAGTTTGATTTTTCTATCCTATTCCTAGACTATTCTATTTTTTTGGATTGTAGTTGGTAAATTTTCAAGGTATCTTGTATGGTAACTTGGATCAGAACCATTGTCTAAGGTACTATATAGGATGACAACAATTAAATTTGTTGAATCAAAGGCTCAAATCCAAGAATTGTTATTAAAGGGGTTGATCAGGCCAAGTGTTGGAAATATTGTCATTGATGTCAAAGGTCTAGCATTATTGGTGATAAAGGCCCCATTGTATTTCATGATGTTTTTAATATTCATATCTTGGCTAATGTGTGTTAATATTTATTTAATATTATTGAATATATTTTTGGTTGTTAATAAGTCCAAAGAGGGCCCATGGAGAAGTCAAAGAGTCACGGGGTAAAGACAAAAGAGGAATGGGATGTATTTTCTCATGAAGAGTCATCTTGAGGAATCCCAAGAGTCACCATGTGAAGAAAAAAGAGGGTATGACACATTTTTATGTGAAGGAACACTTTGAAGAATATGAAAAGTCACCAAGATAAAAGCAAAAGAGGAAAGGATGCTTTTGCTTATGAAGGGTCACCAAATGACTTTTCAAATGCAAGGATACAAAGGGTCATGAAATTTTGGCACCATTTTCCATGAGGATTTAAGGGTCACAAAGGGTGAATGTCAAAGGTCATTTGGAAAGATATAAATAAAGGTTTGAGAAGCCATTTGTTATATGCAAGAGTGTGCATGGTTTATATTTATTTTCGAAGAGAGAAAAGAAAGAGATATTGTAGAGTTATATCATTTATTGAGTAAGCAATATTGAAAGATAGTTGTGTTTAATACACAAGAGGGGTCGGTGCTCCTATGGGTTGGTGCTCACAAATAGTTATCATGTTGGTGCTTAGCAAAGGGGTTGGTGTTCCTACAAGTTGGTACTTGCAAACTTTGTAATTTGAGTTGGTGCTCGTTCATATACTTGAGATTGTTCTCTGTGGTTTTTCCCACTTTGAGTTTTCACATAAAAATATGATGTCTTTCTCTCTCTCTCTCTTGTATGGTGCACATTATTGTTTCAAGTTTTATTACATATCTTGAATGTGTGATTAAGTGGTTAAATAAAACAAATCAGATTAAGCAAAATATATATAATATATTGATTCACCCCCCTCTCAGTATATTTTATGCTTAACAATTGGTATCAGATCAGGTCCTTCAAAAAGAGTTTAACAACTTGAAGGTAAATCAAGAAAAATACGATGGATGGATCATATGGAGATTTTTCTACAACTAAGGTACCTTTATTTGATGGGTCAAATTATGCCTTTTAGAGCATAAGGATGAGGACTTACTTGATGGCCCTTGGATTTGACATTTGGCAAGTAGTGTTGGAGGAATACGAAGAGCCACAAACACTTGTAACTACTCTGATAGAAAAGAAGGCAATTCAAAATAATACTAAAGATTTAAATATTATTTTATGTGGTTTATGTGCAATGTAAATCTACTCATGAGACTTGGGTAAAGCTTGAGAATATTTACAAAGGTGGTGAAAAGGTTCAGCGAGCTAAGCTTCAGACTTTCAGAAGATAATTTGAGAGTTTGAAGATGAAAGAGAAAAAAAATATAGCAAGTTATTTATTATGGGTTAATCAAATAGTAAATCAGATTCAAGGTCTTAGAGAAAAGTTAGAGGAATCAATTGTGGTTCAAAATGTTTTGAGATCTCTAGAATTGAGATATGATGCAAAAGTTTTGGGAATTGAACTACATAGTATTCTTATGGCATATGAGATGCGAACCGAACAAGAGAAACCCTCAAAGAGAGAAGCTACTTTCAAGATATCAAAGAAAGAGAAGGCTAAGATTCAAGAATCAAGTGATAGTTCTAGCGATGATGAAGAATTTAGCAAAGCTAAATATGGATGAACTACATGGTATTCTTATGGCATATGAGATGTGGACCGAACAAGAGAAACCCTCAAAGAGAGAAGCTACTTTCAAGATATCAAAGAAAGAGAAGGCTAAGATTCAAGAATCAAGTGATAGTTCTAGCGATGATGAAGATGACAACGAAGCTCTATTCATTCACAAGATAAAAAAGGGCACAGATAAATATCAAATAAAACTACCTTTTAAATATTTTAATTATGGAAAGATTGGAAATTTTGTAGCTAAGTGCCCAGAAAGGGTAATGGTGATAATGAAGAAGGAAAGTCTATATACAATAAAAATTTTAAAGAAAAATTCAATAAGAGATTTGAGAAGAAGAGTTTGTGTTATAAAGATCCTAGCTCAGTTGAAGATAGTGGATTTAGTGATTCAAAAAAAGAAGAGATTCTATTCATGGCCATACATGAAGATGCCTCCACAAGAAAAAGTATAGAGGATCAAGAAGAAAAATAGGATGAAGTTGAAGTGAATCTAGAAGGAGAACTTATTTGTGTCTTAGAAGAGTTAAAATCTCTTGATAAGAAGAATCGAAGATTAAAACTCCATATCAAAAAAAATGAAAAGGAGTCAAAAGAAATAATTGAATATCTACAAGCACACTTTGAAAAATCCAAGAAGAATGAAGATGATCTAATGGCATAGTTGCAAAAAGTAAGTAAAGAATGTGAAAGGTATGTTATTTAAATTGCTTCTTTAAAAGTAGATCTTGAGAAAACAAATAAAGCAATCAATGATATAGCAGCCAAAGTTTAAAAATTTGAGAATAACACTATGTTGAATAAAATATTAGAAAGTTAAAGATCAATGTCAGATAAGACAAGTATCAGATTTGAAAAAAATAAAGGGGAGGCCACTACTTTAATAGACAAGGAAAAAGGAAAGAGCTATGTTGAATCTCTTATAAAAGAGGAAATTAAAAGGGAAGAATTTAAGAATACAGAGGACATCTCAAACAAAGAAGGTTGAAAAGAACAGAACTACAAAAGGCAATCATGTCAGAGATACACAAATAGGTCTTATTTTTATGGTTACTATTTTTATTGTAATGGATATGGTCATAAGAAAATATAATGTCAAAAAAGGGCTAATAATTTTATAAATAAGGAGAAAGAAAGTCATGCAGAGTCATGTAGAAGCCACAACTCTTTTGCTTCTCTATCAAGTTTTAATGAAGAGGTCATAATATATTACAAGTGTGACAACTTTGGACACATAGCTTGGTACTATAGAAGTGTGTTTGAGTCAGTCAAGAAGGACTAGAGTTTCAAGGCTCCATTCAGCAAGAATAAAGTTTAAATAGGTTCATGGCAAAAGAAACAACCTAAAAAATCTATGTTGGTGCAAATAGCTTTACATGCAAGAAATGAAGAAAAGCCATGGTTCATTGATAATGGATGTTCAAGGCACATGATAGGAGATAAAATCAATTTCATAACCTTAAAGAAGATCAATGGTAACACAGTGAAATTCAGAGATAATACTACTACCAGAATTACTAGAAAAGGTACACTAAGTTTAGATAATTGTTCAACTAAAATTAAAAATGTTTTGTATGTAGAAGGTCTTAATAATACTATTTTGAGTGTAAGTCAAATGTGTGATCAGGGGCACATAATAAAGTTTTATGTAGAAGGTTATGAAATTAGGAGAAAAGATTCAGATGTGTTGGTTACAGATGCTTAGAGAACAAACAATAATTTATATATGCTATCAGACATCAAAGTTCAAAGATGTTTTTTGAGTCAGATTGCAGAATGTTGTCTATGGCATAGGAGAATGAGACACATTAATTTTGACAATCTTTTCAACATTAGAAAGAAATAAGCAGCCAAAAATCTTCCAAAGATTACAAAGCCATCTAACATGCTTTGTGAACCTTGTTAGCATGGGAAGTAGTCTAGAAGGTGGTTCAAAATGAAATAGTACTCAACCACCCAGATGCTAGAGCTTGTTCACACTGATATATGTGGACCTATAAGAACTCAAAGTACTCAATGTGAGAAATATTTTATGTTGTTTATTGATGATTTTTTACGTATGACTTGGGTAATGTTTTTAAAGAAAAAATTATAAGATTTTAGACATTTCAAAGCATTCAAAACATTATTTGAGAATCAAACTAGTTTGAAGATTAATTTTCTAAGATTAGATCGAGGAAGAGAATTTATATCAGATTAATTTATTGAGTTTTGTGAAGACCATGGAATAAAGAGACATTAATCAGCAGCCAAAACTCCACATCAAAATGGAGTAGTTGAGCAGAGAAATAGAACATTTCAGGAGATGGTGAGGACAATGCTAAATGAATCCAAGATACCAAATAGATATTGGAGAAAGATAGTTGCTACAATAGTGCATATTTAGAATAGAGCATTATTGAGAGTCAATAGTGACAAGATTTCTTATGAGCTATAGAAAGACAAACCAACAATAATTTATTATTTTAGAGTTTTTGACAATAAATGCATCATAAAGAGAATTGATAAGAAACTTGGTAAGTTTGAATCTAGAGTAGATGAAAGTATATTTTTTGGTTATTATTTCAAAATTAAAGCTTATAAATGTTATAACAAAAGAACCAAGAAAATTGTTGAAAGTGCAAGTGTCAGGATAGAAGAAGATGGAACACAAAGAATCAATGATCCAATAGACATTCTTGAAATCATTGAAGAAGAAGATTTTGAAGAATCAAATGAAGATGAGAAGAAAGAGAAAAAAGAAACCAAAACCCCATCTAAATATGTCCAAATAAATAATAATGAAAGTGACATCATCAAAGATATAAATGAAATAATTCACACCAAAAGAATGATGGTAAGTGAATCTGAGCAAGTTAATTTCTATTTATTATCCAAAATTTAGCCTAGAACTTTTCTAGAAGCTAGACATGATAAGCATTAGGTTAAGGCAATGGATGCAGAATTAAATCAGATAGAAAAGAATGATACTTTGGAGTTAATAACTAAACCAAAAGATCACAATGTGATAGGAACAAAATAGGTTTATAAAAATAAGTTGAATGAAAATGGAGAAGTAACCAAGAATAAAGAAAGCTTAGTATGTAAAGGATATGCTCAGATTGAGGGAATAGATTTTGAAGAAATGTTTACACCAGGGACAAGGCTATAGGCTATTAGAATGTTTCTTACATATGTAGTGTTTAAAAATTTAAAAGTGTTTTAGATGGATGTCAAATCTGCCTTCCTAAATGGGAATCTAGAAGAAGAGGTCTACATTGAGCAGCTTGAGGGATTTATTCTCTCAAATATTAGTAGCCATGTATGCAAATTGAAGAAAGTACTGTATGGATTTAAACAATCTGCTAGAGCTTGGTATGCAAGACTTAATAAGTACCTACAGGATCAAAGTTTCAAGAGAGGATTTGTTGATAGTAATCTCTACATCAAAATAGAAGGTCAGCATCAATTTATTGTTGTGGTATATGTTGATGACATCATTTTTGAAGGAAACATTGAAAAGATGACAAAAGTATTTTTTGATAATATGAAAAAATAATTTGAGATGTCTATGCTTGGAGAATTGTCATTTTTCTTAGGATTACAAATATTTTAGTTAGATAAAGAAATTTTCATATCTTAAATTAAATATGCCAAGGAAATGTTGAATAAATTTGGCTTTGAGGATTGTGCATCAGTTGGCACACCAATATGTACAAAGAATAAGGTGAGCAAGGATGAATATTTATCTATTGTAGATCAATCTTTGTATAGATCTATGATTGGTAGTATTTTATATTTGACAACATTGAGGCCCAACATCATGCATGTAGTATGTATAGGTTGCTAGATATCAATCAGCTCTAAAAGATAGTCATGTTTAGTTGGTGAAGAGAAATATTCAAATATATCAAGGGGACATTGGATTATGGATTGTGGTATCCCACAAGCAAAGATTTCATTTTATTTGCTTATATAGATTTAGATTTGGGCAGGTTTGCTTGGATGATAGAAAAATTACAAGTGGGAGGAGTTTTCTTCCTTGATGATAGCTTAGTATCATGGCTAAGCAAAAAGAAAAATTTAGTATCACATTCTATAGCTGAAGTAAAAATATATTTTCAATGATATTATGTTGTACTCAAGTGCTTTAGATGAAGCAAACTTTGGAATTTATCAAGGTAAAATATGATGAACCTATTTCTATTTTTTGTGACAACACAAGTGCTATTAATATTTCAAAGAATCTAATGATGCATTCAAGAACTAAAACCCTATTAGATATTACTTCTTGAGAGAGTAGCTTATAGATCAGGAGGTTAAGATGGAATATATCAATACTATAGAGTAGATTGTAGATATTTTCATAAAGGCAATAACAAAAAGACACATTTGAGTATCTGTGAGAGAAATTGGGAGTAATTTCTTTTACTTCCTGCCATTGAGGTTTCAACATCAGTTGAGGGGGGAGCTAATTGTTAGCTCCAAGTAGGCCCTTTGCCATTGATGTCAAAGGGAAAAAATAATATAAATAGGTATAGGTATAGGTACAGGCGCAAAAATAGGTACAAGGAATAGGTATAGGTTGCTACAATAAGGAGGAGTTACTGTATGTTTTTCAGATGGTAGTATGTGGTAGGTTTTAGGATGTGGTAGTTTTAGTTTTAAGGTTGCCATCAATGACAAAGGGGGAGATTGTTTAGAAATATTATCATTGATGTCAAAGGTCTAGCATTATTGGTGATAAAGGCCCTATTGCATTTAATGGTGTTTTTTAATATTCATATCTTGGCTAATGTGTGTTAATATTTATTTAATATTAATTAATATATTTTTTGGTTATATATAAGTCAAAATAGGTCCCATGGAGAAGTCAAACAGTCACAAGGCAAAGACAAAAGAGGAATGGGATGCATTTTCTCATGAAGAGTCATCCTGAGGAATTTCAAGAGTCACCATGTGAAGACAAAAGAGGGTATGACACATTTTTACATGAAGGGACACTTTGAGTAATACAAAAATTCACCAAGATAAAGACAAAATAAGAAAGGATGATTTTGATTATAAAGGGTCACCATATGACTTTTCAAATGCAATGATATGAAGGGTCATGCAATTTTGGTGCCATTTTCTATGAGGATTGAAGGGTCACAAAGGGTGAATGCCAAAGGTCATTTGGAAAGCTATAAAATAAAGGCTCGAGAAGTTTGTTATATAAAAGAGTGTTCATGGTTTGTACTTGTTTTCAAAGAGAGAAAAGAAGGAGATATTGTAGAGTTATATCATATATTGAGTAAGCAACATTGAGAGATAGTTGTGTTTTATACACAAGAGGGGGTTGGTGCTCTTGTGGGTTGGTGATCATAAATAGTTTCTATGTTGGTTCTCAACAAAGGGGTTGGTGCTCCTACAAGCTGGTGCTTGCAAACTTTGCAATTTTAATTGGTTCTCATTCATATACTTGATATTTTTCTCCATGGTTTTTCCCACTTTGGGTTTCCACATAAAAATTCTCTCTCTCTCTCTCTCTCTCTCTCTCTCTCTCTCTCTCTCTCTCCTCTCTCTCTCTCTCTCTCTCTCTCTCTCTCTCATCTCTCTCTCTCTCTCTCTCTCTCTCTCTCTCTCTCTCTCTCTCTCTCTCTCTCTCTCTCTCTCTCTCTCTCTCTCTCTCTCTCTCTCGTGTGGTGCATATTATTATTTCAAGTTTTATTTCATATCTTGAATGTGTGATTAAGTGGTTAAAGAAAAGAAATTAGATTAAGTAAAAGATATATAATATACTGATTCACCCCTCCCTCTCAATATATTTTGTGCTTAATTCCAAGTGTGTCACCATGGGGTGCACCAATTGTCTTTGTCAAGAAGGATAAGACTCTTCAGCTTTACATAGACTATACAATGTTAAATAAAGAAACTATCAAAAACAAGTATCTACTAGCTTGTATAGATTATATTTCAATAAGATGTGAGGGTAAACAATCTTTTCTAATATTGATCTTAGAGTAGGATAGAATCAACTAAGGATAAGGGATGAGGATATTCCAAAGATAGCATTCAGAATGCATTACAAGCACTATGAGTTCACAGTGTTACCATATAGGTTGATAAATGCTCTGGTAACATTCCTAAATCTCATGAATAGTGTGTTTAGAAATTATCTAGATCATTTATTTTGGTATTTTTGGATGACATTATTATATACTCTAAGAATGAAGAGGAATATATCCAACATTTGTAACTAGTTCTGCAATGGTTGCAAAAGCACAAGCTATTTGGAAAGTTATTTAAGTGTGCATTTTTCTATGAGAGAGTACAATATCTAGGGCATACTATCTTTGCAGATGATATTTCAATAGATCCAATAAATATAAGGGCCATTATGGAATGGCCAATACCAAAGAATGCACATGAGGTAAGAAGTTTCATGGGGTTAACGAGTTATTATAGGAAGTTCAATCCAATTTTTTTCAAGATAGATAATCTGATTACCTCTCTACAATGAAAGAACCAAAGTTTTGTTTGACCAGATAAATATGAAGTAAATTTTTCAAAAATTGAAAAAATACTTAATTCAACATTAGTGTTAAGAGTTCTTGACCCCGATTATTAATTTTCAATTATCACAGATGCATTTAGGGATGGATTAGGGGGAGTCCTTATGAAAGAGGGTGTAGTGGTAACTTATGAATCTAGGAAGTTGAATCCATACAAGGTGAACTATTCCCTTCATGACCTAGAACTTGTAACAATTGTACATGCCTTACAACTTTGGAGGGATTACTTACTGGGAAAACCATTTCATCTCAAGACTAAAAACTTGGGTTTCAAGTACATCTTCACCCAACCAAATTTAAATTCTCATCATAGATGCTAGTTAAATTTATTATCTAACTATGATTTTGATACTAATTATATAAGAGATACGGAAAATAGAGTAGTTGATGCCCTAAGTCATAAAACGTATATAGCATCCATGGTTACTATCGGGAATACTTTCAGGGATCGAGTGATTGAATTTTCTCCAGGAGATGAATTATATGATCAAGTCAAGAAATCATTATCTGAGAATACTCATAATCCTAGGTATAAAGGATTCAAATTAGATTACAAAAATGGAAGGATGTATATGTTAGCTTAGGATAATCTGAGGAGCACAATGTTAAAAGAACTACATAATGCCCCATATTCAAGACTTCTAGGAGTAACCAAGCTTATGGTAGAGCTCAGACCACTTTGTTTCTAGAAGGGAATCAAGAAATATATAATGGACTTTGTGTGATGTTGTTTGAAATGTTAGCCAGTGAAATCTAAACATATGCATCTAAATGGATTGTTATATTCACATTACATACTAGAATGGAAGTGGTAGGTGATTATTATGGGATTTATCTAAGGGTTACCATTTTAAATAAATAAGCATGACATGATCTTGGTTGTAGTTGATAAACTAACTAAGGTGGTTTATTTTATACTAAGCAATTTGACAGATGATGCATTGACTCTTGCAAAGAGGTTCATAAAGAAAGTGTATCAATTGCATGGATTTTTGGAGAAGATGATTTCAAATCATGATCTAACGATGACTTCTAGATTTTGGGTAACTATAAATTTATCTTTGGGTATGCAACTAAATTTTAGCACTACATATCACTTAGAGACTGATGGTCAGACTGAGTGAGTTAATCAAGTGTAGAGGATATTATATTTATGTATTATATGGATAAATAATACAAGTGGTAAGATTATCTTTTGTTGGTTGAGTTGATTACAATAACTCATACCAATCACCTTTGAAGATGGTGCCATTTGAAGAATTATACGAAAGAAGGTACATGACACCAATCAGTTGGGGTCAGGTGGAAGATAAGGTAGTCTTTAGACCTAAGATGATTTTAGAAATGAAAGATCAAGTTAGATTAATCAAGCATAGATTGGTCAAGGCCAACAATAGGTAGAAGAGTTATGTTGATCTGAAGAGAATATATAGGAATTTTTAAGTTGGTGACAAACTATTTTTGTAGGTTAAGCCATAGAAGATCTCGATTAAATTTGGGAAGTCATCAAAATTATCACCAAGATATGTAGGACCCTTCGAGGTTTTAGAAGTGGTCAATCTTGTAGCGTATAGGTTTACATTTCCACCATCCCTATCTCTATTACATAATGTCTTCCATGTTTTTTATCTTAAAAAGTATATAGATGATCCTTCACATGTGTTGAATTGAAATGCTTTATAGGTTTTGGAATCTGGGATGGTCATCATAGAACCAATCAGAATAATTGACACTCACAAATTTTTTTTGCATAATAGAGATATGTCATAATTCAAGGTCTTATGGGTCTAATACTTTGATAATAATGCTACTTGGAAAGACTATGATGAGTTCTATAGGTGATTTCCATATTTGTTTGCTTGATTTGATGCTTCATACTATGATATCTTTCTATTGAATAATGTTTTTAATTAAGAACTTATGTTCAAAGAGTTTTATTCGAATGATGACTAGCTTTATGGGGGAAAGATGTCACATATCGATTCTTTGCTAAGTAAACTTACTTGATTATATGGATTTTAATGGTTGGTAATTTGATTTGATTATTATTTAACTAATATGTAAGTCATATGTTGTTATGAGATAGTTATATGTTGTTTTGATTACATGATTTCATTTCTATGAGCTAGTTGTTTTGTACATTCTTTACATTTTGATCATGTTGATTTGGTATTACAATAGTATATTATGATATATATCATGATGCTACAAATTAACTACCTTATTTTTGTGAGTTTGATGTATGATAGATTCATCCCTTAGATCATGATGAAGGAAGAGAATCATCGGAGAGGGTGACATTGGGGGACAACAGAGGAATGAAAAGAATCCATGCACACATCACGTTAGATGGCACTCATTTTATGCATAGTTTGAATTGTTAGTATTAGTACATTTTTTATGTTATCTACATTTAGATAATTATTTATTCATGTTAGTTGTGTGTTATCTCAGTCTAATGTTGATGTAGAATTAATTTTGTGTGATTTTATTATGGTACTATGTGTTTATGTCAGGTTATTATATTCATGATCATTAATATTTTTATGAGAACATAAATGTGCATGAATACGTATTATATACTACCA